>NDXB01002816.1:0-11683 GCA_002631895.1 Agapornis roseicollis
GATTGGATCTAAGGAAGAAATTCTTTCCTGTTAGGGTGGTGAGATGTTGGAATGGGTTGGCCAAGGAAGCTGTGAGCGCTTCATCGCTAGCAGTGTTCAAGGCCAGGTTGGATGAAGCCTTGGATGACATGGTTTAGTGTGAGGTGTTCCTGCTTATGGCAGGGGGGTTGATGATCTTAAGGTCCTTTCCAACCCTAACTATTCTATGATTCTACACCAGAGAGAAGTCACTGATGGAACTTTGAAAGAATTGGTATGGGAATCAGAAATGTTCAATTAAGTGGTCTAGGTATCAGCTAGACAGTCTATTATTAAATTACCTCAAAGAAGACATGAACAGAAAAGTAACAGAATTTGCTGATAATACTTAGATGACTGAAGAAGACCAAACACCTAATGGAAGAGGAAACATCACCTGTAGCACAGGAAATATCTTAACCAGAATTTATTGGAGACTAGGAGAATATACCAGGTAAGTTTCACCAAGTAACTTCACTTTGCTTTTACTTTCTTTTGGCTTTTTTCTTTATGCTACTGTTGTGAGCATAATCAGTCTTACATTCTGTGAGGAAAACACCCACAAATCATGACTAGGAATTCCCATCAGCTAGAGCAGTAAGAATTCCCAGGAACTGACCATTAAGCTCAGCTAGAAACCTACAGGCTGTTTGAACAAAAGATGTATTTTAAAATGGGAAAAAAAAAAAAAGAGGCTTGCTTTGGGTGAGGCAAGTACCTAACTGTGCCGAAACTTTGCTTCTGCAACATGTGCAGAACTTCAAATTACTTGCATCATTTGGCTATTTATCCAATTCTTTTAGACTCAGTTTAAACTGTATACACAAACAGAGAGGTCACATTAGAATAACGGAGACAACTGTTATAGCTAGTAGAGTTACAAAACTGTTTCTGCTCTATCATTCTGTGACAAGATCTACACCATGAAGATGACTGCTTCTGTGCTGGTTGAACTGTGTGTGGTAACAACATTTGTCTGACCTCTGCAAAATCATCACATTATGAACTTTCCTTTTTAAAGCAAGTATTTTTAGCTCCATTGATCACTAAGTTTAGGTAACTGCAGCACACATTTCACTGCATTATACCTTAAAGCCTGTTGGAACAGCCTAAAGCTACTAAACTTAGGTTAGCAGACTACTCTTTAAGAGTCGTACTTAGCCAAGAATAACACAAACTTCTGAGTTGGCTGGGATCTGTCCCTCCAACACGATATGGTCCTTGCTGTGCAATACTTCACAGCTGACGTGTTACAAATTTGCACTTAAAATTACCTTCCTATTGCTGAGTGGAAACATGGTTGTTTAAAAATAATAATTAAAAACAGGTATTGTTATGTTGTTTTTTTAAATAGTTCCATTATTTGCCAAAGGAAAGGCAGGTCTATTATCCCTGATCCCTACACTGGGCAAAACAGCAGGGACCATAACAGACAGCAGAATTAGCAGAACGTAAGGATAAGTATTGGAAGAATCAACATGGCTTTTTTTGAAGAGAATACGGGAAATATTCTGCAGTTCTGTGGGGACAAGCAGCACATGGTTAATGATATTCCAGCTGAGAAATTATCAAAGATTTTCAAAAGGCTTTCAAACAAAGCCAAAATCATTCACTATGGGTTTTCGGTTTGTCTTGTTTTAAAAGGAAATCAGGCACAACCACCTGTGATAACAAAAAAGGCATAAGACATAGATTGGAAATCCTTGCAATTCATTTCAAAACAAGTATAACAGTCAATCAGATGCAGTCAACACAGATTTACAAAAACAAATCATGCTCAACCAACCTATTTCCCCCTGTGATCAAATGACTGTCTATGCAGATAAGGAAAGCATAGTGAATGCAATATACATTAAGTTTTGAAAAGCTTTTGACCATCTCACACAGCATTCAGATTTGAAAGCTGAGGATGCCTTCCAGTTGATGAGTAAAACACTAAATTAAGTCACTCACAGGAGATTCCTCTGGCATTACGAATAAAGCACAGAGGCATGGAAAGCATTCTTTACTGTTTGAACAATGCATTTATTAAATGAGATAAAACATAGAAACATTCTGAACTTTAAATATGTACTATAAAGCAGAGTGGCTCAATGGCAAAAAGCATACACATTGCAGAAAGATAAGCAAATAACTAGATATTAACTGGAGCATTAAAAGGCATATCCAGAATAGCAATCTAATTTAGGAATTAGTTTAACAGTAACTCCCTCTCCTGTCTAAAATCATGCTCACTTATTAGCAGGATCTGCTTAGGAATGTTACATGAAACAAAGGCAGTTCAGTGCACCTTAGCTTGGTGGCTTTGTTTGAAGTGTTTCCTAATTCTCTGGAATTAAGCAACAACATTGTTGCTTGGTTCCATCTGACAACTTACATGACCAAGGAAGCAGCAATAAAGACTGTGGCTAGCAAGGCAACTACATCAAATAATAAGCAACCTCACTGACAATCTTTAATAAAGGCTAAAAAAAAAGTATACCAGGAGGGCATGTTTATCAAAACCAAGCATTCTGACAGACCTGAAATATGTTTTGGCAATTTGTCTCTCATGCATTCTCCATTTTCATTTGGAATGGAAAAAATAAAAACACTTTCCCACAGGACAAAAAAAAAAGCTTACCCAACATGTAAGGTTTGGCTAGGTCTCTAATCAGATTAGTCAGCAATGAAGAAAATAAAGCTGTTATCTGATGTCTTCCATCCCCTACTTCACCACTGTCAAAAGCAAGTTAGACAAGAATATACCAGTACTCCCAGAAGAGAAATTATCTGTACCATTTGCCCATCAGTCCGACTGAAGCTCCATTTCAAGCACTTTCATTGATCCCAATTGTCTAGACAAACTGGTGTTCTGGTGTCTGATGGCCCAGACACCAGATGACATTCTCCTCCATGTCATCCTTCTCAGAGTTGTTTTACTTCGTTTTTCCTGTAAGTTTATTGTTTACACACAATATTGGCCTTTTCTGGTACTAAGCATAGTTCTTACTTTCATAGCTAAATAGAGTTATTCTAGGCTGTGCCAAGAAGCTACAGTATGCTATTCAGTAAAATTAGAACAAACAGGAAAATCTGTCAACACATAAAATGCAGCACTAATTCATTTTTCATGACTGGAAAAACATAATTATAGAGCATTGCTAATATAAAAGACTTTGTTGCATTAACTTAACACACATTTTGCAAGTTCCAACTAATTAAAAAATATTTTAAAAGGAAATGGTTTTAGAATGTTCTACGAATTAAGGATGTGAGAAGTATAACAAAATGTTCATTCATACTTCTTTTTAAGCAATTAACTGGGATACGAAGATATTGTTTATGAGGTTTCTAAATATATCGAGATCAAATGGAATTACATAAATGATAAAACAAATATCATTCTGAAGCCACTTCAATACATTTCTGAAAATCACCAGTATAAACACCTAACAAAACTAAAGATAAGATTCAGTTATATTAATTAAAACATAAATACTTACTGATGACTCTTTGATGAAAACGTAAGAAACAGAACAATACAGAAATACCCTTGGATTCAGGCCCCTGACTTAAGTTCAAAAGTCTATTGGCTGCTTTTCTTATCTAAATGCCTTGGCCAGAGAAAGGTTTCTGTAATCAGCAGTCTAGAAGAATCAATATGGTAAGAAGAGGTAAAATAACTTCCAAAGATGGGAATTTCTCCCTCTTAAAGAAAGTTCATATGAACACTTTTCTCCCTCATTTAAGTAATTTCAGATCCACATCCTTCCACTGCGCCCAAACCAGGGTGGACAGTTAGTCTGAACAGAATGCACATATGAAACCACACAGAACCTCACAGAAGAAAGATCTCACTTAAAACTGTTGTTATTTTTAGGCTGCTGCTACCTAATAAAAAATATCTCTAAAAGTAATTCTATCAGAACTATTATATTTAAATGAAGTCATCACACAGCAATATATGCCTGGACCATAAGCTTGGTGATCAGGTGAAAAGGACTGTACTCTGAGGGCAGGCTATATGGAGAAATAATTGTTTTTCACAACATACCCCAGCTGTGGGTTGAATTTTCAAATTCTATTCAGAACTGCCAATATTATCTTTCCTAATTTCTCTTTTGTTTCTCTCATTGTACTAGTATTATATGAGGTTTGCACTGAAATGCACCAATTCTCTATTCTAGCAATGAGGAGTATTTATATCACTTGACTTGGTAGGTATTAGCTTTTTCAGAAAAGAAGTAAAAAACCCCACAAAACTGGAGACTACGTAAGTTTGAGAAAACTATGAAGACAGATGGAAAAACTTCAGAAATCATGAAGAACTTCTGTATTTCAAACAGAAAACAACTTAAAACTTGCAAAATCCATCTTTAATAGAATTAGATAAACTACACTACTTGAGAACAATGATACTCAGCATTTACACTGCAATTATTTAACAGTGTGGAGTGCAAGTCAACAGTAAGAGTGCAGTTTTCACGAAGCATTTACTGAAAAGCAATTTAAGAGTATAGGATGCAATTTAAACATACTGAGCAGGAAAATATGCAGGTTGGACAACAGTGAACACTATTTTATTGCACAGGTCTCAGAGGTTTAAACACCTAACTTATATAACACTGTCAGATAAACAGGTCTGAAATTTGCCATCACTAGAAATGGAATTGTAAAATGAGGAACCTCCTCATGTTTCAGAAGACCATGAGGGAAAGTAAAAGGAAACAGATTATTGCTGCTCCACCACCATTTAACTAGGATGCACAAAAACCCAAAAGCACAGTGGTTTGAAGAATTCAAAAATGGTAAAGTACAGACTCAGTACCCACTCAGAAGAGTTTTAATCCAGATGGACTAGAAAAGGAATTCATGAAGCAGTATTTTCCAAGCCCTCAGGTTTATTTGAGACAGGTGACAATTATCTATAAATCAGACTGTGAAAACTTAGGTGTGAGTCTGTTCTCAGATTCAGAATGTAAGAGATGCTGAGATATTCCACTGGTGGGCCTTTTTCATGTATGATGGGAGATCTCTTCAAAGTTTATTTAGGACACAGTAATTTTCACTCATGTCTAGACTCCTAGATAAGTAACTAAAGATCATCCCTCAGACAATTTACTTCTTACACCAGTGTCATTCTGTGAATCTGGCCTTTAGGTTCTTGTCCAGAAAGAGAAGACAGCAGGATAAGCCTAAAGTATATTCATAATTTCCCAATGGCTCTAATCTACCAAGAAAAATATTTACCCAAATCAGACAGTTAAAAACTTCGTGTAATATCATATAGTCAGACACTGGAAGATGCTGGCTACAATCCTCCCCTCTACATCAATTTTTCTCAGAAAAAAATGCAGTAAATAGAGAATACAATAGTGGGTTAGTGTTGGGGACTTAGGGATTGTAGAGATAGGACATGAGGTAATGGGTTCAAACTGAAACAGAGGAAGTTCAGTTTAAATATAAGGAAAAAGTTCTTCACTTTGAGGGTAGTGAGGCACTGAAACAGGTTGCCAAAATAAGTGGCAAATGCCCCATCACTGGCAGTGTTCAAGGTCAGGCTGGACAGAGCCTTGGGCATCATGGGTCTAGAGTGAGGCATCCCTGCCCATGGCAGGGGGTTAGAACTAGATGATCTTAAGGTCCTTTCCTACCCAAACCATTCTGTGATTCTATGATACACTTCATAAAGAGAAAAGACTGATTATGGGAGCCAACTATCAGCCTTCAAAGCCAAAATGCAAGGGTAATGCAGAAAATTATATATATATATTAAAAAAAAAGGCGAATTACCTTCTTTGCCTTATGAAGATCCCGAATATTTTACTTTTAGAACTCAGCTGCCCTCTATCAAACTAGATAGCCTGTTACTGCACTCCAGTTCTTTNCTTCAAAGCCAAAATGCAAGGGTAATGCAGAAAATTATATATATATATATTAAAAAAAAAGGCGAATTACCTTCTTTGCCTTATGAAGATCCCGAATATTTTACTTTTAGAACTCAGCTGCCCTCTATCAAACTAGATAGCCTGTTACTGCACTCCAGTTCTTTCCTCCTTCATGTCAATTCAGGCATAACCTCAAAATATTGGAGGGAGAAAAAAAGAGACAAACAAGCAAAGAGATACTTAAGAACCACTTCATAATGTGATTTATCAAGCCACACAACAACGGGGATGTCCAGCTGGGGTTCCCACCACCACCCTTTTCTCTTGGAAAGCTTCTTAATTTTTTCTGCTTCTGAAATACAGATCATTAGGAAAAGTGAATGACCATTAAAGTCACTAAATAAGAAACCTTAACACTCAATGAAACAAAGCTTTGGACTTAACTTTTTTTTTTTTTTTAATGGAGATTAGGAATACACACCATATGGACACTAACACAAAAAACTTCAGTTCTTACTTCTCTGTAACAGCAAGAAATATCTTTGTGATCCATTACAGAACATTTTTTTAGCTATAGCATATATACTTTTTTCAGATAATAAAGTAAAAAATGTAATATAAATTATATTCTGTTTTGGAGAGACAGATTAGTATCTCATTTCAGACAGCTGTAATACATTGCATTTTCAATATTGATTCTTAAATAGATTTCCTTATTTTCTAACGGAATTCCAGAAAATCCTAAACACTATCCTAATGCCTCAGAGGCAATTAACCTTCTATGAAATCAAACATTTCAAGGCACACTACCTGGGGAGGTTACCTTCCCATGTCTGCAACTTCAGGACAGGTTGCCATACTGTCAGCAATTATGCAATGACCATGGTGAACACGCAGTGAAACTTTCTGTGCCCTGGTTTCCATGTCTCCTTTCTCTGGTGTAGGCAGCCTCAATGCACTTAGGAGCAGAGACTCCAAGGAGAAATCTAGGAGTGTCTCTGCCTAAGAGCACATGAAAGCTCTGAGCTCCAGCCTGGTGTATTAAGGCTTCCAGCTGCTGGCTTAAGAACAGGGCCTTTCCAGAGTGTAGATAACTATGAGTGAACTGCCTTAAACATCCACAAAACTCTATCACCTTCATCTCATCAGCTGCACAACTGCTACTCATTAAAATAATGACTGCTATTATCAATGTGTTGCTAATGCTGCAACAGGCAACAGCATGAAGTTTCATCAGTAGTTTCTGACCTCCTACAGGTTTGGGGGTTTGTGTTGGTTTGGTTTGGTTGATGGGGGTTTTTTGTTTTGTTGTTTTTGTTTTTGTTTTTTAATGTATTTTCCATAATATTTTTTCAGTTATTGGGGTTTTGTTGTTGGTTTTCTTGGGGGTTGTTTGTTTGTTGTTTTTTTTTTTTTTAATCCTAAAAGCAAACATAGGGAAAACTGCTTTACCTTGAACTGGAAAAATAAAACCAAAAAAGGAAATAAAATCACATATTTATAGCTTTCACATACTTCCTGTGAATTAGGAATCAGATGCTAACCTGAAAGTAACACCCAAGGCTTGTGATGCAATGCAGTTGCATAGTTTAATAGCAATAATTCTTTTCATGGCAGAAAAGTCCTATGATCTTTGCCTTTTCCCCCACCTCCCAAGCTAAAACTAGGAAACTTTGTTCTGTTCTCTGACTGAACACTCTGTACTAAAAGCTTGGCACCTGTTTGACCAGGACACAGAAGCCTTTCTGGCCTGAGTGAAAATACAGACAGCATGTTATCCATAAAAGCTGTCTGCATCCTAAACTACTCTCCACCACGCTCTATCCAAAACAGATTAATGAGACTGATTTCCTCCCTGTCTGCTGCTCTGCATGTTTGTGTTCCATGCTGAAAGCATGAAGAGTTTAAGGGCAGAATTAATAAAAATTGATTTAAACAAACTAAATCTCTGTTCTTCATTTGTGCCTGGAAAATATGCTGATATATTATATTAAATTTCATTAGTAAAAGGAACAATTTAAGTTGTATTAAATATCCTGATTACTACTATTTTTTCTCTTAATATATTGAATTCTTAATCTAACATGCACATCAACATTTATTTTTTACCCTTAGGAATTTAATAACTACTACATATTTTCTTAATACTCTTAGTACTGAAACCATAAGGATAAGGGACTGGTAAGGAATATTATTGGGAAAGCTCAAAAAATTTCACTTTGCTCATTAAATGTCATAAGCATTCAATCCATCAACTGAAGAGAGGAAGTAATGCATAAATACTACACACAAAAATAAAAATTCAGAATCTTGGGAAACTGGGGAGAGAGGGAAGGAAAACAACAGTCATATTTCTAAGTTCTCAGAGCACAGAACTGCAGAGTTGATACTGAAGCAATGGCTTATCCTTTCTATAGCAGATTTGTGAGATCAGATTTAAATCTGCTTTACTGCTTTCCCCAAGGACTCCCAACATCCAGCAGCAGCCAGAAGGTGCTGTTGGAATTCTCTGCACATCGCCTTGCGACCACAGGGATTCTCAAGAATTCCAGTCTTCTCAGGTCTTCCAACTTTACAGCCTCTAACACAGGTACGCTGTGGGAATAGGTATTTACAGCTGTTCTTTTTCTAACAAGATGCTTTCTTCCCCAAAGACATTTTGGGTTTTATTTATCCAAGATTATCAAGTATCGTAGGCATTCTCTCTGTTCCCAGAAGTAGCTCTGTCAGCTTTGTAAACTTAGTAATTTCCAAACAGGTTCCTTACAGCCTCAGAGTGAAATTCAGTAAATCAAGCTGTAGTCCTCAAGCTGATCCTCATGTTAGTGTGCCCTTCAGTAACCAAGTGTTACACACAGGTTTTACTAATTTTATTCACTTTAATATTTAAGTTTGTAATGTCAGGAAAGTTTGAAAATTCTTTATGAAAATACATGTATAATGTACAATTTATTTTTATAAACATGTCAGCACTACTCTTATATTTACCATATCCATATTAGTTTACATGGAAAAACATCTGTCCTTTAATTCCCCACCCCCAGCATGCTTTCAAATCATTCCAGATTCACAGCACTCCAATCCTATTTTCTCCAAGCTCAATGTTAATCTTAAATCCAGGATGATGTTTGTTTTCTATTTCAGGGTCTCAAAATGTAAACAGATTTCTTCAAAAAAATGTATTTTTTGACAAAGAAACTAGCCAGAAGTGATGCTAAATAAATTACAATTTATATTTCACTCTAACAGTTGTCACATCCAACCATTACAAGCATTCAAAATCTAAATAAATAAAACCACAACAAAAACTCCAACAAAATTTAGTCCAACAACAAACCTATTTAGATATCCAATATACAAAATCTATCTGCAACAACAGATATATGCAGAAATAATAGCTTCTTTCCATTTAGTTTCCAAAAATGAATACCCTTGGAGATGAAAACACGCACTTGTCAGGGTGATCTCCCCAGTGTGAATGTCAGTTTTGCAGAACATAAGTCTGTATATACTAGAGATTATAAAACCCTTTTTCAGGATCAAGAGAGATTTCAGGGCAAAGAGCTACATTTACCTTATCTGAATGAATGATAAAGAATAGAAATCCATTAACACAAGCAAGAAGATCCACATTACATCTGTTTTCAATGGTCTTGACTAATCTAGACTCCATTTCTATAACTGGATATTTGCCATTTTATTGAAAAAATAAATGGCAGATAGAACCATGCTTAGATTTGCCTTGCAACAGACAAGAAAAAAAAAAAGAGGTTGGTCAAACTGCAGAAGTAATGCTGAAATAAGAAAAACTACCAAGGAATTAAGTTGCTAGGATACTGAGCACTAATGTGAAATCAGATATGGCAATTAAAGTAAAACTATACTTTCAGGTTGTTAGGAACAAAGACACATATTAGTCTGAGCTAAGTAATTAAATGGAATATTGAAAACAAAAGTAATTGAAATAAAGTAGTTCAAAATGCTACAGTCAGTTTGGTATCAAAAGCTTGAAAGGTCAATTGATACACCATTACAAAGACAGATATCAATTTGACAGTAGAAAGTACAGATTAGAGCTTACATTTTCACTTACACCATCAACGCGATCTATTTTAGAAAGTTGCAGCTCAAAAATATTCTCATTGTTACTCAAAAGCTGGTGGAATCAAAAATAATAAAAGCTAAATGCTCACTTCCTACAGTATAGCTGCATGGATAACAAAATAGTCCACCAGAATTCTCTAACAAGGAGAATTAAATTTAGTCCCCACTTTTTCAGAGTTTTAATCCCTTTTTATTTTCTAAACTAAACTCACCTTAGATCTCTGTATCAGTACTCAGATCTCCATCCATCTTATTAGGGTATGTAAGAGTACCCAAACTCCCTTCTTTAGTAGTATCAAACTAATGTTCATTCAGTAGTGAATGTGGATACGGCTGTATGAGGTATAGAATGACTATGAGAACTCTCAGCAAAGTGTCAATATATTTATTACTATTTTACCTACTTCTTTTTACTTCTAACACATTTCACAATGTCAATCAATCATTCTCAGAATACACCTTAAGGCATGATTTCTATTTTGTCTGGGGGAAAATATCTTTTCAGAATGATTAAGTCCTCAAAAAAAAAGTTACTTTGTTTCACTTGAGTTTTCCACTTCTATTTTATTCCATTTGCATCTTGGCCTTCATACTGGAAAAGAGAGGTCTAAATATTTGGAAAGTGGGTCAAAGAAATTGGTTTGTAAGTAAAACCTCAAGTATGCCCCTGCAAACTGTCCCTTTCATTAGCTTTTACCTGCTTAAGTACTATAGCTGTGTGAGAAGAAATTAGTCAAAAGAGTGAAAGTAATTAAAAAACACACAAAAGAGCAATGAAAGGGAAATAGTAAAATTGAGACTCTGCTTCAACTTGTAGATGAAACAAGCACACTGGCTTCTAGCAGTGATCTTTCTAGGCATTAGTAGCATCAAGCTTGCCTTTGTATAAATATGCAAATTATTCTTGCCACATTTTCCTTGAATCAAGACGTAGAAACTTAGCCAGAGATACAAGAAATCAGTGCATCTGCCAGTATGCAACAATAAATCAATCCTTGACATATTTCTTTAGCACCTGTGATTTTATTAGGTTATAGAAATGTTGACATCTGCATCCTAGGCATTGTTAAGTATACACGTTCCACATTTTCATTAGTCTGAAGCATTTTTAAGGGTGGTAAGACTAGAAAATCTTGAAAGCTTCAAATGAAAACCCTAAATACAAAAGCTAAATGTCCAAAAAGATCATCTACAACCACAGTGGCCCAGTAACAAAGCTGATAGTGTTTATTGTCAATATACTGAACATAGAGGTAATATACTGAAGAACTATTACAAGTTTCAACTCAAGAACAGAACCTTCTGTCTTGATTTTTTTGTTAGTCCTTTTTTGGGAGCCTTAATGACATACAGACGCACCTCTCACTCCAGCTTCACTGCGATCTTGTCTTTAACATACAAATAAAATTCCAACTAACCAACTGGGTTTCTCTCTTCCTTTATTTCATAAGCACTGCAGTTCAATATGGCTGCATTTAAAAATACATTCAAAATATATTCTGATACTCAAAATCCTCCACAGAATAACTTCAATATGAGAAATTTTCTTCCCCTCCATGAAAATGATCTTTTATTAAATTTATGGTCCCCTGAAACGATAAACTATCCACACATAATAAAAGCTTGTGAACCTCACCAAAAAAAAAAAAAAAAAAAAAAAAAAAAAAAAAAAAAAAAAAAACAAACAAACA
>NDXB01002816.1:11788-22947 GCA_002631895.1 Agapornis roseicollis
AAAAAAAAAAAAAAAAAAACAAAACAAAACAAAACAAAAAACAACCAACAAATAAAAAAACCCACATAATAAAGGGCTTACTTTTCGGTAAAATGTGACAATAGAAATCACTTCCTATAAAAAGCCATGATAAGGCAAAGCACTTAAAGCACCTACATTATCATATCCCTCTTGAACAAAGTGCATAAAACAGTTATCCCTTTATCCCTTCCAAGTAAACCAAAACTGCTTAGGAGCTGAGCCACTGCATGTAAAACTCTGCTATTGGTCTGCATTTTCTACCATTGCTTTGCCCATGCATTATCACAACACACATTCCTCAATGTATACAAACATACAGCAACCACAATTCATTAAATCATTTGCCCTACAGACTGGAAAGTTAAAATATTCAACTTGCAAAACTCAGACGTATTCATAGTGAGAACCACCGATGAAAAAGCAGGTAATGAAGGTATCTGTGACAGTAAGGGGTAGCAGAATGGGCAAATACTGACTACTGTTAAGACTACACACATCTAGAGTTACACTTTATTTATCAAGCACTAGCCTACAAAGGCTGGAAAAAGGTGTTCATACAACGTGAACTGTTAGTAGTTTATTCAAAACTAGTATGGTACGCATTCCGATACAAACTTTTTCAGATACACATGATACATGTGGGTTTATGTTTTTTCAGATACATAAGCTTTTTTTAGATATGTACATAAAGTACTTAGCTGAGAAACCTGATCAAATGGAAAGTATTCCTGCCCATGATAGGGGGGTTGGAACTAGATGATCTTCAGGTCCCTTCCAAGCCAAACTATTCTATGATTCTAGTGTAACTATTCACATGCTTAGAATCTTCCTTTCATCCACCCATGTTCTAAATATAGACTGAGTTCCAATACCCTTAAGGTTCCAATTTTTATGCAACTGAATTTTAGGAATTAAACCATTTCATTGTATAAAATTGCCCAAGCTCAACTTTGGCACAATAACCCCAAAGGCATACCCTGAGAGTACTGGAAGCAAGCAACATTCAGAGCATGAATGCTTCACTTGCTCCCCTGTTGCAACCTCCCTTGAGGGCCTGATGAAATTCAGGAGTCCTGTGTAGTCAGGAGCAAGTGTGGCATGGGCATCTGAGCTGCCAGGGGAACTGTCCCTAGCCAGAGTGGATAAGGCTGAAGATATGGAAAAGATATGCTACATTCCAGCTATATTAATCCAGGTAAAAGAAGTGCTCCAGGGTAGTCCTCAAAAGCAAAGGGGGTTTTTGTATGTTTGAGAACTTTCTGTGAAATATACCTTCAGATAAACATGAGTGTCAAAACAGGAACACAGTTTTGTAAGGGGATGTTTGCATAAGAATGAGACAACAGCCAGATGTTTTAAGTGTTCCCTGGAAACATCCCACTGTTCTTAGCCAATACTAAGGCAACTCAGAAAACACATCCTATGTGCAGACATCCAGAAGGAGAACAAAGAGAAACATAAGGATAAGAATGCGTCAGAATATCTTTCAATTTAACACCATCCTTGAAAATGTATGCTAACTGCACCTCTGCAGGAAAACTATTAATTTCCAATGGGTGCTAAATCACAAGAAAAAAATAAAGAAAAACTTCATGACAAACATTTTTTTAGTCCTACAGATGCTCCAAATTAGTAGTTGCATTAAAAAGAATATCCTGGCTTCAAACACCAGTGTGGTTTACCACAACAGTGAATTGACACCTATGAATAGAGCCTACAAGTACAGAAAATGAAGTGGTGAACTTACAGGCACCAGAACAGACTGAGCATTTAAATTAATTAGCTTCCCAGCTCCTAAAAGCCACAGGCAAACTTGATGTTCCCCACCACATTGCATAGCAACCATATGCTGTATACAGTTAGGGGGGGGAAAAAATACAGTCATTTTTATACTTCTAAACAGAGAAAGCTGACAACACACCAAAACACCAAATACAAGCATGGGCAAAACAGTGGTAAAACCAGCTCAATTTTATCCTGCAATTTTAAGCACTAAAACAGAGTGGTTATAATCACACCTTGTAAATGGAATTCCTATTCTCTTAACTTATAACATATTCCCCATACATGATGATTTTATCAGTCGAGATCTATAACGGCTCTCTATTTCTGTCACTTCTGGCTGTATCTATTAATGTGTAACCACAATATTCTCCCTGTATAATCACATTTACCTTTACAAACATACAGTATCTTCTTACATAAAACTACTCTGCTGTGGCAATTTTACCATGCAAAACAAACATTATCCTCAAAAAACTAACAATTTGAGATTATTCAATCCAAATAAACACTCTTCAGCAAATTCATCACCAACATAAAAATCAGTCTGTTCCACAAATGAAACTCTCCAGGACTCATAGCAAATGGAGTCGACAACAGATGCAGAACAGGGAGCACTGACAACTGCAATGTCAAAACACTTGTCTGCAAGACCCAGCATGGGAAGGAACAGGCATGCTGGGGTCTGGAGCTCCAAAGAGCTGCAGCTAAATTTCAGCAAGACAATCTGCACAATTCATTGCATCCATGAGCAACAGCAAAACTTCTCAACTACATGTTATGGACTTGCTGAATCCTCATACCTTGAAACTGAGTATTTTCATCTATTTCTCTTTAAGCTAGTACATGCAAATGTGTATACACATTGCTCAGCTAGAGATTCTGACAACAGAACTTGGGTAGTTACTTTTCACTGTTTAATGTCCAGTACTCTGAAGGAACAAGCTCTAAGTAGAATCTGTTCCCCCTTCTTTTTCCTCAGTCATAAGTAACACAAATTCCCTACTCCCCAATATCCACTGTACTACAAAAACATCTACACTGTACATGTCTACTCTTTGAACACAAAACCCCCCTAATGCAATCACAGAATCAACTAGTTTAGAAAAGACCTTTAAGATCATCAAGGCTCTGCTTCAAACTGCCACTGAATCAGATAGGCAGCTCTTACAAACTCAAGAGAACTTGCTAGTTTATGTCCAAGAGATGAGCCATAAAATTTGAGGCAGCTAAAAGATATGAAACTGAGAAGACAGTTCTGATAAGCCAGGAGAAATCTGCATTCACAAAAGGATCCAGTAAGCTGCCCACAGCAGCTCACAAAGATTTGGCACAGTGCCTTGACCATTTATGGCATTTTAATGGTTCCCAAACTTAAACATCATACTATCAAAGCAGAGTGCTAATATACCAGGAAAGTGTAAACCCAACTATATCTCCTTTCCCTTTTTTTGTTTTTGTAGTATGGTCGTACAGTCAAAGCAACACAATTTGAAATAACGGAAAAGTCTATATAGTCTATAAAAGTCTACTAAACTGATTTAACATTTGTAGTTGCGATTCTAAATCCTCTGCTAACCTTCAAAACTCCTCAGCAGTGGTTGTGCCACCTTCTCCCTACCCCCTGCTGTGGCTCTACTAATATGGTCAAATCCAGAATCAAAGACACTCAGAGATGGAGCTACTCACTGGTGCAGGAGTCATCCCATGTTTCTCAGAGCTGCCAGATATGCAAAGGATGCCACAATATAAAGTCTTATTGAGGCACTGGACCAAATGCAAAAGCTCCACCTATCATCCTTAAAAAGCCTACTGGAAGACACAGCAGCTGAAGATGCTGACTAACGCTGCCACTCAACTGATCTGTAATTTTCAGAGTATTTAGAGCATATCTAACAGCTTTAAGTTGCAGAACAAATGCATCCTGGCAAAGTCAAAACCGATGAAAAGCTTGGTCATCTTCCCAAACAAAAATGTTTAGAAACAACACAGGAGGAGAGTTATCTTCCTGGCAACTGATACTGTTAAAATAAACAATGATTCAGTCTTTTAATTTGTCATCCCCAGTCTAATAATTTAAATAGCTTTTTAAATGTGGGCCTGGATCAGTAAGATTTTCACAGATGCCCTGTGTGGTAAATACACCAAGTAACTACAATTCTGAACATTATCGTTTACTTATTTCTTCCTAGTCTCATCCGACATTAAAGTGCATCTTTGAAAATGGCCTGATCCAATTAGGTTTTCTTCCTCCAGTAACTGTGATGGAAAGAAGTCTTCTCTAACCATTATCTTTGTGCTTATTGAAAGAACCTGACTTTCAGATAAATATAAATGTGTCTGAATACCATATAAAAAGTAGATTTCCTAAGGCAGGCATTCTGGCGTCAAACTTGCCTTAAGCACTCTGTTGTTTCTGATGATACTCTTCCAAAGATTTGCTCTAATACACTCTACAAAGGGAGCACTTCAGAAGTTTGACTAAGCAAAGACAAAACTGAGGATTGATCCTGAACAACTATAAGATTAAATGTTCAATAACACTGAGTATTCATTCATATTGAACATTCTATTAAATGTTCAGAGCATCAGCACACAAAGCCAACAAACTTACTTTTATGATCCATATGCTATATGACATAAGTGAGTACTTAGAGTTATTTAAGTCCACTACTTACTTTCTAAAATGAACTTAATGAACATCAAACTTTACAGTTGTAAACTTTTTAAGGGAAAGAATGTAAGTCAAAAATCTTCAGCCGCAGCCATATGAAAATGCCACAATTAACAAGACACTGAGATATATGTGTCTTACTAAAAAAGCATAATTCAATACACCAGACATTCATAACTTTTTTAATTATACAGGTACATATACACAGTAATGCAATTTCTGCAATGAGAAGCTTTATAAATGTATACACTTCGAACTGACATTTGTTTAGATCAACGATAAATGACCAAGAATCTATTTCCAAACTGTATGCACTAATAATGAAGTCTTGTTAAAATAATGTAATGTCAATATATGTTTCAAGGTAAAAACCTGCTTTAGCGTAGGAATATTAATGCAGTATTACACAATAACTTCTATACTATTTAAATTTTACATGCTATTCCAAATTCATAAAGAAACCATGTCTTCAAAATCCATGTTGAAAAATTTTAATCAAAGGTGAAGTAAATGTTTATAAGCAGCTCAATAGTAAAAATGCCATCTGTTTTCTCTCTTTAAGGATTTCAACCCACAGAAGAACTTTGGAAGTCCCACAGGAGATCTTCCTTTCCAACCCTAACTATTCTATGATTCTATGATCTCTATTGACAGCTACATGAGTTTGGTCTGTAGGCAGACACTGGTAGAAGTTAATTCATTTCTAGAGTTTTCAGCTGTGTTGTGTTTGTGTGGCTTTGCCATCAGGGTGTCTACAGGGGTGGCTTCTGTAAGAAACCACCATGAACTTTACCCATGTCCAACAGAGCCAATGCCAGGCAGCTCCAAGATAGATCATCTGCTGGCCAAGGCTGAGCCCATCAGCAATGGTGGTAGCACCTCTGGGATAATAGATTTATGATGGGGAAAAAGTTGCTGCATGGCAATGGTAGCTGCAGAGAGGAGTGGGAAACAGCTCTGCAGACACCAGGATCAGTGAAAAAGGCACCAGAGCAGAGATTCTCCTGCAGCCACGGTGAGGCAGGCTGTCCTCCTATAATCCAGAGGTCCATGGTGGAGTAGATTCCACCTGCAGCTCATAAAAGACTTCACATCAGAGCAAGGGGATGCCTGAAGGAAACTGTGACCTTGTGGGATGTACATGCTGGACCTGAGGCCCCATGGAGACAGGACCCCACACTGGAGCAGGGGAAGGGTGGGAAGAGTCCTCTCTACCTGAACTGACCACAACCCCTTCCCATTGTCCCATTGGTGGGAGGTCAAGAAAACCAGTGGTGAGGTTGAGTGTGGGAAGAAGGGAGGTGTAGGGAACTTCAAGGTTTAGGTTTTAATTCTCATTACCTTACCCTGATTTGATTGTTAATGTATTCACTTCTCCAAATGTGTTTCACCCATGTTTGTAAATGGCAAGTGATCTCTCCCTGTCCTTGTTTAGACCCACAAGCCCTTCGTTACGTTTTCTCTCCCCTGTCCGGCTGAAGACACTACCCTTATCTACCACAAATAAGAGGCAGCAATCAAGTATTCTCAGACTGTCCAAAGACAACAAGTATTGGTTATAGGATATGGAAAATTCTATTAGCTTCTGCTTATTTCTGGATGATCTTTGGACAAACTTCATTTAACATTCTCATAAGCAACATTCACCACATAGGTAAGAATGTGCTAATTAAATTTACCAATGATAAACTTAGAACTATCAGTACAGGGAAAGAGCAGAGTTTAACACCTAGAGAATGCTTCATAACTTAAAGTGCTAAAGCAATAAAACAGTCTGAGATTAGAAATTGGAGCAATTCATTCTTTTTGCATGCTGTAGAGTTTTCTGTTCAGAGATGACAGCCCAAGAGTTGGAAGCAAAGCAAAAAAAGAATTAAAAATTACAACTGTGAGCTCCAAATGTGACAGTGCCTGTAAATGGCAAATGTAGTAATCCAGCAGCAGTGGACATTAACAATAAGGACGGATTAGTAACAAAAAATTCATAGTTCCTTTTGTGAGCTAAGAATTAATTTATAGGACCGCTTAAAACAGCGGACTAGTGCAGATATATATTCTGAAAACTATTAGAACAGACTTCATCCATAGAGAGATATTTACCCTCTGGATTGAGGCTAGTCAAGCACACAGCATTTGGAATGGAGGTATGATACACTTGTCACTAGCTAAGAGCTGAATTGAGGAAGTCACTCAAGTTGTTCTTCTGAACTGAGATGCAGTAAGATCCAACCACAGGAATAAATAAAGAGTGATGATTAAAAAGGTCCCATATGGAAATAAGATACTTAGCTAGCACAATTTACTAAAACCATACATTGACATTTAATGTTTCACCCTAAAGAATGTCTTATTCTTTTATTACAGAAAGTATACAGAGAGGAAGCTTGTGCAAAACACAATTTCATAGTTCTAAAAAGCAATTAAAATACATTTTTAAGTTCCAATTTAGTTATGACCAAACTAGCTACACATAGCAGGAATCTCTGCATTTCTTTTCCATCTGAAACTGCTTGTGTTATTTTCCAGCAGGCAGCCCCTCCTTCATGCTTCAAATCACATGTTCTGTTTATTTCCCTTCTGCTACGCACATTACTTCTCTCCCTCCTCTTTCCAGGGAGATCTTACAGCAGCCTTCCAGTACCTGAAGGTGGCCTAGAAAACAGCTGGAGAGGGACTTTTTACAAGGGCCTGTAGTGACAGGACAAGGAGGAATGGCTTTAAAGTGACCAAGGGGGCATTTAAATTACAGGTTTTTCCCTATGAGGGCAGTGAGGCACTAGCACAGGGTGCCCAGAGAAGCTATGGAACACTTCTCTGTCCCTGGCAGTGTTCAGGCCAGGTTGGATGAGGCTTTGAGCAAACTGGTCTTGTGGAAGGTGTCACTGCCCATGGCAGCATGGTTGGAACTGGATAAGCTTTAAAGTCCCTTCCAACCCAAACACTTTTATGATTCTTCCCACCTACCATTTCAGAACTCTGCATTTTCCTATTTCTTTAACTCACCATAATATCTTACATTATCATGTGAATGCAGTTACCAAGGAATGGAAGAAAGCCTGAGCATCAGGCAGTGGTCATCTGTTTTAAGCCTTTTTCTATGATCTGGCCAAGAATCAACAGGAAGTGCCAAAAAGATACTTCGATTTGTAGAACCAAATGCATATGCTATGGGTCCAATATTCCTCTCTTACAGTAAAGTTAGAGCATGAAGTTGAACCTATCTCTACCTAGATCACTTCCTGAAGATGTGGAAGTTCATGCCAACATAATTAATGCCCTAAGCAAAAACACTACTCAGCCAAACAGAAGCTATGAAAAGGTCCAGCCTACTACCTCACTATTTCTCCCACAACAGAAGTTTTCAAAGAAGATGCAGCTTCTTTACTTACAAGATAAGCAGCAACATGCACTGCATTAGTTGCCAGAGATCCACATGTGCATGAAAGAGCAACTTAAATGGGAGTTGGCTTAGATTAATGATGGCATCCCAAAAGCATCTGGAAGAGAAAAAAGCCTTCATATTTTCTGATTTCATGTAAGCTGGAAATGTGGCAATGGTGTTTCCTAGGCAGCCTTATTTACTAGAGTAGCTTTCATCTGAGGTCCAAAACTGTCAATGATAATGTTGTCTTGGGCAGTGCCTTGTCTCGGACTTCTTTTGCTTTACTGCAAAATGCCTGGTGACTTTTGCTTTTTGCAAGAATGGGTTGATGTGCACTGAAGTTTCTCAGAGACCACCAAGCCAAACCACCTCCTACTATGGCACTGAGACCTTTACCTTACCATATGTCATGGTTTAAACCCAGCCACGCAACTCGTTCACTCACTCAACCCCCCTTTCTTGCCCTCCCCTGCTTCCAGAGGGATGGGGAGGAGAATCAAAAGAATGCAATGCCCACAGGTTGAGATAAGAACAGTTTAGTAACTAAGGTATAACACACATCACTACTGCACTAAGGTGTAACACAAATCACTACCACCAATAATAATAATGATAAAGGAAATAACAAGGGAAAAGAATACTGCATCTCACCAACCACCAACAGATAACTCACGACACCCCACTCCACTAAACACCGACCAATTACTTCCTCCAGCCCCCCCAGAGCGCCCTTCCAGGTAATCCCCAGTTACATCCTGGGCATGACGTGCTATGGTATGGAATACCTCTTTGGTCAATTTGGGTCAGGTGTCCTGTCCCTGCTTCCTCCCGGCCTCCCCTCCTCCCTGGCAGAGCATGAGGCTCACAAAGTCCTTGGTCAGAGTAAAACATTCCATTCNTATGGAATACCTCTTTGGTCAATTTGGGTCAGGTGTCCTGTCCCTGCTTCCTCCCGGCCTCCCCTCCTCCCTGGCAGAGCATGAGGCTCACAAAGTCCTTGGTCAGAGTAAAACATTCGAGCAGTAACTGAAAACATTCCTGTTATCAGTTTTGTTCACAACTGAAAGTCAAAACACAGCTGCACCAGCTACTATGAAGAAGAAAAAATGACTGCTACTGCTAAACCCAGGACACCATAGCTGCAAAAACATCTCCACCTTTCTGGGTAGCTTTAGGTATAAGGAATGGTTGTGCATTGAGAGGTATTTTTTTCTTTTTTTGACAGATTTTTCATCTGTTGATCCCCCTACTGAGGTCTTTACTGTGTTGCCTTTTTCAACCAAGAAACAGTACTACCTCTCCAAATTTATCATATATGAAACTAAGCTGCTGGCTGTGCTTGCACAGTTTAGAACTTTAGAATATGACAGATGATGTATTCATTTGTCAATCCCCAGGGAAGTGATGGATTCCCCCAACACCAGACACTGTTAAGACAGCTGGACACTGTGCTGGAACATCTAGTCTAGGTGCTATTTTGCCTAGAAACAACAGACAACCCTTTAGGTGTCTTCCAACCTAAAATTCTATGATTCTGTGAATTCTTGCACCCCCCTAACAACATTAACTGCACAAAACATTGAGGTTTCTGATGGCTACTTCTTCATCAGCTATTGTTTGCTGCTAGCTGCCTAGACCAGTAGTGTCTAGAAGAAAGGATCCAAGACTGGATTTAATCAGAAGCCCCTTCTGCATCACCACACTGGTGTCTGCTAGACTTCCAAATACTATCCCTCTCCACAGATACTCCATGTATTGTGCAAACTCGGGTCTGCAGAGTAGCAAGATTAGTCTTGAAACTTCAGTATTAGCAAGGCATATTCAGAAGGTCTGGTTTGGCAGCCGTCCTCATGCTAGTCTTCAGAAGCCAACAATAAAATACAGCTGCAACAGCAAATTTAGTGGATAATTTTTCAAATACATGACAAAATTCATACTACCATATTGTATTGATGCATTACCTTTGACCTTGCTAGTAAACAGGTTAATCTTTTCCAGAAGAATTACTGCTTAACAAAGAGATCTCAAAGAAAGAAAGAAAACAATTACTAAAGCAAATTCAGGGCAAAACCAGAAGCATTTCAAGTGACCTTCTGGTGTTGAAAATTTTAGGATGTGTGAAGATAGGAGGCTGCATTATCAGTTATGTTTATTAACCCTAAAAGAAGTAGTTTGAAATGGTAGCAATCTCAAAGGCTTTCAGGACACGTAAAAAGCTTAAAGTACTGAAAGTATTTATATTAAACCCTTATTTCCATTTGTTCAGCTTGGGTCTAAGAACTTAACAACATATTATATCCTGCAGCTATAAACAAAGAATAACAGAAATTAACTAAAACAGCTGCATTTAAAGAATGGCAGGCAGACATCCACCCATTTCATAGAAATTATGTCTCTTCAGTGAAGATCATCTGTTTCATGAAACTGGGACAGAGGAATGTAGGCCAGCCTTTCACATCCAGCATTAACTAGATGACCCACAATGACCCGGAGCAACGTTAACTCTGACTGCTCATCTAGCTGTCAACAGGTCTTCCATAATTCATCTGTACAGTTAAAACCAAACAGAACGTATTTTTGAAGTTATTTTTATGTACACCAAACAAACATTTTCAGAAGTTTTCACTTCCACACCACAACAGTTGTTGCACTTAAGTTCTCTTCAGTTTTGCCCACTCTCATCAGAAGATAAAACTTACACACAGGCACTTCTACAACTTTGAAAGCAATGCTAATCTAATGATTAAAAGTACAGTTTTTGTTAACATAAATTTATTTAGGTAATAGAAACACAGCCTTACTCTTTTCCAACTTCAGCACATTAATTTCTACTGACCTGTCATGGTTTAACCGCAGCTGATAACTCAGCACTACACAGCCAGTTGCTCACCCTCCCATTCCAAGCAGGATGGGGAGGAGAATCAAGAGACTGTAAAACCCACTGGTTGAGATAAGAACAATCCAATAACTAAAGTAGAATGTACTGATATTAATAATAATAATGGCAATAACAAGGGGAGAGAAAATACAACCAAAAGGAGAAAGGAAGGAGGAAAACCCAAATAAACCCAAGTGACACAGAATACAATTGTTCACCACCCACCAACTGGCCCAACCCAAAAAGCAGTCAGTCCCTTTATTAGCCTTAACTTCCTATAGCCTTAGAGCTCAATTTAACTAGAAGTGATGGACCACAGTTAAAGCCAAAAGTTCCAAGATCCCTTTGGCAGGGAAAAGGGGAAGTATTCAGTTTACAGTAAAAAAAAAAAAAAAAAAAAAAAAAAAAAAAACAATTTTTTT
>NDXB01002816.1:33063-92874 GCA_002631895.1 Agapornis roseicollis
GGGGGGGGAGGGGGGGGGAAGGTCTCACCCATAAGCGATTATCTGTCTTCACTGATTTTCTGCATCAGTGATCACCATTTCAGACAAATTAAAGTGTCCCTGCATTATTTCATTAGTAGACAGGTTGCAAGCGTTCAAAGCATCTGAAGAAACCATGTTGAGAAGATTTGCCTGGCGTTGGCAGAGAACTGAAAGTAGATCATTTGCTACCACATACAGCACTATCCAGTGTCTTCTCAGGAGCAGAGCACATTAAGGCATTAGATGCCATTTGCATTATCACACAGCAGGGGGCTACAGCAGCTACAATTCCAGGATAATCTTAACCCATCTCTCTGTATTATCAATCCAACAAAACTGGTTTTAATATTAGTTTCCTACAGGATGACTCTTTATTGTAAAGAGCTTACTTTTCAGGTTGCACAAAAACAGCTCAGGTGCTGTACTCCAGTTATTCTAAAGATATGCTGTTCCCAAACTGCTAAATTTTGTTTAAGGAAAGGTAAACTCAAGAAGCAGAATGAACCAAAATGAAACAAAACAAAAAAAAAAAAAAGTAAGGCTGACTGTAAACATATCTAACAGTTTAACCCCTCGGGACATCATTTAAGTACTCCCAAATCATTACAGTGCACAAGCTAAGACAACAGCAGCCAGAGATCCTACTATTTTCACAGCAAACGCTGGAGAGGGCAGAGCAGACTTAATATCATACCAGAACTCAGCTGACAAACCGCTTCTCAGCTCAACATGTTATTACTCCCTCTTCCACCTCCATCGCTTCCCTTTCACAGCAAGCAATTGACACTGGGTTCCTTTACTCCTTGCTTGCCTCGTTTCCGAAAGGGCTGCTTGCTTTTAATGCTATTCCATGCACAAGCTGAGAAGCATTATTCTATGCCCTCTTGCCTCAGCTGATGCTTCATCAATACTCAGGACAGATTCCTTAAGCAAGCCTCTACACAGATCATGCCAGAAAGGAACACTTCCATCCAGGCCACATGTCAGCTTGACTTTTTGTCACCTTGGCTTTAAACTTAATTATCTTCAGTTTCACTAACAGGAACCATCCATAGTTGCAATCTAGAAATGCTTTGAAACCTCCGAACAAAGATCTTGTTCACATACAGAACTGACAAAAAACCTGCATGTCCTACGGTCCACAAACAGAAAATCGGAGAAACCTTACCAAATCCATCAAGCCACTTCACCACACAGTTTGGGGAAGCAAAGCAAACCAACAGGGAAAAAAAAAAATTCCACTTTTAAATGCAGGTATAAAGCTTCCAACAAAAAACGTGCCTGATATGGTAACTGTGTCTACTAGTTGCACCAAAATAAATGGCAGAAACTGCAGAAACACCATTTGTGCAGTAGGACTATAAGGGGGACCAAAAAAATGTGATATTCTATTAGCTGCAGTCACTATTCAGGGAAGTCTTCTCCTTGCAAACATTTACTCATCTTCTCCAATCTCCTTTACCTTAAGAGAACAGGAACTTACCTCCTCTCTCACTCCTGTCTGAAGGCTACAGGTTCTTTGCATCTCCTCCCCCCTTTTCCTCCCCCCCACCAACAGTGCTCAGCAAAAGGGGCCTCTTGAAGCAGCACTGCTGAAGTACAATATTACAGAAGCCTAAAGGTTTCTGACTGAAATTTTAATCAGAAGCTGAAAAAATAATTCTGTGGGAAACCGAAAAGGGAGAGATGCTTTACACACAGAGGGCAAGCTGGGTAACACGTTAAGCATCGCCTTTCCCCATCTGCCAGGACAGGCCCAATCTGGTCATTTTCACATAGCCACAGTCAGATTTGTATTACACCCCTTTCCTCACAACATGTTTTTTACCTGATGCAGTTCACAGAGTTACATTTTGCCTGGCACACTCCCTGAACTGCTGTGAAAGGCATCACTGTTTTTAATCACTGGTTTACTCTCCCAACTGTGATGTGCTGAATGCAGCTGATTGCATCTTAGGGAAGATCAAATCCTCCTCCTCCAGCAACAGCCCCGATTTTATTGGTGACAGAAAGTCAGTCCAGACGCTTCCCACCACCACCACCACCCCCCCCCCTTCCTTCGCAGGGCAGTGAATCGACAATTCACAGAGAATGCAAAAGGCAGAGAGGAGCCAACCCCCAGGTGCAGCCCGCCGCACATGCCCCAATAAATAATCTTGTATAGCACCAACACAGCAGCTCCTTGTGCAGTGACGTACAGGGCAACTCAAACACCGGCAAAGAATACAAATAGTCTTGGGCGATGGAACTGGCCACTGCTGCCGTTGCCGAAAGCACTCGTCTCCCCCCTCCCCCTTCACCCCTCATCGACCGGTAACTTCCTCGGGACGCCGGAGGCTCGTCGTGTGTGTCGGGCCCCACGGCGGCTGCCTTTGCTCCCACTATGGGCTGCCAGCCGCTGCTCCCTCCGGAGACTGCCCGACACATGACGGAGCCGAGGGAAACGCGAGATATATTAAACTTGACGCGGAATGGCACGGCCGGGGCGAGAAATAGAAAAGAAAAGCATTAATCTTACATGGCCACTTAGTTTAATCGTCTCTTCGCTTCTCCCTCCCTAACTCGCACGCCGAGCGAGGGAAGCAGAGAGGCGCCACCCGCCGATCCCCCCGACACCCCTGCCGAAGCCCGGCCGCCGCCATCCCGCCGCCGCAGGGGAGGCAAACTCTGGGCGGCAGCGCGGCGCAGCGGGCTCGGCTCCCCTCGAAGCGGGAGAGCTACGAGGGAACCCCCGCAGGCAGCCGCGGCGGTCCAGCGGCACCCCAGCAGCGTGCGGCAGGTTTCCCTCCGCTGCGGCCGCCGCCACGTTTGACTTCTACGGATAACGTTAATTAGGGAGAGTGGCGGCCCGGCGGTGGGGAGGAGGAGGGGGAAATACATTCAGTCTGGAAACTAGCCGCAGGATGAGCTGCCCGGAGCAGGATGCTGAAAGGATCCGCTTGCGAACCCCCGGCTCATCCGATTATCCTACGTACACATTCCATACCGCACATACATAGGCACATTCCCGCCGGCGGCGCAAGCAAAGCACGGGCCCCCCAACCCCCCCTCCGCCGCCGGGGAGGCACTGCTGGAGCCCGCACATTTCCCTGGGATGCTGTTGCAACGCACCCAGTGCTGCTGCTTCTGCGGCCGCACTCGCACTTTCGGGGCACGCTTGCAGCGGGCGAGCAGGGAGATGACGGGGAGTTGAAAGGGTGGCTGCAGGGGATGGCGAGCGACCGGTAGCAAGCGGGGAGGACGGAGGGGGCAGGAAGAAGCCGACCAAGGAAAGGCAGGAAGGGTTAACGGCCGTGCGGCGCGTTCGCGCTAGGTAGCGCTACCCGGGAGGGAGACTGGGGGCGCCCGGGGAGGGAAGGGCGGCGGGGAGGAAGCGGGTCAGGAACGGGGCGGCGGAGAGGAGGATGGGCGGGGGGGCTGGGATACCCCGGGCCGCGGCGATACCCCCCGGGGTCCTTCCCTCCCCTTTTCTCTCCCTCCCTCCCCGCGCGGGGCAGGGGTGGGGAGGAGGCGGTACCTTGTACGAGGATCCCGCAGAGGCTGTAGAAGCGCAGGAGCGCTCCGGGCTTCAGCCGCATCCTGGGGGCTCCCCTCGGGCTGGGTGGGCGCCAGGCACGCAGATCCGCAGCCTCTCGTCGCTCCGCTCTCCGGGCGCTTCCTTCCCCCCGCAGGAGCCGCCGCCGCCGCCGCCTCCTCCGCCGCAGTGTCTCCCTCGCTGTATCCAGTGGGGTGAGGAGGAGGAGGAGGACCAGGGTCGCGGGGGTGGATTGGGAAGGGAGGAGGAGGACGAGAAGGGGGGGGAAGCAGCTCTCCCCGCTGGCTCCGGAGCTACGAGGCAGGTTCAGGTTCCCCTCGCCGAGCAGTGCTGGGTGCTCCCGCTGGCTCCTGTCGCCGCTGCCGGCGCGCCCGTGTGCCCGTCCCGTCGCGGTGCGGGGAGCTGCGGTGGCGCGGGGAAACTGCACCGCTCCGCGCCGCTTCCCGGCTGGAGACACAAGGGCAATCACCGCCTGCGAGGCTCCCTTGCCCTAGCCCCGCCCCTTTATGTCTGGAGCCCCGCCCCTCGCCCCGCCCCCAGCGCCACACCCAGGCCCTCCCTGTGCCTAGGCCACGCCCCTGACACCGCCTTGGCCACGCCCCCACCGGCACGGCCCGCCACTCAGGTAGGTGCGTGACGGGTACCGGCGCTTGTCCAATAGGAGGTGCCCAAGCGCGGCCGGACAGCCAATGGGGCGGTGACGGAAGAGGCTCGTGGCGCCAGGTTACAAGACAAACGGGCGGTCAGCAGCGCCTTCACCCGCGAGCTAGCGGCCGGACCCTGAGTGACAGAGGCGCGGACCAATCGCGAGGAGACATAGAGGCTCTCCAGCCAATAGGCGGTGAGTGACGAGCGGGGGGCGTGGCCGGGTGGCGGGGCGCTGTCCAGACTCGGTACTGAAGTGGCGGCCGGCGGCACGGGTTTGGCCCTCAGCGGCTGCGGTGCCTGCGGGGAGGAGGCAGCAGGCCCAGGGAGAGCGGCTCTCCCCGCTGCAGCACCGGGGCTGCGGGGAGAAGCCCCTCCGCCCGGGAGAGGAGGGAGCGGCAGTGTCCCTCAGCGTTAACACCCGTAGCGCTGCTGGAGAGCCCCGGCGGCGGCGGGGCGCTGAGCCGCCTTCCTGCGCGGCGAGGCCAGGCCAGGCGGTGCCCGCCACAGACAGCGTGGCGGGAGGGAGGGGAGCGCGGGCGAGCGATCCCCATCCTGGCGGCACGGGAGGGAGCTGGTCCCGGAGCCCGCATGCGGGCGGGACCGTGGATCTAGGGTGTCAGCGCGAAATCGGCGTCCCGGCGGCTGCCTCAGGTTATGGGGTTGGTCGGGCTGCGACCGGCTGCGGGCCGCCACCGGCCAGCTTCTCCGCAACGCCGGCAGGGAAGAATGGGGCCGGCGCCACAGGCTGCGGGAAGGACCCAGCCGGTTTGTTCCCTGACTTGCACGGGAGGCGCAGAGCCCCTTCTCCTTCCTCTGCTTTTCCTTGCGTCTCCCTGAAAGCAGCAAAAAGCTTGGGTGAGTCGCCGATATCCACTAAATTAGCCTTCACGATACCAAGAAGACCAGTGAGGTACCCAGACAATGGCAGTAGAGAACTTTTCACGGTGTTGCCTGACCTCTCAATGGCTTGGAGAAAGTTGTTTTACGTGAAGGCTTTCTTTGTGAGAGTTTGTAGCATTCAGCTAGTAGTCCTGGGTTGCCTGTGATCTAAAAGATAAGGTAGGCAATCCAAGATGGTAGGCTACTGCTGCATATTTGCCTTTGTGGTGTTTAGCATCCACCTTTTGCCAAAACATCTCAGTGAAACCTGAATGCCTTATTTTTAAGTTGTTGGGTCTGCCTGTAAACAACTATGTTGCCTTATATCAGAGAAAGCAGGATTCTCCTGTGCCCAAATGCTTCTAATTATCAGTTATTTCTCCACTTCTGGTTCTATCCTTTTTCTGTTGAGATTTGCTCTCCAACAGGATGCAATATGTTTTGCACAGTATCTCTCTCAATTCCCATATTGATGTCCCGTTCTTTAACACCAAAGAGCTTTACTGAGATAAACAAGATGAAATACTCTTACCTATAGAAGAGGTTAGCTCTTTAAAAGCTCATTTCTCTGGAGTATGAATGGTCTCAGATCATTAAAGATGTGCTAGCAGTTGTCAGCTTCACCTTAAAGAGCTTGCACTGGAGTGGGATCTGGGAAGTTTTGTATTCTGCAGTCATATCTTCCACTTTGTTTGTTAGCAAGTGATGATTATGCCTAGCAACAGCTGAGACAGCATCAGGAATTTACACTGGGTTCCCACTATCTCCAAGAGATGTTTACGTATGGTACAGAATCAGATCACAGAGTTGCATTTTAAAGTGCTGTCATTTGTATGAGTTCGTATCCAATGAACACGATGCACATCTTCAGGCCTTTAGTATGTTACTTGACCACTACTAAAGAGGTTGCACTGGAATGTCCCCTGGGACAGGTAAGTCTGTCTCCGGTGGATAAGTAGATACTGGTGTGACTTGGTTTTTATTGCTGTGGAAGAATACAGAATAGCAAAGGTTCTACCACTGTTGTTAGGGTTCAGTGCATTTAAATCAGTAATGAACAGGGAATGATTCTCAAAATGTTTTAGAAGTCTTACAAAAAGGAACAATGGATCATTTCTAAAGCAGCACTAGAAATGTCAACAGATGCTGAAAACTTACATTTTTTGAGGTTGGGGGAGGAAATTAAAAAAGTAATTCTGTCAGAATAACTAATTTCAACCCTTCACTAAAGCAGGACTCTAATCCACCCTGAAGTCTTTTGCATTAATTATGATAACTGACAGCTCTGTACTTTTGACAAAACATACTTTTGATTGTAGTCTTGTTCCGGGAAGCATTATAGGAGATACACAAATGTTTTCCCAGCTTAGCAATTAGAAACTGTGAAAAGAGGTCCCTCAGCAGATGTAGAAATGAAGCCCCTATCTGGACATCAAAGGGATTCAAGTCTTTGCCACATTGGTATGTTTGGGAAAGCTGATGTTTCAGAAACATCAGGTAATGTTTTCTTCCCAGAACACGGTAATATCATACCCTTTGTCAGAAGCATAACCAGAAATGCCAGTTCCCACCATTCTCTTCTGGCTCAGGTGGTTCTGAAATTAGATAGCAACAGGTTGGTAGAAGACTAGTTTATGGAGGTGGGGTTAGCATTACTCCTCTTCAGACACTAGAAATCTTTCCTAAACACTAGAAAATTAAACTTGGGATTCAAACCCTGCCAATAAACAACTGTAGTGGAGTATCAAGAGGTCTTTATGCTGCATATGCTGAAGTGACTTCTCTGTTTTTCAAAAAGAAAAAAAAAATCCCTGCCAGAAGCCTCTGACTTGTTTGACCAACTGTATCTCTGAAAACATGATTATTAATATCATTAGAACTGCCAGACATGATGTCATATTTCTTCTGATTAATGCAGCTATGTTAATTTGACATCTCATGTAAATGTAATATGATGCCTTATGGCAGCTCACATCTGAAACTAACATAAATGGGACAGAACTGAGTAATTGATCTGTGGAGCTGAAGCTCACACACAGAATGGCCAGAAGCCTCATTACTTCCAGACCAAATGGGCAACAGGGACCCTTCAGGAAATACACTTCAGAACAGAGCAAAAAGTAAAACCCTAAAATATCAACAGGAGATAATGCTGAAAACCAGATGCAGTAGCATCTAGCAAAGGAGCTAGGTTTCTTAGTTGTTTCCTCAGTTATTTCCTGATAATGCTTTTCTGGTGGCATAGATTTTACAGGTGTAGCCCTGACAAGACACCTCAGATCACCAACCACCTCATGTTCTTGTCTACCACATGCTCTGCTTGCACTTGTTTTTTCTCCTGATCAACAGGACTTTAGTCTTCTCTCTGAAAAGCTCTACTCCACCTCCTCTAGAAGGAGCCATCTGCATTGTATTGGGTCAGTCTACCTCTAGACTTTGCCTTGAAAGACAAACAATAACTGAAGGAATAATCATTATTTTAATTATGCTCCTTGATAGGACCAGTGGTCAGTGATCTGAGTGTTGGAATGATACCTGAGCAAGGCTTATTGACTTTACAAAACATTGTGGTTCTGTTGAATTCACCAAAGAGTGGAAGATGTAGAAGGAATTTAAGGAGATATAAACTCCCAGTATTACAAGCTGTGAAACATAGCTCTAGAAACGCTTGTGTTCTATAATACACATTTTTAAGTACATGTTGTATAATCTAGAGGGTAGTGAAGTAGTCAAAATATTATTACAGAGTTCCAATAACAACAAAAAAGCCCCATGGGAAATAAGGTATGGAGAAGGCAAGCTGGTAGTGACAGATGTTAGAGACAGATTCTATTCCAAGTTGCAATGTCACTAAGCACTCGCGATCATATCTAAAATAGTAATTTGGAAAGTGAGACTTATTTACATGGGTCAATACAAAAAATCTCATGACAAAAGCCCCCATGCAGCTGCCACCTAACACTGAAGAAATATCTGGTTGGATGACAGCCATCCTTGCAGTAACAAGGCCTTAATTCTTACATTCACTCTGTCCTTCCTGATAGCAGCAGCATGAGTTCCCATGGGTGGAGGGTCCCTCTCAAGAAGGCAGCACATACCATCACAAGCAGTGCATTTCCTGCCAATGTACTGTTACAGGCCTCTGCTGAAATCAGAGGGTCAGACCCATCTTGCCTGAAGTCCATGTCTATGCATTTTCCATTAGTCCTTTGCCATACTTCAGCAGCTGGAACAGAAGAGTTGGGGTTTTGTTTTGTTTGGGTGAGAACTTTCATATGGTTGAGGTGAGTTGCTGTTGTTTTAAATGATGTAGATTTGCTTGAAGCTGATTCCTAAAAAAAAAGAAAAATTGGATAACATTTACTTACCAGATGCCAGCAAAAATGCACTGGTTTGAACAAATACTGTAACTACTAATTTAGTTAAATCTATCCAACTGTGAAAATATATTGGCGTGAATAAAAATATATAGACATGAAACGCATTGCACTTTTTTTTTTTTGTTTGAAAAAAATTGGCTTCAGTAAAGAGCAATTGAAGTTTGAAAATATGCTCCTGAGAAGAAATGTGTTCATTTCCATAAAGCATATTGGTGTGTAAATACACAGTATGTATCGGTTCCAGAGCAATATTATGAATTCAGTGAAATTCTGTTCTGTGCTAGTTAGTAAGATGAACCAAGTAAAAGGAATTGCATGCTGCAATTACTACATATAAAATATGTGTGGGATGAAGTCCCATTTATAAAGCAATTATAACTCTGAAATATTTCACTGGCTTTTGGAGGAGAAAAAAGTATATAAAACAACATTGTCAGTGCAACGCCAATGCAAAGTGAACCAAGGTCAAACCATCCTTACCAAAAAGTACCTAATGTGCACTTTGAGATGGTGAAAATAATTGCAGAAGAGAATTAGCAATGGCAAGTGGAAGCAGAATTATCTTACTCATTACCAGACTCTCATCCATATCATCTATGGAATGAAGACACAGAAAAAACAGTGCTGGTAACATTATTCTCCATACATGCTAGTTAAGTCTTCCTCCTGCTCCTAAGTCTTTGATAATTAGCAAAAATGTGTGCTTTCCTATCTATTCTGACCATCAATAAAGTAGCAACTGCTTGAAGAAATTCAAGTTACTTACCTCAAGCCATAAAATTTCAGAGCTGTATAACTTTAACATCTCTTATACCTTTACTTACTTATGATTTCAGTACATATAATATACATTACAGTTTGCCATGAAAAGATACTACTGCATGGAATTAACTATGTTTTAAGTATACTTGGATGAACATGTTTACATATAGTTTAGAATACATCCTAGCTAGTGCCTTTGAACTAGATATTTATACAGTTATCTGTTGTTTTGGTATTTCTGACGCTTTGTAATTTTAATTGCTTTGTGTTTTCTTGCTTATGCACAGATTATGTGATGTGCTGAAAAAACCTCTCTTGCATCCAACTGAGGTGACAAAGAAATATCCAAAAACTCAGTAAGAAGGAAGTTGTTCATTTTGTAGTACATAATGTCATCATTTTACTTTCATAAGAGCATCTTTGATTACTGACTCCAATATGTTTATAACAATTTTTTTCACAGGTTCTGGTAATTTAGAAGGGGGCTCTAAACATTTAGGTTCAACATTTGGCTTTTTTTCAGACTCAGGTTTTCACATTAGTTCATCCTGGGTTGAAAATGTTATCAAATACAAGTCAAATTATTTTAGCTGTTTCATAGTAAGACACAAAGAATTGAACAAATACATCATTCTGCCCATACAGATGACTCCTAGCACATCCATGCTTAAAAGAATAGGGCTTCAAAACTTGATAGGACCTTTCTGTCAAGAGTATTTCCTTTGCTGTTTCTATGACCATCAGCTGAACACAACTGACTTAATAGGTCATAGGCTTTAAAATTTCTACATATTCTGTCTCTACTCAACACTCTCCTAAGAGTTAGATTATCTAGCAGTGAAATGCAGCCATCCAGACAGACTGAATTACTATTGCTTTTTCTAGCAATGAGAATGAGATTGCAGTTCTGTCAGGTGGCATAATGTTAGAAACCACAATTAGGAGCAGAAAGCATAGACTTTGCTTAGCTTATGTCCAGACAGTTCTGATCCCCCAGTTGTCCTTACTGAAGACCTACTCAATTGTGTCATGGCATGCACACCAAAAATTTCTTTAACAAGAAACCAGAGAATATGAAAAATTCTGTATTCCAGTTTTTGTCCAAACAGTCAGAATGCTAAGGGCGTTAATAAGTTTCATTAATGGTCTTAACCAGTCTTATCTACTGTCTCTGCCCACACCCATGGGCCCAGGTGTTTAATTTAAGCTGAGCCATGTTAGAAGAGTGCAGGTCTCTAGCTTAGTACTACTCCTATCTGGTCATGGGATAATTTCATCCAGAGTCAGTCAAGGGCATGATTTTAGCCTGCCTCATCTTACGGACCTGCCTAGCGTTTGGGGATCCTAACCATGACCTCACAGTTTGAACGTACATCATTGCCATGATACTGCCTTATGGTCTGGACTCTTGATTGGACTATTCTATAAACTCTGTGTCTGTCCTTGCTTCAGAACCATCGGACTGGGCTGTGCCTGGTGAAGCCTCTGTCCTGAGGGGTTGGGCATCCCTGTTTTCTTGGCTTACCTGTTCTTAGGCAGCAGCCCCACTCCTGTTCTCTAGCAGATGTGATCTGAGAGAACACAGTACCCAACAAGTGGAAATAGATCCAGGTCATGGGTTTCAGAGGTTTGTGTTGTCTTTAATCTGCTGACAGCAGGCAGACTGAGAAGGGTGTCACCTGGTTCAAAATAAAGGAGGAAAAATAGATAAGGGAGGAAGGAAAAATATATTCAGACAAATGTTTTGGGGAGACCTGCTCTAGAAAAAAGCACAGCTGTGATGGAAGTTCAGGGTAAAAATAGAAAGAAATGTTGAATGGATGAAGAAGGCTGGGATAACACTGAGGTTGAAATCTGGGGGGCAGAAAAGAATCGTGTTAAGGAAAAGCAAAGTGATTGAAATGTGTTGTTGAGACCCCAGGAGGAACAAAGTATGTGATCATCCAGGCAAGGAGTTTAGGACCTGCAGAAGGTGATTTGGGAAATAAGAAGTATAAGATAAATATGAAAACAGGGTAGAACTTCAAAGAGAAACTGAGAATCCTTAAGCACAGAAACTGGAACAAGGAACCATAGGAAAGGGAGCATGAGATATAACTTGAAATGAGGTAAAAAAGGGAAACTGTGTGGTGATGAAGAACCAGAAAAGAAAGTCCAGCAATAAAAAATGATGACAGCAGGAAGGAAAAGACATAAAGCACGGAAAAAGAAAACCAAGTGTTAAGTAGTACAGCTGACACAGTGTGAGCTGAGAAGCCAGAGGAAAGGGGAATGATGAAAGTAGCTAATGGTGGATGAGACAGGATGAGGAAAGTAAAACTTCAGAATGTATCTCGTTTTCTTTACGTGCCTGCCTTTAGTAAATATCTGAGATTTATGAGAAAGTATATTTGAGGTTACTCTCACCTCTAGGGAACTGTAATTTACTGTACTACTCCATAGCTGATAAGCTCAAAAGAAAAGGTGTAAGGTGGATTTAAAGACTCTGAGCCTTCTGGTGATATGTATGGATATCAATGTAGTAACATTTTTTTCCCCTCCTTCACTTTCATAAATTCTAGGGAAATAGATGCATGCACAATATATAAGGATCTTAGAGTTAAGAAATACTCATAATGGAAGAAATTAACTTGCTGGTTATACAATCTTTATGTTAGTTTTGTATTTTTCCATGATGAACTATAACTACACAATACCTTCCTCCTGTCTTCTTCCACACCTTGTCCATCTGTCGTCCCATTCCACCCCTCCTCCATATATCACAGAGCCTTGGTCTCATTCAGCCCAAGGAGTAGCTCCAGGGATGATTCATGGTTTTGAGGAGAATGAAGACATTGATAGATAGAATCTCTAATTCATTAGCTGAAAAAAAATTGGAAAATGTGTAATCAATATGGCAGAGGTCTGAAAGAAGAGGAAAAGACATTCTTAGAGTAATTGAATAATGCCTCTGAGAATTGGATTATGTTTCAGTGTGCCACAGAGTTCCTCTGTGATGTTAGGTAAGTCACTTAAACCAAATGTTTTTACAGTGGTAATGAATTAATATTAATGCTCATTTTTTCACTTTCCAGCTTCACACCAAACAGTCACATTTGCAGAAATGTGAAGTACTGCAGACATCCTGAAGCCTGTGTGAACTGGACAAAGAACACGCAGAGCTGCATAATGAAACTTGGCCACTTGGAATTAGTGCTTACCTTTGACATTAATCTTAATTAAATACTTCATTATAATGTATCTGCAGAATGAGGACAAATTAAGGTTGCATAGGCAATTCTGAATCCTGGTGTTTCTTAAGTCTTTGATTCTTCAGTTTTAGTGATGTTAATATGGCTCTGCATATCTATTTAATAATTTATTAAAATTCAGTTATTTGCTTTTCTTTTTGCATTAGCTTATTAGCTTTGATTTAGTTACTCTTTTGAAATATTTGCCTATCATTTTAAATCTGTTATAGCTCAGAAGTGTAGTCATCACAAACGAAGTCAATGAAAGCTTCAGGATTTTTTTTCCCCTGAGGAGCTGAATCCCTTGTGTTAAGACAATAAATCACAAATGAACACAGACATGATTACTAAGATTAATAAAAGCTCACATTGGTACTTGCTAGTGGCCCAAAATATGGAACTGATCCCACCCATCTTTGGGAGAAAAATAGTGGAAGTATGTTTGGAAAAAACCAAAACTGAAGGAATTATGCAAAATAAAACTTGGTGGTCCCCCTTGAACTGTACTTCTTGTTTCAGAGTAGGTGAGAGATGTTAGTTACTGTAATTTGTACATTATGTTGCAAGTAAAACTTCTAATTGTTTTCAGGCAGAACGTTGTTATTTGTGATCATACTGCACTATATGTGAATCACAGAAATTTCTGAAATACAAACATTTATAAGTCTGCTGAATTTATTTGTATCTACCAGAGGTGCAATTCTGGTTCTAGACCTGCAAGTATAACAAGCACTGTTAATACGCTGTTTGATGAAGAAGCAAAGACGTGAACATGGTGTATTTTGTAATGTTCTTCTACATAATGATGCAGTGAAGTGTTTCGTTATATCATTTGCCATTGTGATACAGGACAGTCAAGTCAGCTCGCTGCTAGGTGGAAAAAAGGATAAAAGAAAATATATGTTGCAGTTTCTGCAGTCATTAGAAGGCGCATTATTTGTTTTCCCATAGAAAGAATATAACAGGAGGTTTAATGGGTTAGCAGCCATAATTCACATTTCTATTGCAGTGAGATACAAGAGTTACAAAGGAAAATATTTGTGACAGAGAAGTACAAGAAACTATAAAGAAGTTTTCAAGGTGCTTTCACTTGTTAAAGCAAATCTAAGTTCTCTGGTAATCACAAAACGAAATCACAAAAATCACAAATCAAAAATGCAGTGTGCCAACTGCATTTGGTTGCCATTAATACTTCAGTTGTTAGATGATGATACTAACAGCATTTTAAAATAGTGACGTAAAAAAACATAATTTTGCCTTCTTATGGGCGTAAGTTATTTCCAGAGTTGTTTTGTTTTTTTTATTTTTTAATAATACAGGCCTGTGTTGTAGCTTATTGTCAGTAATCTTTTAAGTGACAGGCGATAAGAGTGAAATGAGTTAGACTGAAAATCAGCCTTGCTAGAGGCTGTGTATGGAAACAGTGTTAAGTAGAAACACATAGAAAATGTCATTTTTAAAATTGTATTTCTGGGTTTCACTTGTCTGAAATGTTTCTCTTACAACAGAGATTCTTCTTCTCTTCCTGTATTAATTGGATTAAGCTATGTCTCATTATGTAAGATCAGAATAATTTTTATAGTGCCAAACTATGGCAAATTGCTAAATGCAACTATTCTGCATGTGTACCCTCAGTTTTTCCTGGGAAAGTAGAAAGACTGAAATTAACAAATGATATCTGAGCAGCAGGCTATCCACTGGAGGCTGGTTTCTTGCTTACAGCAGAACTCAGTTTGATTTGCTTCTGTATTTATAACTTTTGCATTTTACAGAGGGCAAAACAGGTTAATTAAATAATTGCAATATTTCATTTGAACAGTATACAATAACTATTTATTATATAAAAGGCAAGTTGAAGACAAAAAATATGGGACGTTATTTATGTTCAGTTCATGCATTCTGGTTCAGGCATGTGCTACATGAATAAAATGGAAGATAAGAACAGGTACTGTTCCAATGTTCGTATTCCATATCCATGTCTTGATACATGAAAAGGCTTCAGTGTATCAAAACTAATTATCATTATAACATTCTCACATATGTAAAGAAGATTAAACTGATGGAATAGGGGTTCTGTTGTTTTTTTCTAATTTTTTCACATATGAAATTTCCAAAAGTGATGATGGATTGTAAATTAGGCACCAAGTTTACTAAATGGTTCAATAGAATCCAGGAAGATAGAATCCTTTGCTTTTGTGCCTTTATTGTCTCTTCATTTATATCAAAGGTTATGTTCTTTTCCTATGTCTTGACCAGGTGTAGTTGAGTGCGCTCCAGTACTGCTGAAGAAATTTTGCAGCTTCTTGATCAACTACATGATTTCAAAACCTGCACGTTGAAGTAGATTTCTAATCAACCTCAAGAGTGATCTTCCCTTAGGAGTGAGCCTAACCTGTAATTGTGTTTGTGGAAAGACATGGATGGGGTATTACTTGCTGAAGGTATTGGTACAAACACATAATTTAGAGGGATTTCATTACCAAAAATTCTTACACAACTTGTTTGGAAGCCAAAGTAATCATGTAGATGACTACTGCTGTTCATTCCAGACTTCTTATAGTAGCTGGCGATTTAAACAATGGGCCTTTTCTCTATACCCAACAAGAAGTGAGTATAGCTGTTGACTTAGATTTCCTTTATAGTTGACTAACATAATACAGCAGCAGATCAACACCAAAATCTCAGTTGTTTCAAGGTGGCCGTAAAGTCACTGCAAGTGCAGGCACTAGAACAATCTGGAATAACTGCTAGGCAACTATATTTTCCTGTGGCTGCAAGGTCCAGTTTTCTGTCCAAACTTAAGCACATTCATTAATTTTCCAGTCTTTGCTGCAGTACATTTACCAAAGTATAACTTTTGATCTTAATTTTTTATGGATTACGGGTTATCACATCCAGCAGTTTAAATATAAGCACACCATTATTTTTTTACACCAAAATTAGAAAGGCAAAGGCATTTCCAGGGGTTTCAACTTGACCTTATGAGAGCTATATGCTCTCTGGAATGTTCTGGTCTGTCTTTCTCCTGGGATTTTAGGAAAACGTTCTCTGTGTCTTAAATCTCTCTAACCTGTGGCTGTTGGATTCCATCACTCCTTTGTGAGGTGAGACAGTCTAATTTAATAAGAANTATGAGGAAACAAAAGACAGCAGTTTAAATATAAGCACACCATTCATTAATTTTTTACACCAAAATTAGAAAGGCAAAGGCATTTCCAGGGGTTTCAACTTGACCTTATGAGAGCTATATGCTCTCTGGAATGTTCTGGTCTGTCTTTCTCCTGGGATTTTAGGAAAACGTTCTCTGTGTCTTAAATCTCTCTAACCTGTGGCTGTTGGATTCCATCACTCCTTTGTGAGGTGAGACAGTCTAATTTAATAAGAATTGTGAGATCTGTGATTGTCAAGAGACCTGTTCTGTGTGTCTCAAAACGACTCAGAAGACAGAAGAACCAGAGAGGGGGTGAGCGCTCTCGGCAAGCGGCAGGGGTCAGAGCAGGGATCCTGCTCCACCAAGGTGGGGGATGCTTCCCGATGTTGTCTGCCCTGAGGCCGTGAAGATCACCTGCCCAGAGACAGCAGCACAGACACTGCGGCACCTGCCGGGGTAAAGCGAGAACAGGGTCTAGGGCTCAGCACATCCCCTGCACTGAGCCTCACCTGCTGGGGTGTTCCAGGAGAGCCCGACCCTACAAAGAGGCAACGTCCTGCAGCTGTGCGATGTGCAGTCTTTCACTTTGTATTCTTGTGGGTTTACTGGCTACCAGGACTGAAAAGAATACAAAGAATACAGCTGAAAGAATCTCTACTGGCTGACCGACAAAACATCCCTGGATCCATGCGGTGGGTGGTGATGCTGTATTTCTGTTTTCTTTCCTTCTTTCTTTACTTTTCTTCTTCTACTTCGGATAATTTATGAGAATAAAAACCTGACAAGACTTTTGTTCCTGCTGAGGAGGTTTACAATAAAATTGACTGTTGTTTCGTTTTTCAACCGGTGGAGGGACTGTGCTTTCTCCCGCAAACTGCATAGTGTGTGGTTAAAGGTAACCTTCACACCCCACCCGCCAGGCGGGGTGAGACAAGGTGTTCGCGCTGATCACTTTGAATGTATTCTGATAAGGGACTCTATCAACATACTGCAAGTTTCAGTGAACCTTAGATCTTCGAATAATACTGTGCAACAATGGATTTACATTTAGTTAATGCATTTATCTCTACTACATAAACTACACAGAAAGTGTAGTTTAAATTTAGTTGAAATTCTGTTTGTCCTTAGTCATTCACTGCAGATTACAGTCATGAGTAAGGCTGAAGAGTTAAAGTTTTTATTATATCATATGAAACAGAAACCAAGTGTCTGACACGTTGATTTGTGCCAATCTAAGTGTTTTGTTTATCATCATAGACTGTAAGTTGCATTTCCAAATATGACCATAAAATAACTCTTCCTCAGTCTTCATTTTCATTTTGTAGTGTTTTCATAGTCTCATGAAAATGGGAAACAAATAGCTGGATAAATGAACTATCTACACAAATACAGAGAAAGTGCAGGATGTTTCTGAGTTTTGGAACCTATCATTTAGGTTAAAAAATCTACATGGATTTGCAATGTAAAAAACATTTGAATAGAGTGATGCTGGACTGTATCTTAACAAAACATACAAATAATGAGGCATATGAACTCAGCAAAGTTCATAAACTTAAGAACCTTTCTACCAAAACCATTCAGATAATTTCTGTGCATAAAATTATGCAGGCACTTAGCTACTTCTCTAAATGTTGACTATACAGAAACTTTAACAACTTACATTGGTGTTTTTTTATTTTTGATCATGTGTGATGTGAAGTTGAACCCCCAGATCATCCACACTTACTGTGAATTACGGAATGATCTTGGAAGTGTACAAGATGATCTTTTTTTCTGTATGAAACTAAATTGTAAAACAAGCTTAACATTGTTGACATCATTCACCAGCTCACAAGTGTTTAATACACAAGGCTACAGTTAAAGGACCCCCTCCCACCTATATGCTTATAATATATTCAGAATGAGCAATTTTGTGTGGAGCCATTCTTATTATGTCTTGCTACTCAGTAGCATATATGTATCATAATCTACAAGGATTTGTTCAAATGAATTGTATCAATGTAGTGATTGAAAGCATCATAGGGTTTTGGTGCTAAAAGCCTAAGCTTTTTCCTTTTTATCACTGTGCTGCTTGGGTCATCACTATCTGGAAAGACTTCTGCTGTTTCCATAACCAAGTTGTGAGTAACCTCTTTTTGGGACCCTGTTTGGGGAAAACTGTTACTTGAGTAGAAGAGCAGCATCCTGGATATCTGTCAATAAAAATTCTGGAAACTTGCAAGAAGTATTAAGGCTACTATACAGGAACACTAGGAAAAACATAAAATCATAGAATAGTTAGGGTAAAAAAGGATCTTAAGATCATCTAGTTCCAACCCCCCTGCAGTATAGTGTAGAGCAAACAAATAATAGGCACATGGACATAATAGCTTAATAGGCGGCAAATTTAAGTCTAACAGATAAGTATTCATCATAGTTTGACTTTGTGAAGGAAGATTTGGGAAGGGTTTTACCCATGCTTACTACAAGTGCACTGATGACTAAAAAGGCCAATGTGAGATAGGCAAATCTGGTTGCAAAAGCACAGTGAAAGGTCTCCTTGGCTGGTATAGGCGGAGCGCGATTCTTTCTACATTGTCTTTTCTCCTCGAGGTTAGTTCTGTGTGTGTTCTCAAAGGAGACAACCGTGTTATGGAGCCACCATTGTTCTGAACCGCCTGCATGCAGGGTTGGGTCTGCAGCTTCCAGTGCACCTTATCACCTGCCATTTCATCCGTTGCCTGTCCCTTACAGGGCTTTGCAAGTGTGAGTAAACCCTTCGGGCCTGTGCAGTGGATTTTTTAGGTGAGGCACAGCGTGAGTGGAACTGGCCCTACCCTTTACACATGAGGTTTATCTGCCAGGGCCTAGCGAGCTTGGACAGTGACAGCAAAGTCCTCAGGTCATGGGTTTGGTTAGGGTGTCCTTCTCTTGGATGGCCTTACAGAACTAAACGAGCTCTATCTGCCTGGCTTTGAAGTTAGAGTTGTCCTTCTCCTAGGATGGTTGCCCGAAGGCTAGTGAGCTCATTCTGCTCATGGACACACTTTGTCTGACCCTTTGGTTGAGACCTGTCTGGCATAGGAGACCCTACCAGAGACATATGCCACCACCAGCATGGCTCTCAACCTCACAAGGGCATGCAAGCTATTTCCCCACGACAAGGGGGTTGTCCAGGAAAGAAAACAGATAAGTATTAATGTTTATAAGATAAGCACACATTCCTTGATGCTGTCTCTCTCCTTTAGAATCTTCCTGAGGAGAATGGTACAAGCCTGGTTGTATGTTGCAGGGTGGAAGTTTTGATAGTGTGACACGGAACAGTTTAAGCAAAATGCTTTTTCTTTAGTTCAACTTTGAATGGAGAAAAGCCCTCTTTCAGGTGCAGTGGAAATCTTGTATTCATTTGATTTAAAATCTCATTTATTTCCAGAAAATATATCTGGATCTGTAGGTCAGATGGTGATTCTCTCTCCTTGCTTAGTGTCTCTCTCATGCCTCTTTCATTGTAGCAGAAACGTTGGCAATCTTCACAGCAGAGTTTAAGTTGTTTCTCCACTGACCTAGGACACTGACTCTAACAAAAACTTGACAGGGTACATATTGTCTTCCTGCTTCTAAATTGAGTCCTATTTTTCATAGACTTAAGCTCTAATTCAAGTGACAACTGAGCAGTTGAGTTGTCCTGTACTTCCCTGATGTTACTGCCAGTTCATCTAAGTTTATGCACTTGAGTTTATGCAAGGGGAATTGGCCAAAGTACATAATATTTTTTTGTGAATGAAATAATTGATATGGCAAAAATACTCTTAATTAAAATTTGCATTTCTAGGTGCATAAGGCATCTGTTACTGTTTATTATTTCAACATTGGACTGTGCAATTTAGTCTTTTGACGATTCTATTGGTAGAGTAGTTATTTCTCTATGTTGCTTTAAGAACTTCCTTTTGTAAGTGATGTTGTGTGACCTATGTTATGGAAGAGTGTTGTATAATACAATTGACATTTGCTGTCTGTCCCACCTGAAAAAGGCTTAGCAACATATAGTCAGAAACGTGCAGATGCATCACTCGCCTTCCACATGACTTCATGAAAGTTCATGCTTAAACAACCAGAATTCTCTCTGAAATTGCTAAGCTCTTCTTTTGGTATGAATTTGTCCATAATCAAGCTGTCATTTGGATTTACTGACTTCTTTCCCATCTCTTTCCCAGGCTGAGAAAGTTGGGGCTGTTCAGCCTGGAGAAGAGAAGGCTGCATGGAGATGTCACAGCAGCCTTCCACTATCTGAAGGGGGCCTACAAGGATGCTCCTCATTAGGGACTCTTCATTAGGGACTGTAGTGATAGGACATTAGGGGTAACAGGTTAATACTTAGACGGGGAAGTTTAGATTGGGCATAATGAAGAAGTTCTTTACTGTAAGGGTGGTGAGGCACTGGAATGGGTTGCCTAAAGAACTGATAAATGCTCCATCTCTGGCAGTGTTCAAGGCCAGGTTGGTCAGATCCTTGGGTGACATGGTTTAGTCATGTCCATGGCAGGGGGTTTGGAACTAGATGATCTTAAGGTCCTTTCCAACCCTAACTATTCTGTGATTCTATGATGATAGCTTTGAGCATTTAATTACTTTTTCTATGGCAGTGCTGTTATATTGAGACTTTTTTCTGCTTTCCATTTGAGGAGCTTGGCATGTGAACAGAATATGTTCAAATTCTGATAGTGCAAATGCTGCATAGGCAAACCTTTGGTAGTGTAAAAATTCCATGTCAGGAAACTAATCTCTATAGCTTTCAGTGATAAAAGTTGCTGTTGATTTTGGTATACATACTATTTAAGAAAAAAAAAATAGAGTACCAAACTGTGGCAAACTATGCATTTCTAGAACAGGTATGCAGCATTTCCAGCTTCAGGAGTCCTACAAGTATTAAGCAGGATCCTCAAATAGTACACGTTGCTTAAAAGTTAGAGCTAGCATCATGCTGTGGCACATGTCAGAAAGAGGAATATTAAAAGGAAAACTATCTGTGTTGCTACTACAGTAGCTGATACTGGAAATATAAGGAACTTTTCAGGAATGCAGTTTAGCAATCTAAAATGTAAATAAACAGACAACAAAGAGTTTATGTTTCATGATGATCTGGACTGACCAAAAAGGATGTGAAATGACAACCTAGAGCTGTGTATGCTTCATGCTTTGGGGAAAATAAATGGTTCTGCTGATATGAAATTAGTGGAAATTGTTCTAGTCTGGCAGCAATGATGGACACAGCAGGAAGAACAGTTATTAGCAGTCACTGAACTAATCACTAATAGGAATGACTCATAAAATTTCAAGTTATAATTGCTTAGATTTACCCATATGAAATAAAAAGAGAGACGATAGAACACTAATTAGTTTACTAGACTTTTGCATGAAGGGTATCTAGTCAAGAGTATTGTTGTGTTGCAGGGTGAATGACTTTATACCTGTAAGGAAATCTTTCAGAAGATCAGGAAATTCATGGAAATACAATATTCCCTTGTCATTTAGGTGTCTCAACATAACTAGCTCAAACAATTTCAGTGTTTCTCTTCTTGTCTTCCCCCCCACCCCCCACCCAAGTAAGACCGAAAGTTTCTTACCTATTTGAATGAAAAGACTTGATTCTCAGCATCCTGGTGGTTTTCTTCACAAGTTCTTAGTTCTAGTGAAAAGGATGAGGGCTACCCAAATATCCAAATATGGTTTTGCTGTAATAATATCTCAGAGGAGTTTCTTCTATGCAGTTTATAACTTGGTGTTTTTTCAGTCATTACAAAGTAGTTGAACAAAATGAGCTGTTCAACTGTGCTCCTGTGGCAATCCTTTAGTAACTTCTTTCCAACTCCTACTGTCTTCCCAAAATACATTAACTTGCTCCTGTATATCATTAAATATATTATCTCTTGAAGGTAACAAAATCAAAAAGCATAATTTTTTTGGGGGGGGAAGTGTCATCAAACTGAAGCTTTGCTGAAGTCTTTTTTTTCCATGTGTACTACAGCTAGTACATCTTATCCACAGATAAGCTTTTTTTTCAGTATGGCTGCTTTTTTGTATTCAATGCTTATTAATGTTACAGTTAAGTTTAACATAATAGCAGTAAAACTAGCATCATAATAGTTCTCTTCCTAATGATTCAAGGCCTTGGAGAAATGCCTAGGAGGCTTTACTGATGTCTTTGTGAAAGTCTATTGTCCTGGCCTCCTTTGCATATCTCCTCAGCAGGATTGAAGAAGTGGGTTAGTACAGTTTTCAAAGTTACTAAATGAGTAAAAGATGTGGTATATATTCAAATGTAAATGTTTCAATGGTCCCATTAACTCCTGTGGATTGTTCCACTGAGGTTCAGTTACCCCATCTTTGTTGTTCTGTGTGAGTGGAAGTTCTGGTTCATATGAGATAATATGATGGATTAGGAGCTATACAAGTTTATTCTTTAGCTGGAATTTGCTGAAATATCTGCTTTGTTGTTCAGCCTCCGAATAACAGACAACAAATTATGGGCCAATAATATTTGTTGTTCAGTGTGCAAGTCCAATAGCTTTATATTTTTCATCTATCTGTATTGAATCTTGCTATCTCTCCACAGGAAAGGAAAATGCTGCATATGTGTGCTGGCTGTGGAATAGGTTAAATATTGATGTGTTAAGATCTTTACAGCCAGCAGCCCAGTATGTAGACCGTCTTAGTTTAAATGAAGGCTCTAGTTTGGTGATGTATGCTACCAGATTTTGGAGTGGTTGTACAGAGAATCTGACACACATATTTACAGTGCCTCTCAGTCAAACGACTCTTTCCATTTAGAGCAATATAGTACTGTAACAGTAAGACTGTACTTTTAACTCCTTCAAAGTCCTGTCAAGTGGTAGTAGATAGAAAAATTAGATAAAATGTTAAATTCTGATTTAATTAATTCCCTTTGTATTTTTTCCAATGAGGAATTTGGAATGTCCAGGAGAAATGTGAGAAAAAGTTTGCACTAAAAACCATATTAAAACACAATCATTAGATGTCATCATTCATTCACCTTGTTTATATTTGGGGGTATAAATTGAAATGGGAAGATGAGATGCTTCAACCATTTGCAGATTAAGTTTTGTACAAGTGTTAGAGCAGCTGTTTAAGCATCCTTGTAGCCCCCTTCAGACACTGGAAGCTGCTATGAGGTTTCCATGCAGCCTCTTCTTCAGGCTGAGCAGCCCCAACTTTCTCAGCTTATATTCATACAGGAGGTGCTCTAGCTCCTGGTCATCCTAGTGGCCTCCTCTGGAATTGTCACATTTTAGAATTGATCAATGTGTTCTATACCCTCAACTTCTTTCTACTTGATTTTATTACATAAAGTCCCAGTAAGAGATGTAAGTTAATTTCCTGTTTGCTTTTCTTCTTGTTTTTGTTAATTCATCTAGCTTTAGACTATTAATATGAGAGCTGGAAACTGCATATGAGCATTGTAAGGCAGCACTGAGGTTCCCTAGTAGCATCTAACAGTCATAGAATCATAGAATCATAGAATAGTTAGGGTTGGAAGGGACCTTAAGATCATCTAGTTCCAACCCCTCTGCCACAAGCAGGGACACCTCACACTAAACCATGCCACCCAAGGCTTCATCCAACCTGTCCTTGAACACTGCCAGGGATGGAGCACTCACAACCTCCCGGGTCATCTTTAGTAGTTTTAAGAATCACCCTATGGAGAGTGACACTAAAAAGGTCCTAAGATAGTTTGGGAGTCAGGTAGGCAATAGGTTTGCAATAGATAGTAGATTTAGGTGTTCTCTAATATGGAGATACAGTAGGAGTCACAGAATAATATGCTATTGATATTTAGCTAGTAGTAATGAAATCTGTTCGGAAATGTCTCAACTAATTACAGAGAGCAACTATCAATGAGAGTTATTAGAATTTTTATTTGTTTGATGAGGATTATGCATGTGCTGATTTATGACTGTAGACAGGCACCTTTTGATTTCAGCAACTACTTAACTGTACAGTGATGAAAGACATCAGTTATAAATACAAGCTAAAGAAATTCAGTATCCAGGCTTGAATAAAAGCAGAAAATGTAAGATCACCAACTCTGACTTTCCATCTAGAAATCTAGAAGTCTAGGATTACCTGATTAAGTCATTCCAGAGTTTCATCTCAGTCTGCTGATTCTAACAATATCTAGTGGTGAATGTCCATTTTATTGTCAGCTGTGGCTTCTTTCTCATGACATCTTCCTTCATTGTCTGGGAATTAGCAATTTAGGAATTTCCTGAGAGGTACATTATATCAAAGCCATCTTGTTAGCATCTTCTCAATGGATATTTTTCTGCAACTGGCTCTTCTGTAGCAAAATCATTGGCACTTTTGAATGTGGTGGTGTAATTCATCCTCTTTTCATTTGTATTAAGCATGCATATATCTTGTTTTTGTTTTAAGTCTACTACCTGATAATTTAATGGTTAATACTTTATTCAGTGCATTAAGCCTTCATGATATCATAGAATCTAGGTTGGGAAAGACCTTTAAGATCATGAAGTCCAGCCTCTATCCCATTTTCTTACACCTTCCCTCTTCCCATTAGAGCTAAAAAGTCCCATTCTATTCAATCTCTCTTTGGTAAAAGTGTACTGTGCCTACAATCTTCCTGTAACTTGGTCTGTATATTTTCCAGTGCTTCTGTATACTTTTAGAGAAGCAGGTTTTTTGAGTGGCCAGACATATTGTATTCAAATTCTGGGCAATCACAGATTCATACAGTCTTTGTCTTGATTTCCTTTGTTGGTATTATCTAATGTTGCTTTGTTATTTCTTAACACTGACTATCAGTGTGTTTTCAATAGAAAACTGGGCAGTGACTATACAATGCCTGAATAGAAATTGATTATCTCTCTATTTGTGTTCATGTGTTGGGGGAAAGGGAAGGAAGGGGTTTTGTGTGTAATATGCAGGGGATGGTTTCATTTATGCCACGCATACTTTCTTCTGCATATACTGAACTCCATTTTACTATGTTATTTTGCATGAGATTTGTCTGTAACTGTAAGGAATCAGTCCTAGCTTTGACTCTTCCAGACAATTTAGCATCACCAAGAGGTCTGTCATATCATTACTCACCCATCCAGTCCTCTGTAAGCAAATCGTGTATTTCCAGTTAGCCCCTCTTTCCAAAGCTGCTTGGTTTATACTACAGTGAGATTCTTTTTTTTCTGCCCTCCACTGTTGTTTATCTGTTTGGGGTTTTTTTCAGGGTATATTTCTATTTTGTTTTGTAAACAATATTTTTTTAAATTAAAAAAAGGAAATCCCAGGGCGTATCTTTTATGCAATGCTTAATATTGTAATAGGTCTTCTGGAATACTGCAGCTTATATCAGTTAGTATCAGTTAAATGACATATTCTTTTTATCTCGTGACACCTACCTGACACTTACTTTATCTTACTCCAAGTTTCCCAGAGAAGTGGTCATGACACCAAGCCTGTCATAGTTCAAGGGGCATCTACATGATATCCTTAGTCATACAATTTAGTTGTAGGTAGGCCTGCAAGGAGCCAGGAGTTGGACTCAATAATTCTCATAGGATTCCCATTCATCCCTTCAAACTTGAGATATTCAATGATTCTATGTTTTATTTGACTGAAGTTTTAGTTGGGGCTTCAGCAACACTATTCAGAAACTAAACATTTAAATTATATACCAGTGTTTTGAAGGGGAACCCGCCTGATCCAGAGTCAATGTTATTAAAATGGCAAACTCATACACATCAAGGTTTATTAAAACTACTATGGTTCTATATGTGGTTTTATACCTTGCTTTCTCTAAAAATGTTCTCATTGTGATTCAGTAATGTAGGAAAAAGTGTGGAGTTTTTTTTTCTTTGCTTCTTTAATAATAGTTTTAAGTACATAGTATGCATTTTATAATCTTATATAATTACAACTGGAGAAACAAAGAATATGCACTGTCTTTTGAAAGTATAAGAAGATCTAATCTTAAAGAATTATTTTATTTACATTAAGATATTGCAAATCGCCTTATTGTGTCGAGAATAAATAGTTGCTAGAACCTCTTTCCACTTCTGCTTATTTTTTCTTCAGCTATTTTGCATGTTTATTAGCTTCTTATCAGAGATACAGTGAATATAATTTTAAAATAGGAAAATATGTATTTGCTTATTTTTTTGATCATGATAGATGTAAAGTAGCACATTTTCTGCATGGTGTACAACAAGTTAGTATGTATGCATGCAATTTCCATTCAAAATGAACCATGCAGAAAATTTACCCTTGAGAGGTACATGTATAGGCATCACAAACATTAATCGTTAAAGTTGTCCAGCATTCCTGAACTATTTCCTTATCAAAAACTTGTAAGATAAAGAAGAATTAAATTTCATGTTGAAACAGTTGTGATTCATCTGATTATCTTACACAAAGAAATGTCTTTTGACAAAGTCAGGAAGTCTCTGTCTCTGTTTCTGCCATGGAGTTCAGTGGGCAGACAGTCCCTGACCAGTCCTTTTAGATCTACAACTTGTTCAACACTAGTATTTAATGTAAGATTTCATGCATGTGCCTGTGCTTGTTTTGGTTTGGATAGAGTTAATAGGAAGCACAACTGCTTTTCAAGCAGGCATTAAGCCTATTATTTTTGCTGTCATAAAATGTGTCTGGTGGTTTATTAGGGAGCTTATAAGACTTGGATTTGTCACTTCATACATAAACTACTTTTCTCAGCAATTTGCTAGTATATGTCATCACCTTCTATACCTAGGTGTGAGTACAAGGGTGCTTGTTTCCTTCTCCTTATCTAAAAAGCTATCCCTCTGCAACTGGGCAACAATGCCGTAAATATTCATGTATATACTTCTCACTGTAAGAATTGTTGCTAACTTAAAGAGGATGCACAGCAATAAAGTTTAGTCTACATGTTAAAATTTAAAGGATTAGAGCCTTTGTTTTTCCAGTAGACTGTCAATGTCTGTAAGAATCCTGTGACCTTACTGGAAAATGCTGTTTTCTTTTGGTGACTCACATTTGTAGGTGTCTTGTTACTTGGCTCAAAGAGAGAGAACATATAACCAGTATTTTTTAGGTGCAAGTGTCTCAAAATGGTTTCACAGAATCATAAACTGATTGGGTTGGAAAAGACTTAAAAGCTCATCCAGTTCCAACCCCTTGCCATGGGCAAGGACAGCTTTCACTAGAGCAGGTTGCTCAAAACCCCATCCAACCTGGTCTTCAACACTGCCAGGGATGGGGGAGCCACAGCGTCTCTGGTCACCCTGTGCCAGCGCCTCAGCACCCTCACAGGGAAAAGCTTGCTAATACCTAATATAAATCTCTCTCTTCTGTCAGCTTGAAGCCATTCCTCTTTACCCTGTCACTACTTGCCCTTGTAAAAAGTCCCTCTCCAATTTTTTTTCTAGGCCCCCTCTAGGTATGAGAAGGCTGCTGTAAGATCTCCTCTGATCCTTCTCTTTTCCAGGCTGAACAACCTCACTATTCTCAGCCTGTTTGAGCACCTAATTCTAGATATTTAGTACGTATTATTTCTCAAAATGTCTGCAGAATGGTTGAAGCAAAGATAGTATCTGCAGTGTTTGAAGAGGTAGCTACAACAATCTGAAGTTAGTTTATGAAGCCATGTTCTTATTCCATATTAGGGTTGTTCTCTTGCCATAGGTGAAAGGAAGATGAATACAAATAATCTTTTCTTTGAGCCTGTATTTAAAAGTGGGAATTTGTTGTGTATGAAACCTCTGTTCTGGCAATCATGAAAACTGAGGCTTTTAAAAAAGCTTACCATTTATGTTAATATAGCTTGCTTTAATTATAACATATGAAGTATGGGGTTTTGTATTTTACAATCTGCCTTGGTGATATAACATTTGATATCTTAGTTACAAGCTATGGGTTCTATGTTAGACCTCATAGTATAATTGTTTGATATCTTGAAAGAGAAAGATGGTTTGGCTTTTTAATGTTTCATACAACTGGTGGAAGTATTCAAGCAGGTACAAGGGTATTTTTAAGAGTGAATGGGTTTTTTTGCAATTGTAATCTATTTGGGGAAAGAAAACAACCTTTAGGCTTCCTTAGGTGATAAAGGTGCAACAATTTCCATAAATTACTTAATTTTTAGGAATATCAAGCTGTTTAGTCTTAAAGCTAGCAATTATCTGTGTATCTTTTATTCTCTAACTTTTAGAGTTTTACTTCAGAATAGGAAGAAGAAAAAGTTATAAACAATATGCTGGTTTTGAGTGCACTCCCTTCTCTTACAATATTAGTGCCTTCCCTCCCACTTGGGTTGGTTTTGTTAAACTAGCTTGATTGAGTTGGGCCAGCAGCGCACAATTGCTTGAAGAAGACATCAGTCTTTCTGGAGAAGAACTCCCTTATGACAAAAAACTTGATGAGTTGAATGGAATTGATATCAAACAGTTCAGACTTGACCTTGACTGGTACTTCTTTTCTGGCTAACCACTTTCTTCATAGCACAAGAGCAAGTGTATGTTTGGAATGAGAAATGCCATATAAGTTCCTAAATTCTGAGCTGGCCATCACTGGAGAGTCAAGCAATAACTGCAACCTCCAGGTAGCATCATTCTCAATTGCTCTGAGACTTATTTAACAAAAATGACAAAATGATACTGTTTCTGTGATAGCAGACTAGTCTGAGTACTGTACCTCCTATTTCAGTGAGTTACAGAATACTACACATGCTCCAGTGAGTCTCAGTGAACAGAAGGGAGAACTAAAAAAGACAGGCAAATAACATTTAGCAATTTAACTGCCTATAATCTTACCACGTTTTTAACAGATGGCTTTCATACTGTTACTGTGCATTGCTAAAATGCTGGTGCATAACCTCAGTGCAATTAAATTCCAGTATTGCATTAAATACATGAGGCATTCACTATGTGGGAGTGTGTATATAAACATAGTACCTACCTGGAAGATACTTCCTATGATAAGTCAGCATTGACAATCCTTGTGATGGCATCATAACCTTCTTGTTATTAAATACTCGTGTATCTTGTTAAGATGCTAGAAAGATCCCTGCCATCCATTCATACAACTGCTTTTGCTTTTTTAGCCATGTACCAACCAGCCTTTGTGCATGGCCGCTATAGCCCAAGACAGGCTTTTTTCCAGAAAAACATAGGGAAAAAATCTTGGAGGTCAATCTTTCTACTATCATAATGCTGTTTGCATCTGTGCCTCCTGTAAGATGTATAGTTTAATAGGTAACTTTAAATAGAGGCCTGTTGTCAGCAGCATGTGTTTTGCGGTCACTCAGTGGAGTAGAGCTAATAGTCCTGTACAGCAGTTAGGGAATAACAGAGGCAGTTATGTACATATTAGTGTGATTACAGTGGTTACAGATGTTTAAAGTTTCCCATAGGTAGAAGCTTTAACTTCTGTTTGGTTTCAGAAAAAGGAACTGGAGGCTAGGTAACACTAGATCAAAAGGCAATAACAGTCTACCTTTCACATAAGCAGAAAGGAGGAGTATCTAATGCTGTAATGCTGTATCTAGGACTATGCAGTTGAGACTAAGAAACATGGGGGACACAGATGATAGAAAAACAAATGTATTGGATGTGGAGTTTAGAAAGACAGTCTGCGTTCTGGAAACATTTTAGTTAGTAATAAATATATGTTTTCAAATCTTTAATTCTATATGTGTTTGACTCAGATAACATAATTAGCTACATAGTTATCAGTGTATTGGTGCATAGGGAAGCTTAGGAAATGCATAGAGGAATTCCAATCCCTCTCTAGTTGACCTAAGGTGGGGGGGGGTGTGTGTCAAATTTCTAAAACTATAGCAGAAGAATCAAGGATAAGATGGAAGGATTCCCGTTAAAGAAACTGCAGTGGAAATATCCTCTGGACTTTTGACACCGAGGTGCTTCATTCCTCCAGTTTTGGAGTAAGCCAGCCCTGGCAGCCTCTCCTACAAAGCTGGCAGCCGTGTTGAGAGGCACAGTTACAGAACGTTACCTCTTCTGTAAACAGCTTTCAGGGGAACCAAACCCACCTGACATTATGCAGAGAAATTGCAACTCTGCTTCTTTTTAAAGGTCTGACTGAGGTTGTCTGGGGAAGACAGTAATCATTTTCCATTGTTTCCTTGAAAACTGAAACTGCATTCCCAGTATTATGTGCTGTTTCAAAAACTGGGGACTGAATTGAAGAGATAAAAAATGTCATGGTCAGGGAAAGGTGGCAGAAAAACTGAAGTGAAAGAAGGATTATGTGGGAGTTCAAACATGCTTTAGGAACACTAAGAGAAAAACTGAAGGAGATCACGAGTACTGTTGCTGCTCACATTGCTGCTACTCTTCATCTGCTTTCCTATTTTCAGAGTTTCCTGCTTGCACACAAAATTTCTGAAGCACACAAAGCTATGCACACTTCCCTGAATGATGCTTTAATTGCAATCCAGTGAATTTAATTGGAAGTAGCACCCAATGAGTTGAAAAACAAGCACAGCCCCAGACAGTGCTACTACCACCGGGGCTTGCTGTATGCAAAGAGTTCATTGCAGGAGGCTCAGCAAAAGATCAAGACTCACTAGCTAGGGTGACTTGAAGAATTAGGAAATTAGTTCTGCAGTGACCCAATTTGTATGATGCCTGCCCTCTGAAATTGCACATAGCTTGGGAGTCAAGTTATTTTTAAAACTAGACAATATTCAGATTAGTGGGCCACTTGAATTAAAAATACCATCTTCTGGGAGAATTTGCAAGTCTGGTGAAGTCACCACAAAGGAAGACCCAACATCACCTTTGGTTTGTGTTAGAATTTTCAAAATCACAATAGGTGAAAACCTAAGTCGAAAATCTAGTTAGGAAAACCTGGTTTTATTAATTGTCAATGTTTCTGTAACTAGAAATGCCACTAAATAAAAAAAGACTGTAACTCTTTGTATTATAATTTGATCATGCTGTCACTGTGTGAGAAGGGCTGGCAAGAATTCATAGGAGGAAAAAAGGTAGAAAGAAAGAGGAATAATGTATTCATCTATGGTTAAAAGTCATGCTTTTTTATAACTCAACTGTCCCAAATGTGAATCCTCACCTTTTGCCAACTCAATATGAGAGAGAAAATGAGAAGCATAGCTCTAAATAGAGAATAATGAAAAGAAAGCATTCATCATTCTAAAGTGACTAGAAAATAGCAAGAATAAATCAGACAAATCAAGCATTGTGGTAACTGTTTTAAAGTGTTATGCTTCTTGTAATTCAATTAATAATACATATAAATTCCTATTTATGGTGGGATAGCCATGTAATTTGGATTCAACATGAAAGATACTTGAGGTAAAAGACTTCAGTCTATACTGCTGAGAAGCATCTACTTATTAAAGGAAAAACTTACTGCTGGACTCAGAAAGCTATTTCTCCCTTTCTCCCCTTTCTCTCTCATATATTTTTGCCTTTCATTTAGAGTTATTAAAGCTAGTAAATGAATCTGAACTTCTATCTGGGATTTTAGCTGCCATGGGAGATGAAATCCACACACACTGACATCCTGATCACAGGAAATCTTTGCTCAAAGATTCAAAATTACTAACACACATTGTGGTGAACAAATATACCTGTGGTGACATTTAAGAGTACATGAAAAACATGAAAAAAATGAAAAATACCCAACTAAGTTAATAGTATGGCTGACAGAACTTGACTAATAGTTTTAAGCCTATGTGCCTTTGATTTCATTAGGCTTAAATCTTGAAGGATTTGCCATTCTCTAACAGTGTTTCAAGTTATAATTTTAGGTGTTACGTGAAATGGTTCTTTTTATGTTGCATGTGTACCAGTTGTACTTGCTCTAGGCATGCTTTACAGTCTATTGGTAAGAGCTGCATGCATTCATAGAACATTAACTTTGACTTTCAACATCATACATACTTAAGATAGTCCTTCACTCAGCTGCATCATCATATTCCATACAACCTGCTATATCGGCAGGAATAAAACGTTAAGTATGATTTGTAGTAGAACAATAATTTCTTTCACAGCCTTGAAAAATAGCCATGCCTCTGCAAGCACTTTTGTTTCTCTGCACATTTTGTTTCTTTTGAATCTAGCCTGTGTGTTGACTCTCCTGTTCACTCTGCGTAACAGCCCTTCTTGCTGAATTGGTTATTTTGGTGTCATCCTTTTCTGTGCAAGGATTTGTTTGCTATCTGTTTTCTCTGGAGGCAGGGTCTTACTTGTGATACTCCTAGAAATTTTTATTTTGCAGATACCTCCTTGTATCTAGAGCGCTCGTACAAGCAAGATTGCTCTGTCTCTGCTAGTTCTACAGATGAAAAGAAAATAGAAGTGAAGACAAAATTGCCTTGGTAAGTTTCTCTTCCATTGCAATTCACTGTGAATTGCAACGGCGTGCTAACAACAAAGATGAGCAATATCAAGACTTTATGACCAAGTATAGATTTGTATCATTAAAATAAATTCAAACTGTGAGTAAATGACTGGAATACTGAAACTGAGAAACATTCAAAGATGAGTAGATATAATCTGTACACAAACTATTACACAGTTTAACACAAGTGCAATAGTAGATTAAGATTTGACTGACAATGAAATCAGCTCTACTCTCTGTTCCAAAAGACAAGTAATAAATTAAACTGTCAAAAACTTGAAACTGGAGGTGTGAGTTCCTGTTTTAGTAGGAATATATTAAAGAAGTCATAAATACTGTGTTTGGGGGCAAAAGGTCTTAAGTGGATAAATGTACAAACTTTGTTCAGAAATAAAAGGGCTATTTAGAAAGAAGTGTTACAAACCTAAGAGGAACTTTACTTGCTTTTTAGCGATTTGATCATAAAAATAATCCTGAAACAACCAAAAATATGTATTTCCAACTCAACTATATTTTCCATTTCAAAATATAGCTAAAAAAGTGAGAAGTTCTTCAGCAAAAGAAATAAGTGCCTAAATATATGAAAAGAAATGCCTTACGAAAATATTACTAAATGGAAACAAAATATAACAACCCCTGAATTGCTTGAGTTACCATAGTAATATAGGATTCAGAATTACTTCAACAGATTATCTCACTCTAGTCTATGACAAAAAGCATATCTAACCTTTTCCTTTATCTTTTTCCCCCAAGTTATGTGCTTGTTTTAGTCTTTCAACATTAGAAAACACTCTTGTAAGTGTCAAACATATATTTTTGCTGTATTATTTCTTGTTGATCTTCTCCAATTTCCTGGAAAATGATTGATTATGAAGCAGAGTACAGAGCTATTTCTTTATTTGAAAGCAAGTCCTCCTTGGAATAACCCCTTTTCTGGACTAAAAAACCACTGCTTTTTCAGTCTTTATTCACAGCCATATATTTTTAAGCCTATCTCAGTGATGGATTTACTCAGTAGTGGAAGCATGTGCCAGTCTTTATAGCCTCTGAAATAATTTTAATTCTATTGTGTAGAAACAAGTACTTCTTTTTGCAGTTACTAATACTGTGCCATGCATTGAAAATGGTTGTTTAATTTAATAGAATTTTACAAGCTAGAAAATCCAGGTAGAATGTGGTTAAATTTAAAATATAGTAGAGATGAAAACTCCGAAAAGTAGTTATACAGCTTTTGAATTCCCATTCTGCAAATTGCCTGACTTTTGCAATATGTTAAACTTGTAGAAATTTGGAAAACAGGAATGTAATAGTTTTGTATGCGGGAGGATCCTAACAGAAATAATTTATTCTGGGTTTTCTTCTATTTACCCAAATGTATACTAGGTATTTGGAAGTCAATCAGTGCATAAGTGAAAGCATTGATTCTGCATTCAGCGCTTGCTTTTTACACAACATGTGGGTAACAGTAACTAAAGAGGACATGCACGGAGAGAGAATAAGGTTTGCCAAACCACAGGATACACAAACTGCTGAAGTTTCATGGATTTTCATTACTTGAACATTGATATAGTGGCAAATGGCAAGCCTTACAGCACAAATTTGTATCACTGGGCATTTTTACTTGATTTGGCAAATTGTGGATATACTGGAAAATCTATTGATGATTTTTCTTTTAGTCTTGCTTCGTGTCTGCTCCACTTTCAAAAATGTTTTTCAAGTGTGTGATTCTCACTTGCTTTTTCTGAGTGCAGATTCAGCTGTATATTGCAAATACAACAGTGTTTAGGCAGTGCTATGAATTTTTTGCTGTATTGCTGATGTGTGAATTCATACTTTGGAATTTTGTCAGTTATGACATCCACTCCGTGCAGGCCTTCTAACACCTCATGTGCTTACTTCTCAAAAAGTAAGGAAAAAAACCCTGCTTCTGCAGATGAGATGCAAAGGGCATTTACAAGAATCAGCAACTGGCAAATGACATACTGCAGAGTGGCAGACTACTTCTTTAATCCAGCTTCAATTCCTAGTGCATCACTTGTTCAACTTACAGACTGAATATAGTAACTTGAATGTTGTATCACCCAGCCATTAGTCTTGACTGTAGTATTCCTACAATAGTACATTATTAAGACATTTTGACACATAAGAAATTAGGGCTTTTTCCTGTCTTTTTCTTTGCTATAGCTACCACTGAGATAATCAGTTTGCACCCATTCAGCTTTATGTTTTTCCCATGATTTGTACTTCACATAGGAAACATTTCTTCTTTGGTTCTTTAGGTCAGAAGAGGATGATGCAGTGTAAGCTGGCTGGTATTTATTGCACAGCGATCCCTAAGGTGCTCCGTGCCTTCATCATATCTGCAGATTTGTTTGGTATAGCACCCTCATGATCCTGTGCTTTCCCCAGGGTAATTACAATTTTGGTCAATCCCTGTACCTTTTGATACTCGGTGTTTTCCTTGCAGCGATGGTGTTTGCATTATGCATTTCTCCCCCGCATCCTGTGGGTGCTGAGCGTGCACATCTGGCCTTGCCTGACCCCTAGCCTATCATGTCAAAGTTCTTGCCAAGCTCCATCTGTAGCGCCTCGAAGGAAAGCTGTTGATCTGTGCACCTGCATCTATTTTGAATATCTGAAGCGGCTTTGCTGCTCTGGCAAATATTACGGCATAAACAGAATCCTTTTTTCATTATTATAGAGGTAATCCTGAAAATTGATAACTTTGTGCCTTTCTTGAGAAACAAGTCATATTTGCACTACTGTATTATCAAGTATACAGTTGATGGCTATTTGGGTGATGTAGTTTGAGTTTCAGATTTTACCTGCACTTAGCTTTTGTTGATGTAATTGTTGCCCCTCTTCTGCTCTTACTCACCCTTTGGTATAAATCTGTGCAATCTCAGCCCTGCCTCTGCCATGTCATCTCAATAGTACATGTCTCTGAAGGAGTATCAGTCTTCATAGCTGTCTGTGTATTGGGACTGAATTACATTTCTTCGTAAATAGTGTCACCCTATGTTCAGTTGTTTCTGGAACACTTGCTTATGTACCTTCGTACTTTCAGGTACTAAGTTGGTTTTGGTTTTTTTTTTTTTTTTAATTCTCTAGAGATCCATTGATTAATCACTTCTTAATTATCGTTGATTAATCAATGATATTTAAGCAGTTCATAACATGCATTTAAATATTAATAATATACATATATGAATATTTAGTCTTTTATTAATATCTAGAGAAGATAAATTATCTGTCTTTAGTGTTAACTCATAACGTATACACTGTTGTTCTCTAAAATATATTCATAATTTGAAATCATCTACCTGTATCTTTTTAATTCATTCTGTCAGGTTTTGAGCTGCAGCATTGATACTTTTGATGTGGAACTGCTTTCCCCTCCTTCTTCATTTCTTTTTTCTTGTGTCTGAGTTGGCTACACACAGGCATTCTCCCTTTTTCAACTCCTGTGGAAGGCATGCTGAGAAATAGCTCTTTGACATGGGACAAAATTGTTAACATTTAGGCTGCAAAATTGTTTGATAACAAATACACCTTCCTTCTATTTGCTGCCCTAGAATACTTTTGCCATTGAGAATTTGTCAATTTTAATTTGCTGTTTCTTTACTGATTCATATTCATAATTAAAAGTCAATGTAGTGCTATTTCTCTCTTCACTCTGATTGTTTCCTTTTCAGACCTCTTAGCTGTGGCAGTGTATGTTGTTCTTTTCTTTTGAATCTTTTGACCTTCATATTAGAATAGTGTGTCTCAGTGATTCAGAATCACTTCTTATATTTAAAATGATAGGCTGGATACTGTTGTACACCTTCTTGGAACTGTTGAAGCTCTTGGCAGACAGCTAGGTCTAGTGAGAATACACTGACATTTCTGCTTTAGGGAAAACATTTATTCTTCCAACACTTTGTCAAACTCTTTAGCTATCATGCTATAGATAGAACAATTTAATTTCTTCCCATGGCTTTTTTGTTTCTTGATACTCCCTGAAGCTTGTTCCCCCATTGATGGAACTTCTGCAGCACCTTGTTTTTCATCCTGTAGCTTTTTCTTTTGCCCTTTCTACTGATAATCAGAGCTGGTTCCAAGATCCTGGCTTTGATCCTTTCCTTTCAGAGACTCTAAGACAAGTCAGTGCACAGGATTCGCAATGACTGCCTTTATGCATATACTTTTTTCTGTCTGCTGGGCTTCTATGTTTTATATACAGCTCCTCCTACTCCTGCTGTCAACATTAGTCTCATATGCTTGCATGGTATGGAACCATTATCATCTCTGTGGAAGAGAGGGAACTGAATGAGTCAACCATCGGTTTCAGAAGAAGAGGTCTGAGTCACAGTACTTGATTCTTCTGTCTCTAACTTCTTAGTCAATGTTCTGTTCCCTGCCCCACCCCCAGCGTAAACTATTTTATGAAAATTCCGTGCTTTCCTATTGACTTCTGTGGTAGGCAATTATTCCTTGAATAGTTCAAACCTTTGTATCCAAGATTCTTTTTATTAAAAACCCCTCTAAATCTCAATCCATGTTAGTTACTATTATCTAAGGGTAATAGCCTTAAATAATCTATCAGTTCTGTTATGGCTGGCTTGTAATGTGGCTTCATACTTAATTACTGTATCAGCAATAGTGTGTCCAGCAGGGCCAGGACAGTGATTGTCCCTCTGCAGTGGGCACTGATGAGGCTGCATCTTGAATCCTGGATTCAGTTTTGAGGTCCCTCACTACAAGAGAGAAGCACTGCTCCTCATATGAAATGTGAAATCTTTTACTAATAGCATAATTCCTGTTACATAAATTCTTTTTCAGTTATGCTGTTTAATTCCACATTAGTAAGATCTTACATCAAAATCATATAAGTGACAACATCCATTAAAGAATATATTACTGGGAGTTTCTTTTTCACTTTTGGAGGTTTCTCAGATCCAGTGTTAATGAAGACTTGTCCCAGTTGTCAACATTAAGCCAGATACCTAAGAAGTTAATGAAACTAAACCCACAACCCCAAATATTTGGGAAGGCATTGGAAAAAAGCAATGTGTCTAGCAGATTTAGAGAACCGGAGATTTGCTTTGAGACATTTTCAAGATTCAGCATATTTAGATTGGAAAGAATACACAATTAATGTTAGTGTGAAGGTGCAAAGTTTTGGTGCTAATTCATTGGAGGAGTGGGGTAGGTGTGAGACTGATTCCCAAATTAGGAAGCGCACCTCATCTGTGAAGCACGCTGGCATTACTCTGTGGGATGATAGCAAATAAGCTGGGATACTAGTGCAGGACAAGCAGCTGAGAGGGCACATGCTGTCACAGAAGCAACCTCCACAAAGAATGGAGGAGCTTAGGGGTGAGGCGTGGGGTTTGCCTCACTGCTGAGAGAGACTCACACTGCTGAGGCAAACTTTCCACCTGTAGGTGGGAAAGACTGTCCCTTGATAACTCTACTCTGAGCTTTGGATTTCCTAACACTACTTTATTCTATCCCAGTTTCTGCCTTATATGTAATGCCTTTTTTCATTGGATTTTTCAGCTTAGTTAAGATGGATTCTTTGATATCTCTGCTTGTTTTCTTAAGTATTGGGATGGACCTTTCTTGGACCGTTCTTGTACTTGGAGGATGTCTGATGTTGTCTCTAAAGATCTGCCCATTTTTGTGAGCTTCTCTGCCCTTCGTGACTGTATTGCATCCCACCTACTGGTTTCCGGAATAAGGTGGCAGCAGCTGCAACTAACTGTGGTTTCCTCATTCTCTTTTGCTTTGTATGAGTTTTCTCATTTGTTTATCACTTATAATTTTTTGTGTATTTTAATTCTGAATAATACATGACTTTTTTACCACAAAACAGCTACTTACTCTGACTTGCTGGGTGGGAAGCAACAATAATTAAGCACTTATACCAGCAAATCACAGTTGCCCAGGGTGCCTACATTGTAGTAGCTTATTTTAAAGCCTTGTGACATTATTAATATGCAGTTCCATGATATTTAGTTTTGTTTCTCTCTCAGTGCTTTCACTCTGCAGTGGAAGCAAGACCCTACTTTTCTCAAGGAAATATATGCACTCTTCCATCACACTTGTCTGCGTATACTTCCTAGCATCAGAAATATGAAGCTTAGTACTTACTTTTGTAATAATAAAACAATGTAACAGAACTAGATAATAAACATATTTTTCAGTCCAACCTCATTGCCTTTTCCTGAAGTCAACTTTGCCAATGCAACTATGAGTTGGCAAAATAAGGGGGTTCCATGAGCCTGCACTTCATTATTATGTATTGAACAGAGGTAAGAAGTTCATGGTGACTTAGTTTGCTGTGGTTTATTTCTAAGTAGGTAGGGGTTTTAAAACTGTGTAGCTGAACCAGAGAAACAGCAGATTGTTCCTGGCCCTGATGAATACCCGCAGGAATGAAGAAGGCAAAAAGGGATCTCTTGCCACATGTGCACATGACACCACTTCAGGCTGTTCTTCATTCTTGTTCCCCTTTGATGTTATGGTTGATTTGACATACAGGAAAGAACCTGCTAAAATACCAGGGTGTAATAGTATAAACACACCATCTAAAGAGCACTGGGAACTCTTGCAGAAATCGGGGAGGTTTTGTATGTTTTCCCACAAGCAAATACCATTCCATACTCCCTCCAGTGCAGGCCAATGTCTATTGGCCCTTCTACTTTTAAATCTGAAGAAGTTACTTTCTGCCCCTCCTGAGATTTATGCCTTGCATGTGTGTATTGTGTTCACTACTGGAATTAGATTTAGACTGTGTGGGTGATCTTCTGCCACCACAGGCCATTGTACATTTTGTAAAACACAGTGGAACTAATAAAAGGGAAAAAGGGCATCCAGGTGAGTTGCCAGAAGCAGCCCCCAGGTTTCATGAGCCTCATGAAAATAAGATAGGGAGAAGAATATACTGTCATCCCCCGATGCTAGTGTATTGGAATGTAAGTACCTGAAACTTCCTAAGGTTCTATATTTTCATCATTAGTATGTCTTGTTTAAACCTAGCTCTTAATTACGTGAATATTATGGGAATTCTATTAAATAAGAAATAACAACTTTGCCAAAATTCACAATTGTGTTCCTCCTTACCTAAATGTTGAACTGCTTGAACACAAATGGTTTTTATGCATTGTAAGAGGCTGTAGTTGGTAAATTCCTAAATGTTTATATAAACTTGTAAATGTATATAAAGGTTAATTCCAACTATGTTCCTAAATAAATTTTTTGAGGCAAGAAAAACAGATAGAATCTTAGCTTAGATAGAAAGCACAATAGAGAAAAGTTTGTTTCAAACTTAGCTCTGTAATTAAATTGGCAAAACAAGCAAACTACAATTCAAAGCCCAGATATCAGAATATATACAACAGGTAGAAAGTGCTCTGTCACTAGAAGAATATCTTAAATGTTGATTCCTCAGAAGGTTTTCTATGTGATACTTCTGGTATACTGTCAGATACAAAATTTGGTTAAAATTTTGCTTATCTCCTTGAAAAAATTGTTTATCTGTTGTCCATACTTTAAAGGTATGACTTCAATTTCAGTTTTGAAAGGTGTATGTAGATGGAACTACTTGCTCAGATAAGCAATTCTTTTTGATTTAAATGGAAATAGCCTGCTTGGGTAAATGACTGCATGGTTAAACCAATTGTTCCTCCATTTTCTTAGTCTTTTATTCTGTCTGCAAATCCTCAGACGTGCATCTGTTCACTCTCAGATGACTGTAGAAAGAAAAAAGTTTCATTCTTGAGACCTGCTGACACAGATTTTATCTGACAGACCATTCTCTGGTTTAGTGGGATTTCCAAGTCTTATGAAAATTCAGTATCAAGGCAAGTAGTGAGGGTTGAGTTCTTTACTGAAAGGAAAAGAAAAACTTCGTGACTTTCTAATAAAGGCATAGTCAGTGTTCCTGGCTTTCTTAACTTAAATTTAATTAGGTTGAATCTTGAATCTAAAATATTTTCTGTTTTACCTCCTGTGCCCTTTCTTAGTACTGCTGGATTCCCAGATGATCAGACTTTGCTAGGGCTGCATAAGGAGTGAGGGCGGTAGAAAGCTCTTCAAAGATAACCCTTAAGCCCTTAAAAACGTAGAATCATAGAATAGTTAAGGTTGGAAAGGACCTTAAGATCATCCAGTTCCAACCCCCCTGCCATAGGGAGGGACACCTCACACTAAACCATGCCACCCAAGGCTTTGTCCAACCTGGCCTTGAACACTGCCAGGGATGGAACACTCACAGCTTCCTTGGGCAACCCATTCCAGTGCCTCATCACCCTCACAATAAAGAACTTCTTCCTTGTATCCAGTCTAAACCTCTCCTGTTTAAGTTTGAACCCATTACCCTTTGTCCTGTCACTACAGTCCCTAATGAAGAGCCCCTCCCCAGCATCCCTATAGGCCCCCTTCAGATACTGGAAGGCTGCTAGGAGGTCTCCACACAGCCTTCTCCAGGCTGAACAGCCCCAACTTTCCCAGCCTGTCTTTGTATGGGAGATGCTCCAGTCCCCTGATCATCCTCGTGGCCTCCTCTGGACTTGTTCCAACAGCTCCATGTTCTTTTTATGTTGAGGACACCAGAACTGCACACAATACTGCACGTGAGAGTAGAGTAGAGGGGCAGGATCACCTCCCTCAAGCTGCTGGTCATGCTCCTTTTGATGCAGCCCAGGATATGGTTGGCTTGCTGGCCTGCAAGGATTACAATGAAGCTGGCTCATATTCATATTCTCATCAACCACCACCCCCAAGTCCTTCTCCGCAGGGCTGCTCTCAATCTCCTCTTGGCCCAACCTGTAGAAGTGCCTGGCATTGCTCCCACCCAGGTGTAGGACCTTGCACTTGGCATGGTTAAACTTCATGAGGTTGGCATCAGCCCACCTCACAAGTGTGTCAAGGTCCCTCTGGATGGCATTCCTTCCCTCCAGCATATCCACCGAACCACACAGCTTGGTGTCATCAGCAAACTTGCTGAGGGCGCACTCAATCCCACTGTCCATGTCAGTGACAAAGATGTTAAACAAGACCGGACCCAACACTGATCCCTGAGGGACACCACTTGTCACTGGCTTCCAGCCGGACACTGAGCCATTGACCACAACTCTTTGCGTGTGGCCATCCAACCAGTTCTTTATCCACTGAGTGCCCCACCTATCAAATTGATGTCTCTCCAATTTAGAGACAAGGATGTCGTGTGGAACAATGTCGAACGCTTTACACAAGTTCAGGTAGATGACATCAACTGCTCTGCCCCTGTCCATCAGTTCCATAGCCACCAAATTGGTCAGGCAGGATTTCCCCCTAGTGAAGCCATGTTGGCTGCCACCAAGCACCTCTTTGGTTTTCATGTGCCTTAGCATGCCTTCCAGGAGAATCTGCTCCAAGATTTTGTGAGGCACAGAGGTGAGACTGACTGGTCTGTAATTCCCCGGGTCATCCATTCTCCCCTTCTTGAAAATGGGGTTTATATTTCCCCTTTTCCAGTCTTCGGGAACTTCCCCTGACTGCCATGATCTCTCAAATATGATGGCCAGTGGCTTAGCAACTTCACTCACCAGCTCCTTCAGGACCCACAGATGGATTTCATCAGGTCCCATGGACTTGTGCGCGTTCAGGTTCTTAAGATGGTCTTGAACCAAATCCTCTCCTACAGTGGTCCCAAGGTCTTCATTCTCACAGTCCCTGCGTCTGACTTCCAAGACTTAGATGGTGCAGTCAGAGCCTTTCCCATTGAAGACCGAGGCAAAGAAGTCGTTCAAAACCTCAGCCTTCTCCAAATCCTGTCTAGCCAGTTCACCCGATAGCTTCTGGAGGGGGCCTATGTTGTCCCTGGTCTGTCTTTTATTCGCAATGTACCTATAGAATCCCTTTTTGTTGTTCTTAATATCCCTTGCTAAATTTAATTCTAACTAGGCCTTAGCTTTCCTTATGTGGTCCCTAGCTTCCTGGACAACATCCCTGTATTCATCCCAGGCTGCCTGTCCTTGCTTCCACCTTTTATAAGCCTCTTTTTTCCTTCAGATTTTTCTCAGCAGCTCCCTATCCATCCATGGAGGTCTCCTGGCCCTCCTGCTGCACTTCCTTCTAGTTGGGATACAACACTCCTGAGCTTGTAACAGGTGATCCTTGAATATCATCCAGCAGTCTTGGGCCCCCCTGCCCTCTAAGGCTATATCCCATGGAGCCTTACTAAGCAGGTTCCTGAAGAGGCCAAAGTCTGCTCTGTTGATGTCCAGGGCACTGAGCTTGCTGCACACTCTTCTCATTGTTCTGAGGATCTCGAATTTGACCGTTTGATCGCTGCATCCAAGGCTGTCCTGTAGCGTCACATTTCCAATGAGCCCTTCTCTGTTGGTGAGCACGAGGTCAAGCACGGCAGCAGCAATCAGGGTGATCTGGTTAGGAGGCGAAAACTATTGCGAAGAAGAAAACGTCTGATGAAAGTTACTGCCAGAGGAAGGCTGCCAGCCTGGAAGTTTGAGCCTAGAACTAGCTTTTTGCACCAGAAACAGCCTTGAAAAGTGCAGCTGACATCTCGAAGTGGGGGACCTCGAAGCCTGAGATATCCCAAGATACCAGGGTGTAAACCCAAGGAACTGAAACTTCTTTAAGTATCTAAAAGTAAGTTCAGAGAGGTTATTAGTAACATTATGTACCTTAAAGATATGAAGGACATTTTTAGATATAATTTTGTAGTGTTGGGAATCAAAGCTAGTGGTGACGTACCTAAGCACCGTTAGTTTTCATAACATATGTTGCAAGGCTCTTGGGAGATTACATTTCCTTTTCCATTACAGTTGAACTCTGTCACTTTTCACCATGGTATTTTCACATCTGATGATTTTTTTGACCTATAAGATGAAACGAGCAGTAACTGCAAACGTTATTTTGTGACTATATCTTTCATTTCCTTTAATTCTTCTAATCTCCATTTAGGTGTGAAGAAGAATGAAATTGCTGGCAAGTCTCCATCAATATGCACGTTCATATTAATGCTTATTTTTTCAGCCTGGAATTGTAATGCTTGCTGTCACTGTGCCTCACTTACTCAACTTTGATCTGCTTCACTTTCTGTGTGTTAAAATGTTTCTGGCTGTTGTGGACACATCTTCATTTATGACCTGCCTGAAATCATTTTACATGTTCATTTTTGACAAATAACTGGAGAACTACAAGGAATGATAAATATGACTTTTAGGGTTGATGTAGAGGGTATATTACTAGAAACTTCTGATCCCTATTTTCAAATAAGGGTGAAATTTAGCAGAAAGATCTATCCAGCCTAGATAGTCCTATGTAGTAAGCTAAACCTCTTACAGAGCAGGTTTTATGGAGTAGCAATGTCATGCTTCTTCATGGCCAAACAGATAGCTCAGTGTCTAGTCCTCAGTTCTTTTATGTGTCTCAGAAAATGCTCCTTTTTGTTAAGGCTTTGAGAGAGAGAAAAAAACCCAAACAAAAAAAAAAAAAAAAAAAAAAAAAATGGAAATCCCATCAGAAAAGTTCTAATGATGTATGTTTAAAAAAACAAATTCCACTGGATTGGAGAAAGAATTTGTGTTCCAAGAGTTCTTATTGTNGAGAGAGAGAAAAAAACCCAAACAAAAAAAAAAAAAAGACAAAAAACATGGAAATCCCATCAGAAAAGTTCTCAAGATGTATGTTTAAAAAAACAAATTCCACTGGATTGGAGAAAGAATTTGTGTTCCAAGAGTTCTTATTGTGCTGTCATTTAGTGCCTTGAGAGTGTTATTATGCTTCCACATGTTCTTTATCCTTGTATCTTCTCTGATTTGGATTTACAAGGCTGAAATAGAAAGCATTTACAAACATGATCTCATGTCAGCTGAAAATTCTGAAGAGATGATTTGATTGTATCACCATGAGATAGTCTAGCAAATAAGGAGAATGACTTAGCTAGTACCATTTTCCAGTGTCAGTCATTCTTTTATTTGAAAATATTTTTTACCTATTAATATTAATGACCTAAGGGGAAAAAACCCTCCAAACCTAAAAATGTCACCTGTTAGCTAAGAACTCAGATTTTTAATTTAAAAGAAAAACTGGTAATTCTATCTGTTTTCCTGTGAATTTTGTGAGAAATCAGAGCCAAATTAGAACTCCTGCAGGTAATCTTGGGTTATTGTCATTGAAGAGCTACAGTGGTAATAATACATGCCAACAGTTATGTTTCTCTTTATATTTAAACCATTTTTTTTTCCATAAAGTAGATGCTGTATTTTGCAAAGGCAGGTGTTTCTCTCTATAAGACCTGAGCTGACTATTCTGTTGAAAGGCACTGAACTAACAGCTTTGGATAGCGTAATTCTCTATTTAATTACTACATAGAACTCATGTAATGACATTTTTGTGGGTTTTTTTTTGTACACTGTTCTACTTAGAGAGTCTCAACTCTGCTCTGGGGTAATCATCTACATCTCAAGATGTATAACCATCAAGTTTTAATCAACTTGAACTTCTCTAGTGAAGCTGAAGTATTGAATGCCTTTAAAGATATACTGCCTCCAGTCTTTGGCTTCATCAATGAAGAGGCAAGTTTTGCCTTTTAGAAAGTTTTTTTTAGTGAGACAAATGTTTAACGTGGGCCACAGAACAGGCATTAGAAGAATGTCCTGGTTAAATCTGTTGTAATTTAATTTTGAGTTAGCTTATTTGAAATGCCATTCTAGCGTGAATCAATAGGACCTATCATTTAAAACTTCCCCTATCTGCCCATAAAGAAGGATGGGTTGACCACCAATGACCATTCCATATAATTCAAATGGTTTGGATGCATGTGATATAATGTGTAGCTATTGAGGTACATTTATTTCTCACAGGCATAAAAGCTTTAATGTTTTTTTCACCATTTCATTAACCAAAATCTTTCTCATTTTAAATATAATATGCATAGTAGTCTTTCCACTTCCACAGATATGGATTCTATCTTTATTTAATGCACACAACTTTTACAAATAAATCTTAACTTCTAAATTAATAAAGGGTGGTTTAACATTGCCTGTTCATATGCCTTATCTGTGGGGTTTTTTTATAATGTTGTAAGTTCCAGAGATAATAATGCCAATTTCATCTTTGTTATACTCCTGGATAATCTGCTCTGTGGCTTTGTGCATTGTTTACATACAATGTGCACATTTTGTTTCCTCAGTGAAGCCTGTTGTTTAGTCTTGCTATCACTAAAGCTTGTTATCATTTATTCTGCTCATTCTACTATAAGGTTCAATCCCTGCTCATGCAGTTTCTTTAATGCCCCATGTCTTTACCTGCCTGAAAATATTAGAGCTTTCTATTTTTGTTTAGTAGCATAATCTGTTTTTAGCTTGTAGAAAAATAATAGCTGATCATGTGTGTATGAACATTTATAGCTTATTTTGTGTTATGGTGTAGTGTTTAGCATTTAGGAGATTTGAAAAATAAAGGAAGTGTAAGAGTAAAGCAAAAAGAGAAAACTGGAACAGACTATAACAGAAAAAAAATATAGATATTTCAAGCCAAGATTTCTAATACATTTCTTTTTCTAGGTAGCAAAATGAAAGGGAATTAGCTCCTGATTTGGCTTGATCATCTGCATAAAACGATATTGGACAGTAAGAAATTTCTTTACCTGACTGTGCATGGAATACCTCAGCACCTGGCCCTGTCATGCAGGAGTAAGTACATGTCATGTAGTTATTCTTTCTACCATCTTAAAGAGGGTGAACAAGGCAACTCTCTTTACCCCTGAAATCCTATTGATCAGATCTTCTGAGCTGACAAAGATGAGAGAGGTTAAGAAGCACTGGGATATGCCATGGTGTGAACTGGAAGCAAACTTTTTATACCAGTAAAGAATGATAGCTTGTGGGTAGTCTTTTCTGAGTCCCCTGGGCTGAGAGTTGCTGACTGCTGAATTCCAGAAATAATATTCCCTTCCACACTTCCTCAGAATAAGGAGTTAGTTCATGGTACCACTATTCAAGTAGTCAAAATAGACATTGCATTCATGAAATGCTCTCTATATATAAAAGAAATGTAAGTGAACATTTAAGTCACCACTATGCATGTTCAGTATACACGGGTCTATAGAAACTACTTCTGGTACAAAGTACTGCATAGTAGAAATAAGAAAGGTTCAACAGGTGCTTAACTTAAAATGCTGGTTTTTTTCAAAACCACAAGGCTGATCTGAGCTTGCAGGCATGCACACAAGTGCATCTGTGCATACAAATCTAGTATTTATATGAGAAATCATTCTGTACGTACATACCTTTTGTGGGAAGTACAAGTTGGTCTCCAAGTTCTTTAATGTATTCCTCAAAAACATTTCCCAATATACAGCTTCTCAGGAAGAATGACAATTTCTAGTATTTTTTCAAGCTAAGCATTTGCTTTACATTCTTTGCTAAAATGGCTTTCAAAACTGAGTAGTCAGACTGCCTCTGTAAGTAGATTCTGACTTAACTATGAAACAAGACTAGGAAATAGTGGATTGAGAAAATGAGTTTTGTAAACGGACAACACAAAAACCATGCACGGACATTTTGAAAACGGGAATTATACTCTTTCTTCCCTGCTTATCACAAATATGTATTGAATGGTATGCCTTGATTCGTAAGAGTCTTTCTTTGCTATCAGGATGTTTCATAATGATCAGATTACTTTTTGTCATATTTCACCTTTAATTTCGATGGTAGTCACTGCAGGCTGTGCTTCCTTTTCTTTCCAGAAAAATATGTCTGTAAAGTACTATGAGTTTTATATTTTGTTAGAGGCAGAAGCTTTGCTGTGCTATCATCATGATTAGCCAGATGACCAGAAATGGCTACCACTATGGACTGGAGGATTGTCCCAGTTTAGTACTTGTAGTTCCTGGGTTGAATTTAGCATAAGATCTGAAATAGCTTTTAGGTAGGAAATCTTCATTGTTGGTATCTTAACATTTCATAAGAGATTAGGATGTGGATTTGAGTTCACTGTTGGCCTGTGTAGGGATTTTTGGGCTCCTTTGCCTCTGTTGTGCTTCCTGTCTGAAAAAAAAATGCCAAAACCCAGAGGAAGATGGTATTGCTGTTTGAATCTTTTAGGGTAAAGCTTTTCTACATGTTATTTTTATGTAATACTCTATAAAAAAAATAAATAATTTTTTTCGAAAGCCAGATATACAAATTCCAATTATTGTACCTTCTACCTATTCAAAATTTGTTTTACTTATATCCAAATCAATCCAGTTAAATAAAAAAACCCAAAATTATTTAACATTCTGAACTTTTTTTGCTGCCTATTCTGCTAAAAGCAGAAAAGGCTGCTTTTTTAATCATAATGGCTCTTGTTATTGTTCATTTGATAAAGGACATGTATGAGAATGTGACTTGTCATTTAATTGTTGAACTAAAATGTCATCAACTACTATAGAAGTTGCACCAAGTCAAAGAAGCAAAAGAAAGTACCAGGCAGGATGTGATGTATAATATGTGTTCTCTACATGTTGAGAGATCTACTTTCAGTAAGTTTTTGAGAAAACATATTGCTGGTAAAACTCACTGTTCTGAGCTATTGACAACTTTCCTCTTTTCCCAAATATAATAAATATTTGTGTTTTTTTCCCCCGTGGCATTCTACTGGCTATGCTCCTGTTAATGCAGCATAGGATGCTGCAGGCATTTTTGCTACCAGGGCATGCTGCTGGCTCAAGTTGAGCTTACTGCCTAGCAAGACCCTACAATCCTTGGATTTTAATCCTTTATTATCTTTGTAGGTGCCATGATTTGGAATCAGTTCTGCTCAGAAGAGTTAAAGTGTAAGGCTGCACTGTGGAAAGAAATCAGTAGAAAAGTAACACTGAGCTTGGTATTCCTGTACATCCCATGAGCTTCCTTACCAATACTGACTTTTGTGGAGTCATTTCATTATCTGACAAAGACGACAAAAGACAGCTTTTATTATCCTAAAGAATAGTGATTTTCCTACTTTTTAGACTGAAGGAATAGTTGGGTCACATTATGCAACTTCAGTGAGTTTTGCAGTTACTAGGAAATCCTGTTTATGATGTGTCCAGGGGTAAGACAGGGAGGGGCCGTCAAACACTAAATGCCTAAAAGGTCTCTATTTGCAGAAAGAAAGGGATTTATAAGCAGAAGAGAAAGTTTGATCACCCTGTGCTTATGGATGTTCATAAGCATAAAGTATAAATTTTGGAGTATCTAAGTAATGAACCGTGCTCTGAGAAAAAGTTCAAACTGAACACATACACACCCCTCAACCTAAGCAAAACAGTCCCTGCCCCAAATAACTATTAAATAAAAGTTAATGCTAACACCAGTTAATTTGCTGGAAAACACATAGTTCACAGTGAAAAGTGATGGATTTACAGCATTTTTGAAGGACAGTATTCAGAATATGGGTCATCTTGTAGTTTCCCAATTTTCTTTCCTTATTTTTTCTATGACTTTCATGTTGATATGTAATAAATGCTGAAGTCTGGTTTGGAAATCAGTTGCTTCCTTTCCTCAAATCTCTCAGAAGCATGACAGCACATATCTATTCCACATCACAGTACTGGAAAAGAAATGACAACCAAGATCCTTCCCACAAGAGACAAATTGTAAATAGAATTGGAGCTTACTGTGAAACTGCTTGGAAGAGCAAAACTGGCAGTGAAGTGGGTATGAGTTTGCACTACTCTGACCTTGAGGCAGCACCCCTGAGAGGCATAAACTGAAATGTAGATGGCCAGAATAAAAGTCAGTAAAAGAGCTGGTGAGGTATTCAAGGAAGTAGAATGTTATATTTTTCTATGAGATCTTTTGAATACTTCATTTAATACATGAAGAAACAGCCTAGAAATACTGTATACTTTCAATTGAATAATGCCAGTTCTAAAAATTATATTTCAGTTTTAGTTTATTTTGCTGTTTCACCATTATTAATATTATGATGCACATTATATGCTGCTTTCATTAATTATTGAATGATTCTCTTAAAAAACATTTTATGGTTTTCATGTAAAGAACCAAAATCTGTTATCATCACCCAGATAGGGTTATTCACCACTCAAGAAACAATGCTACTTATGCCTTCTCGTGTTACAGTTTCAGAACATTAAAATGCACAGAGCAATTCAAGATACCTGCTCATGCAAAAGTACTCATCTTAAAATGACCACTACCCTCAGTGAATCAAAATTCGTAATTCTTCTCTGTGGCTGCTCATTTGCTTACTCTCCCTTAAAGTGAAAGCCAGTTGCTGATGAGCTACATACTGAATAGAAAGACTGAAATACCATTTGTTCTGAAAGGATATACTTGACATAGAAGGATATACATGAAGGACCAAAAGGAAAAATGTCTATCTGCTCATCCATCCATCCATCCATGTGCTACTCCTTCTGCCCTTTTCCTGATATGCTCAAAGGTTTCAATCTTCGTTTTTAAGTTCGATAATTCTGTCTGAAGGACATAATGAGGTGGTTTTTTAACGTGTTCTGCAAATGAGATGGCAGTTTCTCAGTTGTAGTCCATGAAAACTATTATTGTAGATTGATTGTTAACTTTTTCCTAGCAGACAGTTTTATCTCACAGTGGGATCTTCTGTCCCCTTCACAGACTTGAAGTTAAAAATAAGCTGTATTTGGACACTTGTTATTATGTTTCCTCTTAGCATATGACTGATTTTTGGGCAAAACCCACATTTCACTCCCTTTCATTTATTTCCCAAAGCTTTAGTTTTGCTACTGAATGTTTCTAAAGAGCATACATTAATTACTTGCTGCTGCTTCTTCTACACTATTCCTATTTTTCAGTAGATAGTTATAAATTCTTTTAGAGACAGCAGAAAAGCAATGTTGTATACCTGCCCACTGATCTTTATTTTGCTGCACTTATTTATTTGAAAAGCTAACCTACTTGTGTTGACAGATTTTGCTGGTCATTTGTTTAACAGAGCCTTGGGCTATTCAACCATTTACTATTGTAGCTGAAGGTAGCTTGTGGCATTTTCATCTGCCAGGCAATAATCACCATTATCTTACTCTGTGCTGCTTGTTATCGAGGCCCAATGTGTTGAATTTATTTGTTAATATGGAAAAGCTCAAATATTGTTAGGGTTTTGGGGCTATAAGAAAAGTAAATACAAATAAAAGAGTAGTCCAACTATCAAGCTTCTTTTATAAAATATTTTGAAATAGCATTTATGGGAGATAGGTATGAATTAGAAAAATATTCCTGGAAGCTGTTTCAAGTAAAATATCAAGATCCATGGTTTCTGGAGAGGATTCTTTCAGCTAGAACATTAAAACTGTAATGATTAGGCTTTGATCCAAAACTAATAATACAGGCAACTGGATTTCAGAAGTTGGCAAGAATGCATTAAATACAGCTAAGAAAGAAATATGTATTAAATCTTATGTACCTAGAAATGAGGTATTTTCCTTCCCCTATGTTATATGCATCTTTGTATGCAGAGATGATGTTTGTTTGGAAGAAAATGTCTCCAAGACACTTCAGTTCGCCACAGGCTTCCAAACGGAAGATTAAGTGACAAAAAAGATAACTTAGAGTGATCTACTGAATGCTGCAGTTAGGTTATTTACAGTATTGGAATGACACATTTATATCTGTGAGTACCTGTTCACTCAACTATAATCTGTTGTGTAGACATATGCCATTTTCAGATGGTTGGGACCGTATGTTCCTTATTTTAGGCAAATGTAGGCAGTCAAGTGTGATGCAGAAGATTGTGCAACCCTCATTGTGCAACCATGGCACACCCAATGCATATTGTTCTCTTTACACACATCAGGTCTCTGAAACAGCATGGAACATAGCATGTCTTCAGCAATTCTGGAAATAATAGCTCTTAGTTTGGAACAAATTAGTAGCCAGGAAAATCCTTTCTGAACAGTTAATATCTATAATTTTAATGGGAAAACTGTTTTCTTTGGTATTTTATTATTATTCTCTTAGATTACCCTGTTTGCAAGGGCATTAAGAAGAGACATATTCAAGGAGGTATCAATAAGAGCTTGGTCCAGCAACCAGCATAGTCAATCAGATCCAGTTAAGAAGCAGTAAATTTTGCTCTGAAACAGCCACCTCATTGTAATACATTGCTATAGTTGTGCCTGCTATTGGAAACACTTTCTTCCCACTGGTGTTAAGAACAGTATGTATAATTGAAATTGGAATCAGTACTGAAACTGAAACAAAGAAAATTTAGAAACAAAACAGTCAGGAAGACCATATTGTACCCATGTTGGGATCTGGTTGGGTATACAAGATGTTTACTCAACTGAGTAGATAATGTTTTGCATCCCACAGTGAGAGCATGAAACTAAAGCAATTTTACTGAAGATCCTGCAAGACTGCTTTTGGCATAAATTCTGTAGATACATAACAGATACATAATATCAACATAGTAACAAACCTTCATGTAGTCTAAGCCTGAATAACAAAAGCTATTATTATGTTCTTACACTGTATGCTAATATTATTTGTTTAGTAATAGAGCTGTAGCAAAATGTTCTGCAGTTTCTGCAGTCTCTTGTTTATGCCCCCTTGGATACTGTTTTTATCCTAAATTTGGTGCAGCTCTGGTCAGTAATGTACAAAACAGTGAAAGCTGTTCTGGTGAGGAGACTCACATACTGCAGGTGCACAAAAGGTAGTGAACTGTGAAAACAGCCAAGAGATCCTAATTGCCATTATCACTGACTTACCAGCAGTGTTTCTGGTGATATTATGTCCCGAAATTAATCTATCTGAAAGCAGCCTTCCTTGATAGATCTCTATAGAATCAATTTCAAGTGCTACCTTTTCTCTGGAGTTGACCCTGCATTTGAATAAGCACAGTTTAAGAAAGGAGCTTCAAGTTTTCTGATTCCCTTTTGGAGCCATGCTCTTTGCAAGGTGTCAGCCCTAATGCTGCCAACTCCTAACTTCATTTGGCATATCCTTTAAATTCATCTGGAAATCTTTGGCTTATTGAATACTTTCCATGGAGCTGCCATTTGCTTAGTCCCTTCAGGATCCAAATTTAAAATATCAAGAAAATTATTTAATTTTCCCATAAGAAACTAAATTATACCCTTTAAAAGTCTAATAGCATTTTTTTTATTATTATTTATTGTGATGTATCAAGGAGGAGACAACTTTGAGCTCTTTGGACGAAAGGAAAAAGAAAAAGCATAAGTTTGCTTTCTCCCAGAGAAAATCTGAGTTGATAAAAAAATATGTTTTTCTGTGAGAATTTAATTGTGAAAAAATGACAATAGTTTCCCTAGTTTCCCTAATGCCTTTTACCATGGCCCAGTTACTAACATAAGTTAATAAACTCATCATTTTCTTCACTTTGAAATTGAATTCTAAATACATGCCATACAGATTAAAAACAAGTATACATCATGAAAATACTCACATTTGTGTAGAGGCAAAACATAAGTCATCAACCAGAAAAAAAAGCTGTATTTTTAATCTTAAGCATTAAAATCATGCTCTTATCTACTGGTTGGGGTTGCTGGAGCCAAACCTTTTGTTTGTATAACTAAGTTAATTCTGCCAGTTCTACTAGTATAATGTTGAAACTAATTATGGGAGTAATACCATTTGTACACAATCTGATCTTTCATTAACACGGAAGCAAATGTGCAGTTATTGCTAATTCTAAGAGCCATCTATCCAGAGCTTTTCTATTTTTCTTTCCAGGAGTCTGTTGACTACCACATGGATTCAGACATTTTAGAGGCTTTCAATACAGTCAGACTTTCAGGAAGACCAGAAACAGTGTAGTAAACCAGGTCTCTCATCTTCAAATACTTACTAAGCATCCCAGTTCCTTTTGCCATGAATGGCTAGAGCAACACCTGTAACAAAATGTAGTGGATTCCTGTACCTTCAAGTTTGTTTCTAATCATACAGATTGCATGCAGATTCTAACCTGTGTCCTTAGGCTCAGTTGTGATGACAAAACTTTGATCTTAGATATCCTTTCTGCCAGAAACGTTCTCTGTGGAATTTTTGAAGTGTGTTTCCTCTTGAAGAATTGTATATTGAGATATAATTTGAAGATCTGTAGGAATCATCTTCTTTCTGTTTGGAAGAATGCACAATGCTCTTTCACTGTTTCCTATATTTTTCTTATACTGTACTACACCATCTTCTGTTAGCTTTATTTTTAGGAGGACTTCTCTTTGTGATCCTCTGTGACTTGTGCATGGGGCACAAGATGTCAGTTTCCTTAATTACTGCGGTCAGTTTATTTTACATCAGGAAGAATCTGTCTTCATGTTTTATTTTCTAATTAAAATGAATATACCAAATTCAGACCTGCTGTGAATAAGTATCCTATTTTAATTTTACTGGACACATTAGGCCTGATGAAGCACCAGAGTTGTTTTGACTTGACAAAAGGTTTAACACAAAACTGTATTGCTGCTGTTAGTAAAACTAGTCAAAACTGTCAAAGATAGAAATGCTCTCATCTATGTATTAAGAAATGAAGGGTTAAAGAATCCTGAATTATTATTATATGTATCATTTTTATTAGGGAACATGCACATCTCAAATCTAGAAGCTAGTTTCTTAGTTGGATACTTTTTCTAAAAGCAGCAGAAAATAATTCTTTTTGTAACTGATAAATCTGTTTCTGATAGGTTACTTAAGCACTGTATTCTTCCTCTCTAGTGGCCAAAATCCACCCCAAGTAGTAATCCCTTCTTTATAAGAAGAGATATCAAATCCCCTCCAACTGTTTTCTGTTGAGAAAAAGCTGCAGGCAGCCTCCTGCATCTCATAGTGATACAAGATCTTAAATTCTAATTTCTGAGGGTTTGGGAGTTAAATGCATTACTTGGATTATTCTGTACCTGGTTTGGATTATTCTCTATCTAGTTCCTTTTCTTCAACAAATTATTTCCCAGTGATTTGTGCATAGTTTCTATCATTTAATTAGAACAGATCTCCTCAAACATTTTCTCTTTTCCTTCTGTAAAATGCCATTATTACCTATGGAGCCTGGGTTTAGCATAGGAGCTGTAGATTCTCAATTGCCCTGAAAATACTTTAGAAGTGATCTAGAACAGCAAAACTTTTTATGTTCTTCTGTTCTCCTTAATTTTTAACCATAGTAGAGTAAAACTTAACTGCTGTTTAATGTCAGGCAGGCAAACAGCACTGACACTGTGCAGCCTGGAAAGAGTCAACATGGCTTTTCAGGAGACCTGTATTTTCACAAGTAACTCCAGTGCTCAGGAATCAGAACAGAATTTCCTGGGCACAACTATTTAATATTAGGGTCAAGTTTATGTCTGGGTCTTTTGTTCACCTGTGACAAGGAGGAGAGAGATAACACATCATAGAGGTGTGGTGCATACAAAGCAGGTGTCAGTCAAACCAGATAAAAGCCTTCTGTGCTTGCTAGGATGCTAGAGAATAATGTCTACTAACCAACATTCCCAAGTATTAAGTCATTGGGTTTTTTTTATGTTAAAATATAATACTTTCTGAATGACTGCATCGGTTCCTAAGATGGAAGTTAAGATTTTCTAGCATCCAAAGAAAGTTCATGTTTAGATAAAAGTAAAATCAATAAACCTACAAGTCAGAATAAAGAAGTTCCTATGTTTTTCTTCTGTACTTCCTTCTCTGACCTTCTTTAACAGTCCAGCAATATTATTAAAAATAAGTTGAAGGTGTGTTTTTGTTCTCTAAGTAGTTACCAAACGCAAAAATCCTACCTCTTTTCCTACCAAAGAATCATTACTGCTGCAGCAACTAAAATGGCTCAGGAATTTAAGTTTTCCATACGTCTGCTTTGCCTAGAAGAAATGTGGATTCTTTCACTGACTTTCCTGTAAGTATTCCAATAATGTAACAGCTTCATGCATTTGAAGATTCTTTTCATTTTTCAGAGGAAGGTAAATAAAGCCAGGTTTGATAATTCAGCCTCATGGTGAGTACATGCAAGATGCTGAGCGCATTCTGGAAAATTAGGAAAATGAACAGGAAGATTGCACTGGCCCTATAAAAGTCCTCATTTATGAAAAAATGAAAAGAAAAATAAAATAACATTTAAAATGAGATTAACTGTTATGCCAGGGCACTTCCAAAATCAGAACATTCCTAACAAGCTGGATTGTTGTTGTCATCAGTGATCTCTGGCAGGGAACTCAATCTGCAATTCCTTTTCTACTGGTAAATGGGTAAAGAACACCCTTTTGTAGCTGATTTCATCTCTCTATTCAGTCTTTGTCTCCTTCTTTGAAGTCAGAATTATTTAATTTCTCAGTTAAATGTCATTTCTTGTTTTATATTGAAGAATTGTATAAGACACACAGAACATTCAGTCCTTCAGTAGAGTGTTTATCTTTCTGTCTCATTGATTTTGTAGGCAGTTTTCTTTCCAATGTCCCTTTTCTCTTTGAGTTGTCTATTATGTTGTGGTGGTGTTTCGCTTTTTGTTTTTTACAATGCCCAAATAGTTTCCCAGCAAGCTTTAAGTTCCTCACTTTATTATAACAACGAAATGACTCTATGTCATGCATTGGATTTGGGATTGTTTTGTCTTAGAGGGATAACACTCTGGAGTCAGATCAAATCTATCACATAAAACCTGCAGGCTCCAGAGAGAATGTCTTACCTTTGTCTGGCTTTCAGATGACACTGCCTGTTAATTGAATGCAAAACTGGAATGCCAAATCAAAAATGTTTCTTCGAGGCTCTACGGATGATGAAACTGAACTTCTGCACTAAAGATGCAGTATAAACAGAAATCTCACTACATAACCACCCAAACTGCACTCTACCATGCTGTATATTACACAATAAGCACTCTCTCATTCTTTGGAATTGTCATTCCTTAGGTGCTTATTCAGGGTATGCTGTGATTCAGAAATCACTGGATGAATCATTAAATTCACAAAGGCCTTTTTCATGTCACCCAAGGATAGGAGTACTTGATCCATAAACAGAACAATAAACTTCAGTTTCACAATATCCTAAACTAACAATTGAACCTACCTGGGTATGTCAGGGTGCTAGTGAGAAAATCAGAGAAGCTTCAGTGCTACTGAAGCAGGTTGAAAATGCTACTTCAGTTACTCAAAGAACACTGTACTTCTCCCTTGTTCCAGATATAAACTGTTAGAATGTGCCAAGAATAACTCTGCTCAGGCTTGTGACTCAGAGGAGAAAGGGCTTAGGGATATGTTTAGGACCAAGATGAGTTTGGACAGATTGCCTTCAGAATCATTCCAACTTTAAAGGACTGTGGTGGGTTGACCCTGGCTGGACCCCAGGTGCTCATGCTCCATCAGTCCCCTCAGGGCAGTGGAGAGAAAAAAAGAAAACAAGTTTCATGGGTCCAGATAAGGACAGGGAGAGATCACTCACCAGTTACTGATGTGGACAGAACTGACTCGACTCAAGGAAAATTATTACCAATCAAATCAGAGTAATGAGAAATAAAAACACATTTTAAAGCACTTTTCCCCCACCCCTCCTTTCTTCCCAGGCTCAACTTCACTCCCAATTTTTTCTACCTCCTTCCCTGCCTGTGGCACATGTGAATGAGGAATGGGGGCTGTGATCAGTTCATCACATCTCTGCTACACCATCCTCCTCAGGGGAGGACTTCTCACACTCTTTCCCTGCTTCAGGATAGGGTCCATTCCATGGGAGTCAGTTCTTTATAAACTTCCCACAGGCTGCAGTTCCTTATGACCTTCTCCAGGGTGGGTTTACAAGAGAAAGATGAAGGAATATTTTTACCAGGGTCTGCAGTGATAGGACAAGGGGCAGCAGTTTTGAAATGAAAAAGGATAGCTCTATATAGGACATAGAGAAGAGTTTTTTATGATGAGAGTGGTGGGCACAGGGTGCCCAGAGAAGCTGTGGCTGCCGCATCCCTGGCAGTGCTCAAGGCCAGGCTGGATGGAGCTTGGAGCAACCTGCTCTAGTGGAAGGTGTTCCTGCCCGTGACAGGGGATTGGAACTGGATGAGCTTTAAGGTACCTTCCAACCCATCAGCTCAATGATTCCATGATAGATGCTGCCTTTATGATCTCTATACTAGATATTCTGTTGAGAGATGACTGACACATAGAGACAGATTTTTTCTCTTTCTTAATATCTAAATATGTGCTTCAAGAAAGATGCCAGTGATGAAAGTGATGTGATCTTTTTAACAGATGTAAACAGCCCTCAATTTATAGCTTCAAACAAGAGTCTTTCAGAGAAGATGCCATATTCTAAAATTATTTTAAAACTAATAATGAAATACACTGAAGAATCTTTTTCAGTGAGAATCAAAATGGTACTTTGCCATAAACCCCCTACAACCTATTCATGACCCTTCTAGGACAATGACTCACTACTGCTAATTTTTCTAGATTTGGAGAAATGTTGCGTATTTTCAGACCAAGAGAGTGTAAGAAATGGGCTTTGCAAAAAGCACAGGATGCATCTCAGAAAGATAGTGTTACTTTGAGTGCAAGACCTCACAACTGTGTGGCTTGTACCATAACTCGCAAATATCAGTTGCATCGTTGCTTTAACAGGGAATGATAAGGTAGTGATCTTTTTATATGGAAAGTCTGTTTTCAGTCTGCTTGGGGAGAGGTACTTTCCCAGAAAAGCTTATCTAACACCCGTTGTGCAAATGGAAAAATTATTATTGATCTGAGAATGAGATCAGCCTCATACTGGGGAAAATGACACATATTTATATAACAGTTAACACAGGAAAGCAATTAGTTCCTTGCTTGATAATTTGGTATAAATTTAGCAATCAATCACCAGCAATTAACGATGTAACATTTTTCCTAGAATTCGATTCTATCTCACATTTTAAAAAGATTTCTTATTTTGCCTATATGTATTACACATTATTCTTTTTCATTGAATGAGATAATTCTACAAAGTGTTATTTCTCCTTTATGTACTTTAAGGATTTGATGAAACACATTGAGAGTTAAAAAAGAAGGAATTACAAGCTTTTATACTGTACTTGGAGTAAAGGGATAATGATAGGATCATAGAATAGTTAGGGTTGGAAAGGACTTTAAGATCATCTAGTTCCAATCCCTCTGCCATAAGCAGGGACACCTCACAGACATTGTCCTAACCAAATACACAAGATGTTGCAAAGATGACCGAGGAAGTTAGCATAATCACATGGAATGCCTGAGTAGTAATGAATAGTCCAAAGCCAACCTTATCTTTGTATCTCCCTGGCAAACAGTGAGCTTCAAATGCAATAAACATTATTGTATTGACTGAAAATTAACTTGCTGAAGAAGCATGCAATTGTTGCAGCAGTAATTGCTTTTAAAGAACATAGTCTTCCTGTGTCTAGCATTCCAATAAAGAATAAAATTAATTACTGAAAGCAATACTAAATCATAAAAAATACGGTAACATCCAAATCACTGAATGCAAATGATCTTTTATTTTGCAAGGTGCTTTCTAAATTTGAGCATAATTTACATACTATGTTAGGCCTGGAAAAGAAAAGAAAAAGTCTGTATAACAGGAGCTGGATGTCTCCGAATCTGAGAGGTTTCTTATTATGGTAGACTTCAGTGGACATATGGGAAATAGGGCCTCCTGTCTTCCATATGTGCTGAACAGATAGAGAACAGATTGTGCTGATAGTAGCGATATCTGCTTCATAATCTCACACACAAGCTGTGACCAGTCAATCACCAACATCATGTTCCAACAACCAACCGAGAAAAACATGGATTGGGAAGGCCCATATTAACTGTGTTCTCATCACCTACTTGAGTGACTTTTAAATCACTGCTGTGATTCCAGCTGACTGCTGCACAGGTCACTTGATCTGCTCAAAACTCATCACAAAAATTGTATAACAAAAATATAAAGCAAGGAAAATTACAAGCAATTGTATTACAAAAATATAAAGCAAGGATAATTACTGTGTTCAAACCTTTCTATGTTCTGTCTAAAGCCAAAATTGTCTTTTATGACACCAGTAATGAGGAAAATGGCAAGTTTTATGTGATTATTTATGTAAATTATTGACTTTTAACTAGGGGACAAGAAAACTGGTTTGATGTCAATGATGATACAATGCACCTTCAGCTAAAAGAGAAGCAAAGTGCTTTGCAGGAAAGAAGTCTTCCTTGGCTGGACTCTATTACCAGCAAACTGACTTACAGCAAGCTTTGACATACAGTCTAATCAGATTAACCCAGAGGAAAGATTAGTCATGAAATGCTAACGCTGACAAATTGCAGATATGTGCTGATGAAAGCCACGAAGTTGCTCTTTGCTAATCTTCTTGCTCAATAACGTACATGACAATGAAGATCAGGAACAGAGACAAAACCACACAAATCACAGATTGTGGAAGTATAAAAAGTCATTGTACCTTTCAGCATCTCCTTATTGTCAACAAATCCATTTTTTGAGGTGTGTGAGATCTTGAGATGTCTATTTTCACCTTAGGTAAGCTGCCAAGTATATGTGAAATGAACAGTGCAGTGATGTCCATCTGAATGACAAGGCAACCAGTTTAGAAGGCATCTTGCTAAGAAAAAAACTCAAAAAATCACCCAACAACCCCTTCTCCCCCCAAACCAACCCACTCCACCTTAAAAACAAACCCAAAACAAAAAAAAGGAAGTGCAAGAACTCCATTGAGTGATCAGCCCATCTTTTAGGGTGGATTTGGTTTTGGTTTTTGGTTGGTTTTTTGGGGGGTTGGTTTTTTTTGGTATTTTTGTTTGTTTGTTTGGGTTTTTTATTTGGTTTAGTATGTTTTTTGGTTTTTTGTTTTTTTTTTTTTTTTTTTTTT
>NDXB01002816.1:93111-103350 GCA_002631895.1 Agapornis roseicollis
TTTTTTTTTTTTTTTTTTCAGGATTCCTCCTGTTTATGTGCCAGAATTAACTCTGCTCAATGGATTAGGTAGGTGCTCAGTATACTGATAAAAGTAAATTTGTAGGAAATACCTAGAAAATCTTGGTTTAATTGGTATGTTGCATTGGTTGTGATACAGACAAAGAATGAGCTCTGCTGTACATGTCTTTGACCAAATCACTATTGAAGGCTATGTCTGTACCAGTAGGCAGCATGCCCAGTTGCTGCCCCTGAGGGTAAGTGACATGATGCAGCTTGCCTGTCTTTTCCCTTCTAAAATATGATTGTCTTCTCTATACCACCTATCAAAGCCCTGAATACGTCCCTAGGGCTTATCTGCATCATGTCATCCTGCCTTAGTTCAAGGTCAGCAGCTGGTATGCTGTGTAACCTTTGGTTCAGAGTGCTGTGTTAAAGAACTGTTCTTCCCCTTCCCTTGGGGGCTGCACCAAAGTTCAAGCCCTCAACCTTGGCTCTGCCTGAGCTATGCTGCAGCCCTGCCTGTGCCTGGCCATGCACCCAATCACAATTACTCCCTGCTTCTGCCCCTGCTCCACTGGCTCAGCTTCCTATCTGGACATGGGACCCTCCTCATCATTGTAGCCTTTCCTATCGAGCACTGATCTGCTGGCTCACCCTGACATCACTCTGCACTTTGTTTGGGTATTACCAATCACACCTTTGCTGGTCAGATCCCTGCCCTGTGCCTGTCTTGCTGTCATGCAAGCCTCCTGGCTCACCTTCCTCTATGGAGCAGCTGGTATGGCACCTACAAGGAAATTATAGCCCTTACTTACACATTCAAAGACTCTGATTTTCTTAGTTCTACATTGCAATTTACACAAAATATCTAACTAGAATTTATTTTACATAATATCTCATAAAAACAATGCCAGCAGGTAATCTTCTTAGCAACAGGCTATTAAAATAAATACCAGATTGCATTATAGATTTTATGCTTTTCCTAAGAGTAATCTGAAAAATGTCCTCTTTTTATTCTGCATATGGAAATGAGAATGAATGCAAGCTTGAACTTTATCTTTTCTAACTATGTAAAATATAACCCACAGTTTCTTCACAGAGTGCCTTCTAGCTGGTATCAGTGCTGTTGCTGTGAAATGTAGAAACTGAAGATAGAGAGACTGTACATACTACTTTAAAACTTTTCTATCTTCAATGAGTAGTTTCTGTCACAAGGAAATGAACACTGCTTTCCAAGGTCTGTGTGGTATCCAGAAGATTTTAGTTATGCCCCAGGTTTGTCATACAGCTTTTATTTTACCTAGCCTATTTTTCCTGAAGACCTAGGAGGGTTTGTTCATTGCTTTATGCTATTTAATATTTTAGCAACTAATTAGAAGAAAATATCATTATTGATAACATCTGTGGATGGCACAAGGATTAGAGAACTAGTATGTAGCAGAAAGAGCAGTGTTTTGTTGTTAATAAAATAATAAACAATATGCTTTTTAGCATGACCAAGCGTAAAATCATATCTTTAAGAATAAAAAGAAAACATTCCTAGCTTGCCCATGAGGCACACTGCTCAACACCACAAACAACAGCATTGTATCTCAGGTCTGGATTAATTAAATGTGTGTCCTGGTTTAAACCCAGCCACTCAGTTCGTTCACTCACTCAACCTCCCTTCCTTGCCCTCCCCTGCTTCCAGAGGGATGGGGAGGAGAATCAAAAGAATGCAACGCCCACAGGTTGAGATAAGAACAGTTTAGTAACTAAGGTATAACACAAATCACTGCTGCTACCACCAATAATAATAATAATGATAAAGGAAATAACAAGGGAAAAGAATACAGCATCTCACCAACCACCGACAGATAACTCACGACACCTCAACCCAACTCAACACTGACCGAATACCTCCTCCAACCCCCCCCAAAGCACTAGCCCTTCCAGGTAACTCCCAGTTTCTATACTGGGCATGACGTGCTATGGTATGGAATACCTTTTTGGTCAATTTGGGTCAGGTGTCCTGTCCCTGCTTCCTCCCGGCCTCCCCTCCTCCCTGGCAGAGCATGAGACTCACAAAGTCCTTGGTCAGAGTAAAACATTCGAGCAGTAACTGAAAACATTCCTGTTATCAGTTTTGTTCCCAACTTAAAATCAAAATACAGATGCACCAACTACTATGAAGAAGAAAAAATGACTGCTACTGCTAAACCCAGGACAATGTGCACCTACCCTTAGGAACACTGGTTCCATGTAACTTCAGCGTATTTTTCATGAAACAATGGCAGAATTGTACCCATCAGGGAAATGCTATAAGAAAAAATATGTTAACACTCAGTACAGTCTACTAAAAAGTGCTATATGCATTTTATACAATAAAACTTCTTATTTATGAAAACAAAGGTTTAAGGGTATTGAACTGGAGCAAGTGTTTAGATAGGAACTCTTTATTTTCCCAAACATAATGCAACGTGCCGAGATACATGTCCCTTGACTTGTGACTGCTTAATACAACAGTGGCAAGGTAACAATTATTTAAGTTTATAAAAACAAATTCTTCAGCAACAATGCTTAAACAGGCCATGTTTAAATTGCAATGTTGAAATTGTTGTGTAAAAGCTGTGGAATCTGGTAAAAACACTGATGCTAACTGCTCCTGAGCTGCTGTCTGTGTGCCGGGCAGACCAAGCGGACACCATGCTGGACAGATAGGGAAAAATAAGAGTCCAGAAGAACAATTGTGACAGGCTATTTCAGAATTAAACTGACTCGGTATCATTATTTATTCTGTTTGAACAGAAAAAGTGATGGTAAATGTTCATTACTTTGCCAGACCTGATTTATCTGATCTTGTATCTCTTATGGGATTATTATGGTGCCTAATATTAGTATATAATAAATTATGTATAGTTATACCACAAAAGTGGATTTGATAATCAAAATACATGTTGATTTTGCACCAATATTTGTAAGTACCATGATTCTGAAATCTGTGAGATTTCAAACAGAATGTTTCACTGCTTGTTGAAATGTCAAAATTTGCTGTTTTCCCACGAGTTCCTGTTTGGCTTTAATAAACAATTAATAGCATCTTCTATTTCTAATAGAAAGCTTTACATGAGAAAATGACTCATTACTTATTTAAAATGCTTGGATTATTTTTTCCATTTATAGATTGGTAGTCATTCAGGCATCCTTTGATATTGTTATCATGTACTTTTGACCAACGATGTGGTACCAAATCTGTTTAAAATGTCTGAGCAAGAAGCAATCAGTGAGTGAATATTGGCAAAAATCACATATCATGTTCACAGTATTATTGTTAATAGTGCAAAGAAGTGAATTTTTCTCTCAGTGGAATAGAGGATAGGGTAGAAAACAAGTAACAGTGACTCTCCCTCAGGGGCTAAATCTCAGCTGAAATATGCAGACCCTACTCATTGTCTGCAAAATGCTCCTTACAAAACACATTTTATAAGGCTGTACTCCTGGCCAGTGAAGCAGAGGGTATATTAGGAGGAGGTACCCTCTTGGCAGGGAGGTAAAATGCCTGGAAGAGTTAAAGTCTGATGCTCTGGAACTCTCCACGTAAGGTGTCCCTGAAAGGACATGGCCAGGCACTGCCAGACTAAGTGTTAACAGACCAAAGGGATTTTTATTTCATTCACACAAAACTTCTTTCTGTTTTGGCAATAATTGATGGCTGAGACTGTGGTAGATACTGATGTGGTGTCTGTTACTGTGATTGGTTTAGGAAGACACCTTCCCCAGGCTTCTATGTGCCTTCCATTTAACTCCAGTCTCTGACATAAAACAGCAGAGGGAAGACCTGTGCCCTGGCCCACCAGCACCGCCTGAGCTTACTCTGGGAGAGGTGGGCTTGTGCTGGGATTTGGAATCCAGAAATGCTTCTTCATTTTTGAGCTTTGCTTTTGGGAATCTGGCAGGGAAGGAGTTGTGTGGACTTTAATCGCGGAATATTTTAAGCAGTGAAGTTCATTCTCTTTGGAAACTTGCATGTGCATCAACACAGGGGTGTCTAAGGTACTGTGACTTGCAAAGGAATCAAAGGGAAGTACAAGAAGATGCCCATCAAATAAGCTCTGAAGTAAACTCATAGATTATATTTTGCTTGCTTTGTTCCTATCATTTTGTCCATTAGCATGTGAATTGCATCAATTCAGGCTCCTGAGGCCTCATTCTCATTTATAAGAAGGGCACTTTGCATCACTCTGGTAATATAAAGAGGCATTAAAATGGGAGTAATTTATGTTTACGCCATTTTTATGGCTCTGTTGCTATTAGAATGGTGTAAAGTGGCATTAAGAGAAACCACTATCAGGCTCTTTATTTGCAGAATCCAAGGGATTACAATTCAGAGCCTAAATGGCAGAGGGAGTGTAAGCGAGCACATTGAAGAAAGGCATCTGTGGCACATCGCACATACTAGAAAGGCCAGGAAACACTACTGGTTTAAATTTACAAAACTCATAAACACCTGGGACTCAAGATCTCCCAGAGCTGTGTCATTGAATTATCTGGAAGCTACTAACCTCTTTCACAAGTCCAATACTGAAAAGAATGTTTCTAACATCAGAAGGATGTTCACCAGCCTAAATGGAAGTAAATAAATTGGGGATAAATACATTTCCTACTGGCAGTATAGCTGTTTTATTGTAACGCTGCAGATATTTTAAAAACGTTACCAGGAATTTATAATAGAACCCAAAGTTAATGAAATTGGGGACCAAACGCTCTTCCTGCTGACCTGGGATGTACAGATGGAGTAAATGCTGAAATGCTTATCCTTCTTTTATGTGTATATTCTGAATGTTAGTATAAGTCTGGTATATTCATGAATGCTATATATATTTAAATGAATAATACATTGATAAAAGTGGCCTCATTATGCATTTTTGTTCTAAGTAATATCTCACTACTAGGAATTAATTTTCAGATCTCAACTGAAACTAAAATCTGCAGCTCTTCCATTATTTCCATATTGTTGGCAACTTCTTACAGAAGAACAACAAAAATTCTTAGGAACACCACCCACTTTTACCTCTATCTTGTAGTGTTTTGTGACATGAAATAGCATTACAACAGCATAATTAAGAAAATAAAGTCAAAGAAAACACACGTGGTCCCACATCTTGTTTATATCTTATCATTCAGTACCTCTGCCATTTATTTTCTCTCAGTATGTTTCACACTAATTAGGGCCAAATGTGTCATTGCTTGCAGATGTTCTTTCTCCAATCTCTTTAGGTCACTTTGCAATTTACTGTGTCTTCATGTGTGTCTTCTTTCCCTCCAGCTTCAATGTCAACCGTGTGATTAAGAAAGAAAGAAAGAAACTAGGGGAGGTGGCGGGAACAACAGGTAAAACACGCAAGATGCACAGAAGAGCTCAGTGTTCAGAATAAATAAATAAAAATCCCCAACCCACATCTGAAATCCTAAAAATAACTGGAATTTGATATAGCTACCTGAACAATCACTGAGCAGTGAGAAATTTCTTTCACCAAAAGGCATCCTCATCTTCTGACTATATTGGTCCATACAGCATACCTATAATTCATGAACAACAATTCAATCATGTAAAAAAACTCCACCAATCTGTATGCAACAATTAAACCTGCCCAAGATAGGCAGACTTTCTATAGGGCAGAATAGGGAAAATACTGAAACAAAATCATGTAATTATCAGTTGCTCACTCACATTTTGTAGTTATGAGAAACACACCTATGCATCTATGAAACAGCAACTGAACAGGTTTTGATATTTGTTGAGTGTTTCTAATGATGTATGTACTGTTTTCAGTTATATGGAGGATAGTACATTTCTGCATTCAAATCACATTCACTAGCCATTCCTGTAATAAATGAAAACTGCTGGGAGGACTTGAAGGGGAAAAGCCAGCTGCTGTGGGTGCCAGTATTGTGAAAACCTTGACTCCTCATGGCTGCCTTCCAGAAGGGATAGCCTGAGTGGTTTCTGTATGCTTAGGTGTTTTGCAACACAGATTATGTTCTGCAGCCTGATGACTACTGTCTGTGGAACCAGTGTTAGTGGCTCACCTGTAGGAACCTAAGAGAACTGTTCTTTCCTCAGAAAGAAGAAAATGATGCTTTGGTCCTGTCCTGTGTTCAGCAGCAGCAGTCATTTTTCTCCTTCTTAGTACCTGGTGCAGTGCTGTGTTTTTTACTTTAGCCTGAGAACAATGCTGATAACACATCAATGTTTTTAGCTGTTGCTAAGTAATGTTTACCCTGATCAAGGACTTCTCAGTCTCATGCTCTGCCAGTGAGGAGGAGAAGCCAGGAGGAAGCAGAGACAGGACACCTGCCCAAATTATCCAAAGGGGTATTCCATACCACAGCACATCATGCCCAGTATAGAAACTGGGGGGAGTCACCCAGATTGCTGCTCAGCTCAGGCTGGGTATTGGACTGTGGGTGGTGAGCAATTGTATTCTCTCCCCTTGTCATTCCCCTCATTATTATTATTGGTGGTAGCAGTAGTGGTTTTGTGTTATACCTTAGTTACTAGACTCTTCTTATCTCAACCCATGGGAGTTACATGCTTTTCATTCTTCTCCCCATCCCTCTGGGAGCTGGAGGAGGAAGAAGGTGGGGGCAGTAACTGCTTTGGATAAACAACATACTTGATGGATGTGTGCCTCTTTTCCTTTTCCTTTTTCAAAACTCTGAGTGTATAGTCTAAGCATTTTGTTGTTATCTTGATTCAATCATTGTACACATGTACCTGTATGAGTTAGTGTCTGTCTATCTTCCAAAGAGTCATTTTTCTCAGCAGTGTTTAATACTTCCCCATAAATGCCTGTTTTAAAGCACAGCAAAATGTAGGATTGTGTTTCAAATTCTTCTTTTTACCTTTATGCAACATCTGTGCTTTGTCAGCCATTCAGATGCTGTCTGCAAAAACAAAAAGCAAGGTGATGCAAGATAAAACACACGGCAGCGTAAACACCAGTGGAGAAATTTTCCATATGCTACCAGTGATTTGTGTGTCCTAGGTAAGCGCATATGAACACAATGTTTCTTTGGATAACAATCAGTCACACTTAAAAAGCAATGTAATAATCTAGAGGTCTGTGTTTGTTTAGTGGACTTCTAAATGAGCCTATTCTGTTTCATTNTGGATCACCCATTTTCCCCTTCTTGAAAATGTGGGTTATATTTCCCTTTTTCCAGTCATTGGGAACTTCACCTGACTGCCATGATTTCTCAAATATGACAGACAGTAGCTTAGTAACTTCATTTGCCAGCTCCTTCAGGACGTTCAGGTTCTTAAGATGGTCTCAAATCAGATCCTCTCCTACAGTGGGCCCAAGGTCTTCATTCTCACAGTCCCTGCGTCTGCCTTCCAAGACTTGGGTAGTGTGGTCAGAGCCGTTCCTGTTGAAGACTGAGGCAAAGTAGTCATTAAGAACCTCAGCCTTCTCCAAATCCAGGGTTGCCAGTCTTCCCGTTAGCTTCCAGAGGGTGCCCACATTGCCCCTAGTGTGTCTTTTATTCACAATGTACCTATAGAATCCCTTCCTGCTAATGCATCTCTGATATATTACATCATTATATTATATTATATCCCTAAAGAAACTACAACTTGACTGGAAACAAGCCTAATTAAAAATTGCAACTTGAACTAACTTGATATAAAGATGTAAAAATAAGAATTAAAAGCAATTAACCTGGAAAATGGAGTAAAAAATTTGCAAGCCCAACAATCAAGCTTTCTGATTCAGTTCTGCACTTGGCTACACCATAGATTGTGGTGGATGATTTAATTGACATTTAGGTTAAAAATTCAGATAGTTCATGTCTGGATCCACTTCAAAGAAAAAGGGGACAGGGAAAACAACTTGAACAAACAACTCCAGAAGAGTTCTAGACATGTACTGTCTTCAGCTTTGACTCAACCTCCCTTGTCAATCACATCAAAAAGACTTTTTGGTGTATAATAATAAAAAATAATAATTAAAAAAGTCACATGAATGCAAGAACTGCTTCTATTTTGTCAGAATCCTGAACTGCCTCTGGTAGAACTAAGAAATACTAACTTATAAAAAGTCGTATTATGTTGTACTAGTTGAGAAGTCACATGAAATCTTGTAACTCCCATCAATAGTAAGTTGCAAAAGATTAGTGTCTTATGTGAACTTAATTATATAACTAAGCAAGGAAAAACAGCCACTGTCCCTAAATTTTGCTCCTGAGTCATAAAGTTGTCAATTATTTGATAATTTAGTGCCAATATTGAATTTCTTAATGGCCCCTACTTAGTAAACAGCATACAAAGTAAAGGCCTCTAAACTGTAAGCCTCCACCAAATATAGAGGTTTCATCGCAGCATAAGACTTTTCTTCCACAGTTTATGTCTTTCAGCACATGGGCGAAGTTGTTTGTTGTGGTTTTTTTTTCCCTTCACTCTTATGATCTAAAGGCAAAGGTTAACTGTTTTTATCCTTGACAAGCACCTGATGACAGGCCTTCATTGAACACATATACTGCATGCTTCACAAACTATAAATTGCCATCCAAAACATTAGTAATATACCTGGTATGAATCACCGATAAATTCCAAAACACGATCCCAACTGGGAGCTTGTATCTGTTGAGCTAGCCTGAAATGACAGTTTACAGTCTAGCTAGTGTAGAGAGCCTTGTCTCTAAATAGGTGCTGCTTTAAGACGGGAATCTGAATTTCTTTTCTGAGTGAAAAAAAATGACAGAAACATCATCATATATCATATTCTTGCAATACAAGTGAAGGGAAAAGCTTGCATTTCCATTCATATTTTAGAAGATACATCTTACTCTATGAACCCAAAAAAAAAAAAGTCTTTAAATTTCAATTGGTTGACTCAGGACATACCATTTACTAAATAACAAATATGTAAGCAGATAATAATGATTTGTTAAATAAACATTTTATTCTGGAACATACAGAATAGAAGGGTTCCTAACGAGGAAGGACCAATTCTTGCTGCTCTTTCTGGACAAAACCTATGGAAGTAGTTGAGTAACAGAACCAATAGTTTCCTACCTCCCCTGCCAAACTGTAATAATTTAATTTTTAATCCTGCCAATCACAGAATCATAGAACAGTTAGGGTTGGAAAGGACCTTAAGATCATCTAGTTCCTACCCCCCTGCCATAATCAGGGACACCTCACACTAAACCATGTCACTCAAGGCTTCATCCAACCTGGCCTTGAACACTGCCAGGGATGGAGCACTCACAACCTCCCTGTGATACAATGTGCAATAATAATATGCTGCTTTATTGCATGCTGTTTGAACCTGAACTTAACGTAACTAATTAAGATCTTGTCTTCATGCATGCATTAGCTAGTACGACTTTTTTGTTTCGCCCCTTAATACCTTGTGATTGTCTCTGAGAATGGGGAAAAATACTCAGCTTCTCTAAAGCAATCACATCAAATAGAAAAATAAAATTCAGAAGGATCAAAATGCAAGTTTGTTTAAAGATAAAAAGGCGTAACTTTAAAAATAAAAACAAGGAAGCATAAGTTTCTTGCATTTCTGAAGTGTTCTCTTAAAGTTCTAATCTTGTAAATATAGCAAATGATAGTTCTTTGATGTAACTATCTTATTTGTGGAAAATTACACAGTAATATTGCTTTAAACTATTGAATTTTGGGCAACACATATATTGAAAGAACTACAAATGATGAGAAATATTAAAACTCTAGAGAAATTTTCAGTTTTCAAAAGGACTGTAGCTCCAAGCTAACCAAGGTAATGGCAGGACAGTGTATGGAAAGTGAATTAACAACATGGTTAAGAAATTAACACTTTTGCACAAAACCTTTTTTAACCTATTCCTAAATTAAACAACCCGGATAAATTTAGCTTTACAATCATTGGCTTCAGAAATCAGGTTTGGGACTTCCATCCATCTTTTGCTTCCCTTCACAATAAGTCAGTGGCAGGATTTTAAAACCAGTCAGTGACTGGTTTTTAATTCTGCATCGTCTTAAGGTGACGAAGACTGCAGAGTAGTATTTGGCTATTGAGCCCCCACCGTTTATGAAATATCTTTTTTCTTGCTGGGGAAAAAAATAGCAGAACTGACAGAACTGGATCACAATCTCATAGTCTCAAGGTGTGTGTGGGGGGGGAACTGCCCCATTTTTTAATTGTTTTTTTTTTTTTTTTTTTATTTAAAAAAATCCTGCAGGTCCCGTTTCCCTTTTTTTATT
>NDXB01002817.1:0-90030 GCA_002631895.1 Agapornis roseicollis
CTTTCACATCCTAGTTACTTTGTGTAACTTTAGGTAACATAAATACTATTCCAGAGTTGACATATATAAAACCAACAGTGAAAAGGTCCAAGTCTGAAAATTCCTTTTTTCCTTAAAATTAAGTACCTGCTGATAGTATAGGTACAATAAAAGTTAGGGATTTCTTAATGCTCTAAATTACTTTTACTAAGTAAACGCCAAACAATAGCTTGTAATACATCCAAAACTAAAAGCCTTAAGAGACTCCTGCATATTTAAATACTTATTAGTTTATTCCAGCCGTCATTCGCAAGTTTATTTGGACATTTTTCCTGGAAGTGTGGAAACAATATTATAAGTATTATTACCTTTCTGGAATGAAAGGAACTTAGATAAAGAATAGCCTACTGTATCTTCAAAAAGTAGCATGTTTCTTAAGTTCCAAGTGCGGTATATTTGCTATTTACATGGGGATTTGCAACAGCAGCACTGCTCCCTGGGTGTTACTTACTTTGGATGGACTTCTCTAAGGCTGAGTTTACACAGCTGTGGAAGGAAAACCTAGCCACAATCAATTAAAAAGTGCAACACAAATCCTTTGGACAGCATTCTCAGGCTGTCCCGCTGTTGAGACAGCTACTATTCTCCCAGAATGAGTGCTCTAACTGTGTTAAACTTAGTCCTAACCAAAATAAGCTTTTACTAATTTTCACCATTTAAGGAACATAAAGACCTGCCTTTGTCATTTAAAGTTTAAGCTGACTAAACCTCATAGAAACAGAACCTTAAGGAACTAAAGCAATTAAATCCATTTACAGAGGTCAGAAGAGCCTTTGGGTTTTAGACATGATGGGCTTGTATGGTCTGTGCTTCTTATTCATGTGAACTCTCAGATTATGGGTTGGTAGGTGGCATTAATAAGTCACCTTTGTTTTCCCCCTGATAGCGGAGTGAGGCTGAGCTGATCCTAACAGTCACCAGTGTGCTGGCATTACCTGCACTCCTGATTACTGAACAACTACAATAAGCATACAAATGAGACCCCAGACGCCCTGTCTTTGTGTGGAACATATTTATTACCAACCTGCTGAATCCTACACACAAAGAAGGCCTCAGGGAATGCCGTATGCCTACAAGCCAATGCAAAAAGCACTGAGGGGAAAAAAGAGACAAATAACCAGGCAGCTGAAAAGCCTAAAGTCGGACTAACTCACCAGTACATCAATAATACAATAATGTCATAAGCCCATGGTGGACTCTGAACAATGTTTTTTTCTGTTGTTCAGCTAATTAGTAAAAGAAGAGATTAAGGTCTTTAATGCTTTCTCTTTCTTCCCTCTTTTACCTGGAGGGTGTGCATGTATCTGTACATACATATTCCCTAAATGAGCAAAGTACGTATGTTATGATGTTGAAAACACAAGGTGGAGTGTGAGTTTGGCTTTATTTCCAACAAGAGGCTCCTTTACATGATTTCAATGAACTGTGACTGCAAGGACTCAGATGTGTGTGTGTATATACGTGTGTGTTACAGGGTCGGAGGGGAAGGGGAAAGCTGAACGGAGGATACGACTTTTAAGCAGTTTCCTGAATGCATACAACACTGTATTTCTCCCTACTCTCCTTAGGATGACAATTCAGAGAGATAACCTTCTCCTTTCAAAAAACCCTGAAGGAAACGTTTGCTTTTACCATAACAAATGCAACAAAAGAAAAGAAGAGGGAAGCTGGGAAAAGAGGGAGGGAGGGGAAGTTAGGGGAAACAAATTAAATGTCAAACTTTCTCTCCTTACTTGGAGATAAGGGCATAAAAGGAAACCTTCTCAGAAGCTTAACATACATGCAGTTAAGCCATTGCCAGCTGCAGTAAACCTCTCTCTCACCTTTCTTTCTCTCTTTCAAGATATCTTTGAATGCCTTCTCCTTCATCATAAATCAGACCTGCGAGCAATTATCACTCCAGGCGGATGGCAGTGGCCTGAGTGGCCACTGCTATTCCAGCGCTGCAATCTGCACTTCCTCAGGTTACACTACCCTTGATGAAATTTCACATTTCTCTGCCAACGAGCGTTAACCTCTCCATTTAGGACTCATTGTCTTTGCATCAGAGAGCTGTGAATCTCATTCCTCCTCTTGAAACTTGTTTTAGTAGCCCTGTCCATCCATGGGGGGAGCTGAGCACCTTCAGCTCCCCACTAGGAGTCTTAGAGCGTCCCCGAGCTCTGAGGGAGCACAACAGGGTTGTGCTGCCGCCTCAGATACTTACCCTGAGGGCATCTCTCAGAGCCTCTGAGGGAGACAGGGACGCAGACACCTTCCTGAGCACACAGTACTGATGCCACTGTCACAACTTTCCAAGAAACTGAGTTTTCACCATTCCCTTTTCCATCCACACACCCTCTGGTGACAGGTTTCTGACAGCAATAGGAGCCTCCTGGCTGCTTTCAGGTGCTCAAGGCCTGCAGTGGTTTGGGCCCAACTGGCTGCCCTCCCCTCAGCCATCACCACCTTCCCAGGGAAAGGGGATTTGGGGTCAGTTTTCCAGCCAGGAGTTAAAAATAAAGCTCAAATCCCACCCCTGAAAAGGGAGAACACTCCAACCTTCCACTCCTGATCTCTATCCAGGTACCACAGTGCCTTATTCCTCCCTACCAGCCAGAACAAACCTTTATGAGGTGATTCGCCCAACACCACCTTACCCGTTTCCACGCATCCTAAAACTCAAGCCCCGAACCGACCTCAAAGGGCACATCCGCACCCGCGTAAGGCAGTCAAGATAAGTAAGAAAAGTAGATATATAGAGAGAGAATCACTCACCATTGGCGGCGACACAGAGGTTTCCAGAGCCACTTTTAACTAGGAATGAATTAGGGACAAACTCTTCCTCAGAGTCAGAGTCCGCGGCCGGCTGGGCCGCGCCGTCGCCCAGCAACCGCCCCGGGCCCTCATTGGCCAGCGGCGTCGGGGGAGGGGAAGGGGACTGCTCGGGGGGGGTGGAAGAGGCGGACGAGCACCGCAGGGGAGGACCTGCGGGCCACAAGCACACACACACGGACACACAGAGAGAAAAGGGAGGGAGACAAAACAACAATAAAACAACAGAATGAATAAAAATCAACGGAAAAAGAACGACAAAACACAGACAGAGAGACAAAGTTGAGCCGGGCCACGGGGGAAGGCAGCACACACCACCCCCCCCGTACCCCCCCCCTCCCCCCCCCCAGTGGGGCAGCCCTGCCTGAGGGGCGGCAGACTGCACATAGCTGCTCGCCGGCGCTGAGGGGCTGGCGGTGTAAACGTCCCTTAAAACTCATATCCAGCGGGGTTTGTTATGTGGTTAGAGCGTTTAGGAAGCCCCTGGTTCGAGATAAGCTTCTTGTCACAGGGTGGGCACGCAAAATGGGCACGCAAAGTGGGCATTTAATCAACGAGACCATGTGTCGATGCCGGGCTGTGTTTTACCAGAGTAAAAGTTCTGCCCGACGTATTGTGAGGTAAATTGTTTCAGATTTCGTGTTAAAAGGGTAAAAGCCCTTTTGGGGATTGAATTTAACCATCCCCTTACCGAGTTGACTTGAAGCTTCCCTCACACAGGAGGGAGCCAGGCATCGCTATGTGGTGGTGAAGCGTGTCAGCGAGCCGACACACTGATAAAGGGGCAGCAGCGAAGCTCGGTGCAGACTCATTTCAGCGAGTAAATAGTGAGAAATGCAGCAAATTGGGTTCTTTCGTGGGTGATATTTTACATAAAGCTGTGCCTGACCGAAGAAAAGCTGCTACGGACTGCGAGTTGGATCAGGTATGTGGAAGTTAAGTGGATCCAGTTCAAAAACCATAATGTAAGTAATTAATAGTTATCAGGGTCTTATTCCCCTCAGGTTTTTAAACAAAACTGGGAAATTGAAACTCCAAAACTGGTGAAAAAAGACGTGGAGGTCAGGTATGTGCAGTGCCTCAATAAAAACAGGGGGAATGTGAACACAAGACATAATAGGTTAAATACAGGACAATGCATTTAAACATAAGCTTTTCCCCTTGATACATTTGATCTGGAAGTGAGAATGATTAATCTCCCATATTTTCCCAAATGCTGAAATGTTATCATGCAAAATCCATCAAAATAAAAGACTTAAACAGCACAAGAAAACCAGCAAACTTAACAAAAATGATTTGTTTCTGAGAAAGAAACCCAACACGTTTTGAACATAACACAGCACACAACGTAGCTGTACAGTAGTTCTTACCAGACACAACATGAACACTTTAGAGAAGGACACAAACCCGAAACAATACAGTAGGTTTAACATTTAAATCCCCCAGAGCTGGTTCTGCTGAGTTTCTTTTCACCTTGGCCATTGGTTTTTCTCATGGTAAGCACTTGGATGTCATTTCCCTGGCATATGCAGGTCTCATAAATTGCTGATTATAATCAGAGCAGGAATTGTGGCGCTGGAGATAGAGATAATAAAGGGTTGTACCTGTGCTCAGAGACACAGTGACTGTGGTCACCCAAAGGAGGAGACAGCCTCGGTAGAGAGCCTTGGCTTTCCTGCATGAGCGGCTGTGTGTTTTGTTACCATTAGCAGTGGAGTTGTCTGGGTCTGTTCTTTCTGACAACCCTCCAAACAAGAGAAGTTTCTCCTTCAGGAATGCGGCTTTTAAGGCATCTGCAGCCCGCTTCACACTCCCTGACCCTTTTTACGGTGCCAAGGTTATAACCTTCCCATTGTATTAACTACCGGTAGGAGCTGGAGAGAAGAGAGCAAAAAAAAGGAGCACGTGCAAGGGGATGAGCACTGCTTTCTCTGTCACAGACCCTGACATGAAAACGGAGATTCAGCCCTAACCCCAGTGTGCTCTCAAAGGAGCAAAGTTTCTTCATCTTCCTCTTTGTTGCAATGGAGATTTGATGAGCCCTGATGTAATGAAGTTTAAATCATGACTTGGATTTGCTATGCTTTTGTCACAAAACAAGACAGGACGCATTTCTAATATTGTGTAATCAGAGCTTGAATTCTAGTGTGATGATGAATGAAATGGAAAGGAAGTGTTAAACTTATATCTTCCTATAGACCCTTACAGGTTTTCAACGTCCCTTACAACCCTAGCTCTAGAATCTATGATCCTATGATCAGGTGTACTTTGGAAGTGGAGGACACAGTTTTACAGCCATTGAGAGAGACAAACTTGGTTTTAAAGTATTATTTCAAGCCTTTGACTCATTTACCCAAAGACCAGTAAAAATGCATGAAAAGGAGGTTAATGATGTGGCTACTCCTGACAAAAAAAGGTGTCTGGTGAATTATAGTGGACCCCCAATGCTCTCCCTGTGTTTTGGTCAGGCAGCATGCTTGCCATATCTATACATAAAGACCAGCCTGAACATAAGGACCAGAAGCAGAATGAGCTGAATTTGGAATAATAATAATAATAAAATAAGTGAAATGTCAGTGCTTTTCTCAGCCATTTCCACATGGGTGCAGGTTGGGCTTCCTCATCAGAAGTACTGCAGTTTTGGCGAGGATAAAAGAAACCTCTTTAATGAAAACTTCGGATTTTAATCAGCTGCACCATTGCAGAGTGCACGTGAGAGCTTCCCCTGGGACTTCATGGTTGTTACATGCACTTGCAGCAGCATGTGAGCTGACCTTTACAAGGGAAGGGTCCCTAGGAATTGTGTGTACTAACCACATTCCCAAGGGCTGTGCTGCTGTGAAAAGCACTGGCAAGTCCCACCGTATTCCCTGGAAAATTCCCTTTTGGGCATACAATTCGTGTGGATGCAACAGGAGGTTTTACAAGAAAAACAGAAGGTATGTGCTACTCAGCTGTGCTGGCAGCGTATGGTTAAAATGCATGGGGAGAAGAGTGAGTCCAGAGGAGGCCACACAGATGCTACGAGGGTTGGAGCAGCTCTACTCTGGAGCCAGGCTGAGAGAGCTGGGCTGGGGCAGCCTGGGGGAGAGAAGGCTCCTGAAGGGGAGACCTGGGAGCAGCTCCAGGGCCTAAAGGGGCTGCAGGGAACCTGGAGAGNCCAGGGCCTAAAGGGGCTGCAGGGAACCTGGAGAGGGGCTTGGGACAAGGGCCTGTAGGGCCAGGCCAAGGGCAATGGCTTTAACCTGCCCCAGGGGAGACTGAGCTGAGCTCTTAGGCAGAAGCTCTTCCCTGGGAGGGTGCTGAGGCGCTGGCCCAGGGTGCCCAGAGAAGCTGTGGCTGCCCCATCCCTGGCAGTGTTCAGAGCCAGGTTGGATGGAACTTGCAACAAGCTGCTCTAGTTGAAGGTGTCCCATGACAGGAATGGTCTTTAAGGTCCCCTTCAATCCAAACCATTCTAGGATTTCTTTCTAACATGCAAGCAACTGTAAGATGGAGATGTCTTATGTTGTGGATCCTTTCAAACACTTGCCTCTTTTTCTCTGCTTGGACAGAAACCCAAGAGTTAAATCTGGCCTTTTCACAAAAAAATAAACTGAGAGAGAGATTGAAGATACAAGTTTGTATCCTTCTCAGACCAGTATCTCATTGTATTTGCTGCAGCAATAAATTCACAAGCAGGATTCGGCCCGTAAACTTTCATTCCAGCTGCCAGAGCAAAATCTCTAATTGATTAGTACAAACTGAATTCGTAGCACTGGTGGGTTGCTATGGAACCTGAGCAAGTAGGCCAAGTCACTTTGTGGTATTTGCTGTTTCTCCTTCAAAAATACAAACCAGAAGGACCAGATAACGCATTCATTATGCACATTCTTGCAATTTGGANAGCAATAAATTCACTTGGAGGAACATCTCCAAGTGAAACAAGCAGGATTCGGCCCGTAAACTTTCATTCCAGCTGCCAGAGCAAAATCTCTAATTGATTAGTACAAACTGAATTCGTAGCACTGGTGGGTTGCTATGGAACCTGAGCAAGTAGGCCAAGTCACTTTGTGGTATTTGCTGTTTCTCCTTCAAAAATACAAACCAGAAGGACCAGATAACGCATTCATTATGCACATTCTTGCAATTTGGAAGCTAACTCAAAGAAAAACAAAACGGATTCCAAGCATGGGCCCCTTGGCATCAATTTGTAACAATCGTATATATCCACTTGCAGTGAACAGTCAAAATTGCGTTCTTTGGACTTTGAGGCAGGAATAATATGAGTTGAAAGTCTCTGTATGAGTGATACGTTACTTGCACATATTCAGAAGGAAAGAGAACATAAACTTGTATTTTATCTCTGCATCAGTATTTCAGATGAAGATCTAAAAAAATCAGATAAGAGTTTTTGTTAGATTTATGAACATACTTGGGAAACACAAACTTGGGAAATAGGTTAACACAAAGAAGCTGTTTCCCAGCTTAACTGAGGAACTTTGCAAAATGCAGGCAACGGCTTTAAATTTACAGAAGAGACAACCAGAGCAGACTCTAAATAGTTAGGGGAAAGTAAGACAAACAATAAACATGCCTTCACTTTCTGCTGCACATTTGGCTGTCATATTTCAGAACACTGTGTTTCTAGAATTACTCTGTCTCTTGCAGGATTTGGCCTTCAGAGATCAAGAGCTGATTTAAACCGGGTGTATTCATCGTGGTGTGAATAGAAGGGCTGCCAGGAATTCAGAACACTCGAGGATATACTTTTAAATGAAGGACAGTAAATTGTTTCATACATGATATTCAGTGGATTACACTCATATGTTTACAATTTGTCCCAGAAGGGGTGAAAAAGAGCAGATACATAAATGCAGACTTTTCACAGGATTCATACCACAAGACAACAGGATTTAATAGTGGTCAATACAGAATCATCATAAAAGCACAGAATGGTTTGTGTTGGAGGGGACCTTAAAGCTCATCCAGTTCCAACCCCTACCACAGGCTCCCTTCCACTGGAGCAGCTTGCTCCAAGCCCCTGTATCCAACCTGGCCTTGAACACTGCCAGGGATGGGGCAGCCACATCTTCTCTGGGTACCCTGGGCCAGCGCCTCAGCACCCTCACAGGGAAGAACTCCCTAATATCTAATACAAATCTCCCCTCAGTTTAAAGCCATTCCTCCTTGTCCCATCCCTACAGGCCCTTGTCCAAAGCCCCTCTTCAGCAATACACCTAGAATGGTATTATCTGCAATCAATAAATCATTAATATCAGCTTTTCCCATAGTACCTCCTTTTGTTGAGCTTCAACCAAGAATCTTTAAGAGCTTGACAAGCATTGAATAGGTAAGATTTGAAATCCTGTTACCAGGTCTATTGGGATCTGCTATCAGATGAGCTGATCAAATTCAATTGTCTGGGGTACAGACTTGCAATTCTGACAGATAAGGAAACTGAGTCACAGAGAAGTCGAGTCCAAATTCTGTTTCCTGCACACTGTCTCTCTGGCCACTGAAATAAGGCTGTTTGTCACATTCAGCTGTATTTTAGAATAGCAGAATTCCCAGCATGAAGGAAGGATGGGGGGAAGCAGAAGTGCTGCAGTCGTGACTACCTCAGTACAGCAACTGCAGCAGATCTCATGTAAGAGCATTAAGTCATATAACTGAAAATGCTTGGCCTTTGTACAACCTTAAAATCCAACAGCTTCTGGCACTGGTGCCGGGGAACCAGTAATGGTAGGTACCAGTACAAACCAAACACATCCCATACAGCTCTGGCCTTTACAACGTCAGGCTCTGGAGTGCAGTGTGGTTCAGAGGGAGGCTGTGGAAGTGATAGCAGAGTGTGCTGTGTAGTGAGCTGGCTGGGTGTACTATCCTGCCAAGGGAAAGGGAGTGTAAACAAATGCACTTCTTTTTTTGTGTCTTCCCCTCACTTTGCACAATGGTTTTGACTGATTTTTTTACATCAAAACTAAATCTTATCAGTTTGTATTAAAACTGGAGCTAGTTTTGTGCTGGAGAAGGCCGCAACCTGCTTACATACCAGGAACACTTAGTTACCTCTGTCTGATCACAGAAATTAATTAATAAATGCATCTAAAGCTCAGGCAATTTTATCCTACAACATGTCTGATGGATTAAAACCCTGCAAGCAGGAAGCAGTACTGAAGAGCTGAGATATTCTTAAGTCAAAGAGCTATATTTGAGAAGTGACACGAAGGGAGGGCACCGAGACATGCCAGGCAGCACTTCTGTGATGGACTACTGATGCATATGACAAGGTGGGTAGGGCAGTGCCCTGCCTGCATGGCAGTGTGCAGTTCCCCATGGCATGTAAAAGGCAGTGATTTGCTCCACTATCATTTCAGGCCATCTGAGACCCTCCTGGGTTAAGAATGTCTGGCATTGTGCTTTTCAAGGTGAAGGGGAATATGTTATTTAGACAAACTTGGACTACCACAGAACACTTGGGGTTGGAAAGGAGCTTAAAGTTCATCCAGTTCCAACCCCTGCCACAGGCAGGGACCCCTTCCACTGGAGCAGCTTGCTCCAAGCCCCTGTGTCCAACCTGGCCTTCAACACTGACACGAATGGGGCAGCCACAGCTTCTCTGGGCACCCTGGGCCAGCGCCTCANATTATTTAGACAAACTTGGACTACCACAGAACACTTGGGGTTGGAAAGGACCATAAAGTTCATCCTGTTCCAACCCCTTCCATAAGCAGGGACCCCTTCCACTGGAGCAGCTTGCTCCAAACCCCTGTGTCCAACCTGGCCTTGAACACTGCCAGGGATGGGGCAGCCACAGCTTCTCTGGGCACCCTGGGCCAGCGCCTCAGCACCCTCACACGGAAGAGCTTCTGCCTCAGAGCTCAGCTCAGTCTCCCCTCACGCAGGTTCAAGCCATTGCCCTTGGCCTGGCCCTACAGGCCCTTGTCCCAAGCCCCTCTCCAGCTTTCCTGCAGCCCCTTTAGGCCCTGGAGCTGCTCTCAGCTCTCCCCTTCAGGAGCCTTCTCTTCTCTCCCCCAGGCTGCCCCAGCCCAGGTCTCTCAGCCTGGCTCCAGAGCAGAGCTGCTCCAGCCCTCGCAGCAGCTCCATGGCCTCCTCTGCCCTCGCTCCAACAGCTCCACGTCCCTCTTGTGCTGTTGGCCCAGGGAGGGTATCCCCAGAGTGCAGCAGATGGGGGATGCAGCCCAGCACATGGTGGGGTTCTGGACTCAAGCACACACTGAATCGGAACTATGGGCAGCTTTTCATTGACCAACACCCTGAAGTCCTCCAGACTACTTGTGCTTGGAATTTCCCAACCCAGATGTAGGAACTTGCACGTGGCCTTTTTGAACTTCATGAGCTTCATTATCACATGATAAAAGCCTGGTTTAGCATCCAGGAGCTTCGCTTCATCAGAGATGGAGAAAGAGGAATTTTCCTCAGGAATAAACAGTATTCATGCCTTTCCTGTGGATAGCATAAAACACCTCTGGAAAAAGAGCAACGTCCTCGGGCTGTCTGGCAAAATGCGTTGGTGAATCATGGGAATAAGGAATTGTGCAGATTTATTGCTGTTCTTTAACAATAGGTGGTCACAACTTTCCTAGTTCAACAGGGAATATTTATCTTGCGTTTCAAATTGATTAAAAAAGCAGTCTTGGAAAACTACTCTTAGTTATTTATATTTCCTGACTTTCCACCTGCACTTATGTTGATTTTATTTAATTTCATTTTGTGTATTTGATTTATAGCTATGGAGCCAGAGGGGAAAATAAATGAAATAAAGGGGACAAATGAATATCATCTTAACAAGAAAAACCTGGGCTGCTGCCATGTCACCAAAATGAAGAAATAAATAGTTGGGTCTCAGATATGAGAAATAATCACATGCCCTGGATGAAGAGTGGCATACTGGGGGAAAAAGGGCCATGCAAGGTTAAGAAGGAACAAATAAATTCACTTGGACTGAAGTATGAAGAACATATATTAGGTGGACTTCACCTGCCTTGTGGGTGGTTTGTGTTACTTCCCCTAAGTGTGGTTTTCCCCTCTCCTGTGCTGTGAAGATGTGCAGTGATTGTCTCTATCTGTTTGCCAGGATGTGGAAGTCACAAAGTCACTGTTGGCAGGAACTCGGGAACATGCCTGTTCATACGGGAGAGACCATGGGCTGACCTTATCTTAGTGGAAAACATCTAGAATGCCATTGGTCCTGTGAGAGAAGATGTGATGCTGGGATATATAAAGGCACCACAACTGTATGCCTGTGTGACTGTATTTGGACTTGATGATCTTCAAGATCCTTTCCAACCTAGCTGATTCTATGTTCTGTGCCCATGATCTGCCTCTGTCATAGCACAGATAATGGACCATTTGGGCCTTACAGTTATTCCCCAAACGAAGCAAAATTAGGAAGGGACAAAAATAACCCAGACCACAGCTCTCCTTTCCCCCACCTCCCGAGGTTACTAACCTGACCCAAAACAGCAGAAAACAATTATCCATTGAGCAAGATGGAGAGGAGCAGGGAGGAAATTGTTCCCTTCTGAAAGGCAGCTCCTCGGGGGCTCGGCGTGCTCTCAGGCAGCACAGCCACACTTGGAATGGGTTTTTTTTTTTTTGCCAACACAAGAAAATAATACAGCAGATTTCAAAAAATTACATGGGCAATTGCCTGAGCCGGATACTCGCTTTGCTCATTTGTAGGCACAACAGCAGAAACAGATTGTGGAAGGTAGTTACACCAGTGTCTGCAACATCAGTCTCCAGTGCTGAGACCGTGCTGTTATTCCAGAGCACAAACAGGTAACGCGATTTCCAGCTACGGGCGAGATTGCTTCTATCTCTTTCAATATCAAAAGAGGAAGGATGAAGCAAGAAAGACTCTTCTGAGAGAGACAGTATAAACAATCCTAATCACCTCAGAATATTTATATCGTTCCTTGTGAAATATTTATGCAAATAATTCACCATCATCTAAAGTTTAGAAGGGAAATACAAGCCCCTAATTACGGATCAGCATTACAAAAGCCTTTTGCAGCTTTACTCAGCCCCAACTTGTAAAAGAATAATGTAATCAGGAGGCAGGCTGATGAGCTGCCCGTGAAGTGGCCTCTCTCAATCTGACATTAATGCTCTATCTGATCCGAGACATCCAATAGAAAGTATGAAGTTCTCTGCAGAAGATTACATGCAAATCTCCTAAAAGGTCCATTTTCCTGTATTTGAACACCAAACCATAGGGTTTGCAGAAATTGCTTTCTCTAAGCTTAATGCTAACACAAAGGTTTACAGTAGCCTTGCAAAACTTTGCCTAACAGGCTTGGTGAAGGCAAAGCACCTTTTCATATTCCATTTAGCCCAGCAGGAAGGAGTTGTTATACATGGGCCACTGCAAGGCTTTTTCACCTGCCCCAGCAAATAAAATTTACAGCTAAATCTTGCAGGGTGCTTGCCACTAATTCCCTAAAATTCACTGCTGAAATGATGCCAGAGGAGGCAAAACTATGGAATGCTGGAAAAGTACATGACATTAGAGCCCACCTACCAGGAGCAAAGCTGATTTGTCTTATAGCCACAGCACCAACAAAATCCATAAGAGCAGCAAGTGATCAGTGATGCTCTTTGTGACCTTCCTGGCCGGTGGGGATGGGTTTTATATTTATCATAGGTAAAACAATACATGGTGAGGCACACGGTGCTGTTAAGAAGCAAAATGTGTATTTCCCCCTGTTAACAGTAACAAACGAGCATCTCTTGAAAGGAATGAAGATTGCAGTTGTTTAATCCAGGACTTGTTCGGAGAAATGAAAGTTTAATGCGACATTGTGCAGCATAGTCACTATATGGTCTTCCTGCAGTTGAGAAGTACAGCTTTACCTTCCAGAAGCCATTTAACTCTGTCTGCAGTTTCAGTTAGAATGTCTTATTTCTACTTTTTATAAGAACAGGTCATGATAGGACAAGGGGGGAATGGCTTGAACCTGCCAAAAGGGAGATTGAGCTGAGCTCTGAGGCAGAAGCTCTTCCCTGGGAGGGTGCTGAGGGTGCTGGTGCAGGGTGCCCATGGAAGCTGTGGCTCCCCCATCCCTGGCAGTGCTCAAGGCCAGGTTGGACACAGGGGCTTGGAGCAAGCTGCTCCAGTGGAAGGGGTCCCTTCCTGTGGCAGGAGTTGGAGCTGGATGAGCTTTAAGGTTCCTTCCAGCCCAAACCAGTCTGTGATGCTATGAGTCATTGATTATACAGAGAACCTTGGGTATTCCTAACTGAGGTGGGTAAGTGCAAGTTACATGAACCTGGGCTTAATGTCTCAAACCTGCCTGGAGATAAAGCAACCTCACAGTGACATTTTTGGCAGTGATATTTTGGTTTGTTCTGTAACAGCTGAGGCCCCATCATATGTGCAGACTTAACACTTCCCCAGCAAGCTCATAAACAAAGGTACTGTATAGTAGCAACGGAAGCAGAGACTAAACACATAGGAAGCTGGAGATAAAAGTTGCAGAGAAGGAGAACTCTGAAGCAATGATATTTTATGTTTCTCTTGGGAAGAAATGTAGTCTGCCTAAGTAAGTGCAGCCCAAGGAAAACACAGGACTGCAGACCCCTGGAGCCTGACATAGTGGTATCAAAGCTAAACTGCAGTGAGAATCTGGCCCCATCTATCCATAAGCTCCCTGGAGAGGAAATTTGGGGTGAGAGGAATGTTGCCTGAATAAAGAGATTGTATCTGTTCCTAGTTTTGTTCCTAAAATTACTGTTGGCTTTAGATTTCTGCTCTGCATAAAGGTAATGAACTTACTTGTTTAGCCTACACTTAATGGGACAATTTCCTCCTGATCCCACAATTTAGCCCCAGTAGGGCTGGATGCTTGCACCCCTAAAATTGTATGGAAGTCATTTTCTAGTGACTGTTATTTCTTACATTCTAGCCAATCTCCCTTAATTTTGGGAAAACCTTTTATTCCCAGTGCATGATTTCAAACAAAGCCAACAGGCTCCCTTCAACATCTAGGAGTCATGGTTCAGAAGATCATTTTCTTTCTTCAACTGACAAAAGAGATCAAGGCAATCTAGTGCTAAAAGTCTTCTCAGATGGACTTCTAAAGGGATCTGATTAAGGAGAAAGGTTATTTTCCATAGCAGTTTCTTCTTGTGAGCCAGCCCTGGGGGTCTGGACTTGAAAACAGTAGGAAGTGTGAAGCTCCTGCAGAAAAGGAGGCAGGAGGGCTGCACCAAGATGGTAGAATTCTCTCTGCACCCAGGCTGACGGTAGATGTCATTCCTTTCCCTTTGAGTCTGCTATGGAACCTGGGAAAGAACTCTTCAGACCTCTTTAGTCTGATGCTTGTGCACTGTATTCTCTTTTCGCATCCACTTCATACAGGAATGCATCTGAATCTTGTACATACCCTGTTCATTAAAAACTCAGGCTTGTTCTGTATCCTCCGGTTATTTTGATGGGTTTTGTCTACTTATTCTGCAGGCATTTCAAAGCATGGGCTGCTTCTCCTTATGTGCATGTGGAGCTAGCAAAGCAGCAGGACCTTGATCCTGTGTTTGGCCATTAGGTGTTCCTGCAATGCAAGCTGTCAGAGTAGGGAACTTGTGCTTGAGAAGCTGTTGTGATTTTAGAGGAGACCACAATGTTCTATAGACTGAAGGAGATGGAGAGCAGCCCCTTGCTAAGATCTGAGTGCAGGACAAGTTCTACATTTCCAGGGAGGTCCAAGTGAAGACCTCATACTTAGTGAAAAAGCTATGTAGACGTGTGGCCCTCATTGCACTAATCCAAATTTTCCCCTTTTAAACCTGCACTTCAGCTTTGTTTTCCTGGAAAACCTCCTGAATTCTTGCTGAGGCAAAGAGCCAAAATACAGGTATGCTTCTACAGCTGGTGCTCTTCTGGCCAGTCAAAGATTGCAGTCAGTGGTACTGACCAGGAAGGTAATGCAGCAATATTGTAGTATTATGCCACAAACAAATTTGTTTTGGACCAAAACCTGTGACTTGCTTTACATTTGTTTCATGTTTAGAGCAACATTATCAAAGAAAGTTCAACAGTGACCAACAAGAGAAAAGGAAATGGATAGAGACAAAGGTTCAGGTTATTGAATGGCATTTCCAGTCCTTAAAGGGGAGCAATTTTTTGCCTCCAAAAATAATGGAATCATAGAATCACAGAGTGGTTTGGGTTGGAAGGGACCTTAAAGCTCATCCAGTTCCAACCCCCTGCCACAGAGCATGTCTTTGAGCTGACAACAAACCAAGTTGGAAGTGCAGTAGCAAGTTTCAGAGAGAAAGTTTCAGAGCCATCATTGATGTTACTGGCTTTTTTTCTCTACAGCTTTGATTAAGATCTTTAAAGCTGCAATTTGAATACCTTAATCATTGCTTTACTGACTTCTGCCCTTGAAGAGAAATAGCTTTACCTTGACTTCTGTTCAGTTCCCCACTTAGTGAAAAATGTGAGATTGTTCACGTCACTATGCAAAGAAAGGTCTCAAATAAGAGATTTTCTGGCTAGAGGGGAGATAATGATAATTCAAAACACATAAAAGGCACATGAGAATTATTTGTAAGAAAATAAATATTTCAGTAGTTTGGAGAATGATTCACAGCTGTGTGGGCTATAAAGAGTAGAGCTAAATACAGAGTAAAGCATACCCATGGCCTCATTCACTTATCAGTGTCTCCATCTCATTGCCCCAGCTTCTTGTTTTTCTGAGGGATAAAAGAATTGGTTATCTTCAAGAAAAAGCTGGTTCAGAAAGATGAGGACAGGATTAGAAAATAATTCAGTGCTGAATTACAGCACCTGAATCCATGTGAAAACGTGCTACAGGCTTTGCCAGAACAGAACAAACTACTGGGCCACCTGATTTACCATCACTTCCCTATTACTGCCTAATCCCAGCCATGCAGGGCTCCTGTAAAGCAGTTCATTACACCTATGGGATAGGAGGAAACCTTTTCATGACATTAATCATAATACGATAGTAATCAAAGGGAAGCAAGAAAGCAAGATGCCTAATAGTCCTTATTCTTTCCTGACTGCTGAAACAGTATAAGCTATACTTATACCAGCTCATAAGACTCTCTAAGGTGTTTGCCCCCAAACTAACATGCCACAGGTAGTTTCACATACTAGCCACGAAATATTCTCCACTTTCCTTTTTTAAATGTAATGGGTTTGATTGTGATAAAATGCTAATGGCAGCAGAGAATCCTTATGTTTTGAGTGACAAACAGCCTTTGTTGGTTACTTTGTCCATCTCTGAGGTAGTTATTCACTATAGCATTGAATTCCCTTCTATAGCAAGTCTAATTCTGAATTCCCAATTAGGCTGGGCAGTGAGTCTGCAGAGTTTCAGGAGGCTGATAAAACCCACTCTCATACATGCTTATGTTGTAGTGCACTGAACACTTTTCAGCATGCCGGTGAACAAAGTAACCCGGTGGTTTCTTATCTCTAATTTTGATGATTACCTGCCTGACCTCTTTGACAGCCTTGACCTTCTGTACACTCCTCAATAGTTTATGCAGCTATTTGCTCTCTTACACTTCTTCCTGAAGGAGAGATCCTGCTCTGCAAAACCCCATGCAGACCCAGCTGCCTTTCATGCAGTCCACATGTGTGTCAGCCAAATGACTGAGTGAAGCTCACACTCAACAGCCCTTGAGGCACTTCTGCAGACGGTACCGTGGTTCCACCACGCTTTAATGGGCAGCTCTGACTTCAGTTGTGCCTTCATTTTTACCTTTTGGCTACCTCTACACACATTCTTATGAGCTGTGTTTTCCCCATACTCTTTTCAGTTTTGATTGCAAAGAGGGTTTTTTTTCTCTCCTGGACCATTTTTTGAGTGATGCTTTTCATTTTAAAGGGGAAACAAACCCCAAAACAATAAAACCCGCAACAGAAAAACTTGAAAAGTGTAGAAGTGGAAAAAACCTTTTGAAAATGTATGACCTTTTGGTTCTAGATATGCTCAGTTGTCTTTTGTTCATGAAGTGTTAACAACAGGGACAGCAAAATGAATGCAAAGGATGGTCAGCAAATTTGATCACTTCTAGGACCAGCCCCGTTGTCATGTAGGTTTCTGGGCTCGTCAAGTGTCTTGCTGCTTAACCTGCTGTTTCCCTGGGGGGTTTTTTAACGTTAAAAAGAGCATTAAGAGAGAGAAACCTGTATTGGATAGCAAGAAACACTTTTTGGAGCATACACTGACATGAAGAGCCTGCTTAAATCCTCAAAAGGGCTAAAAGTAGCTAATCTCACCCAAACTGAATGGAGTCTAGAATCAAGATTTCCCACTTCTTAGAGGGAAGGCTCCAATTCCTAAATTATTTCAGAAGGGATGAGTGTTGTCATCACACATCCATCCTCAGAAGATGGCTAGAAAGACTGACACTCAAAGGCTTCCTATTAGTTTCACTGGAAGACTAAAGATACTCATTTAGGAAAACACACTGGAGACACCCAGACCTCCTGTGCTGTCAAGGTGGGAAGGGATTCCATATGGTGGGTTGAATTCCTCTGCTTATATTCAGGGCCATCTGTCTCCTTCCACTTCCGCTTTCACACACAATGTATTAAAAGCAAAATGTAGATGCCTTTTCCATACAGACTGGATTTCTCCCAGTCTGCTGGGGGACCAAATTGTAGCAGGTTTCTTCGACTCTGAAGATATGTGTGATAGTGTATGCATAAAAGTTACAATTTGCAGACCTGTATCCTTAAAACCAAGAACATAAATTCATCTTTCCTTCATAGAATCATACAATCACAGAATGGTTTGGGTTAAAAAGGACATTAAAGCTCATCTAGTTTGAACCTGCTTGTCATGGGCAGGGACACCTTCCTCTAGATCAGGTTGCTCCAAGCCTGGCCTTGAACACTGCCAGGGATGGGGCATTTCCTTAGTTAAACTGAAATGCTGAAGTCATTGAGTGTCGATGCCCTAACAGCAATCAGATCAGGATGTTTTGGTTATGTTGGATCCTCATTCTTTTCATAGGTGCAGCGAGCCCAGAGCTCTTGGTGAAGATGATAAATGGATTTTGGTGTGTGTTAGTTTGTATAATCGAGCAAAGTTATGCTCACAAGTGAAGGCTTGAAATCGCTAATAGTCATTATCATAAGTATGGGTTATTTCCAGATATATCTTAAACCTGCACCACAGAGTTTGCACAGAAAGAATGAGTTGTATTTTTAGTGTTACTGGTTGAAATAAGCTGATGTCTATCCCTGTGCCTTTGGGCATAAACTAACCCACCACATGCCCGTGGGAAAACAACACACATTTGGAGATGCTTTAAGGGAAACAAAAGCGTGTTGTTCCCTGTCATAGGCTCAGTGTATACAGAAGCTACAGTAAAACTCATTTACATTTGGGATTCTGGCAATGGGCAGGTAAAAGGCGCTCTTGACAATCTGTTTTGCATCTGAGGGTTCCTGAAGGGGTTCCTTATCTAAGGCTTTGTCAGAGGCAGCTGTGGTTGGATCTGTTTGCTGTTCCACTATGGGGTTTCTTTTTAACTTTCCTTTTGCCTTTTCATTTTCTTTCATGCTGAAGCTGATGCAAAGATAAATGTGAGAAGGCATGACATTTCCTTTTTGTTATATGCTTGTGATTTTTATTATGCGTGTCCCCAAAGGTAGCTAAAACCAGCACCTGGCTCTACTTCAGTATTCTGGCCTTCCAGTCAATGAAAGCTCTGGAATCTGGGAGCAAAAGAGCTACTTTATAGCCAAAGTGGCCATCCTGGTGTGAACATTAAAAGTCCTGACAGACACACACAAAAGGGTTCTGGTCACTGTTACTCCATGCCATTTATCCTGCAAAAACCACATGCAGCCATACAAGCACTGTTATAAACTCTAAGCAATTTCTCTCAACTTGCACTTAGCTGTGAAATCTGCTGCTTCTATTTCAGATTTAAAGAAAGCTTGTCTACATTTTCTGAGTGCATCGCTTCCAATAAAAGATACTACCAGTGCCTGTAAGTGTTCTCTTGACTGACTCCTCAGATTATCACACCTACAAAAATATGCCACGAGGCTGGTATTTCGAGGTCTCAAATGGCATACAGATGCTCACTGGCTCATTTTGAGAAGTAGTTTTCTACTACAATATAGGTTTTACAACTGTATTGGTAACAGTTATAATCATTTAAAGCTCTTCAGGTAGTAAACCACCACATTTGTCTTCATCCTCCCAGTTTTGGTGGAGAACACTCACATCCAGTAATAAAAGGATGTGAAAACCTGATGTGAATGACATGAAATAAGTCCATTATTTAAAATATAAGGAAAGTCTACCACAGGTCTCAAACAGCACAGATAAAAAGAGAAGGTTGGCAAGCTGAATGTGCCCATTTGTGGAAAGAGCTGTATTTTGTACACAGATTTAATTTGCAGCCTTTATGGTACCGCATCACTGATAGCATCCACGTGAGCATGGAGGCAGGAGAAGCAAAGGCCATTTGGTGCCTTTAAACAAACAGGGGCTTGAAGACCGAAAACACAAAGAGCACAGTGACAGAGTGGGGAAGATCGGGAGCTGCTAGAGAAAGCCTTCAGGATATGGGGGAGATACACAAAGGTGGGAGAGTATTGTGTGGCTCTGTGAAATATGATGTTCAGAAAGGGAATTGATGAAATAATAGTGATGAACTGGGCTATTGGACTCAAAGGATGGGAAAGCATAGCACGTGCAAATGAGTTTCCACCGGGTCTACTCAATAAAACATACATATGTCTAATGTGAGGTGTCCCTGCCCATGACAGGGGGTTGGAATTGGATGATCTTAGGGTCCTTTCCAACCCAAACCGTTCTATGTTCAGCAAATGTGTCATGGGGAAAAAGCCTACAACTGCTGTACCTTGTTAGCTAAGTCAGGTAGGAGAATAGATACTGGTCTGTCCTGGGTTCAGCAATAGCAGTCAGTTTTTCTCCTTCTTAGCAGCTGGTGCAGCTGTGTTTTGACTCAACTTGGGAACAAAACTGATAACAGGGATGTTTTTAGTTACTGCTTGAATGTTTTGTTCTGACCAAGGACTTTGTGAGCCTCTTGCTCTGCCAGGGAGGAGGGGAAGGCGGGAGGAAGCAGGGACAGGACACCTGACCCAAGCCAGCCAAAGAGGTATTCCATACCATAGCATGGCATGCCCAGGATGTAACTGGGAGTTATCCGGAAGGGCTAGTGCGCTCTGGGGTGTTGGAGGAGGGATTCAGTTGGTGGTTGGTGGGGTGTTGGGAGTTATCTGTCAGTGGTTGATGGGATGCTGTATTCTTTTCCTTTATCATTATTATTATTGGTGGTAGCAGCAGTGATTTGTGTTCTACCTTACTTACTAAACTGTTATCTCAACCCGTGGGAGTTGCATTCTTTTGATTCTCCTCCCCATCCCTCTGGAAGCAGGGGAGGGCAAGAAAGAGGGGTTGAGTGAGTGAGATGCGTGGCTGGGTTAAACCACAACATGGTCTGTGGCTCAAAATCTCCACAGCAACAGGAATATCTGCTGCTTATGTTAATGCTGGTTGGGAATTGGAAGGGGCAACATCTTGTTTAGAGAAAGCAGTTATGCCTGATTGTACACTAACACCAGTCTAAAGCTCAAACAGGCATGGATTTTCCCTACCTGGGAAAACAACTCTATAAGTCATTAACTTTTGTGGGTCCTCAAGAAACAGGGGTATTTAACATAATTTCAGCCCACATGGCCAGCATTGTGCAAGTTATTTCTGGTTTTTGTAACATACAAATGATACGAGGTCTGCTCTTGCTGTGGGTAAAGACCAGTTGGAGGAACAGGAAAGGTTTTATGATGTAATCCATCCTTCATTCTTACTTGCTATTTGGTGATGCTGTGGAGTCAGCTAAGAAATGGATCAATGAAGATCTTCTTTACACTTCCCATTTTATCTTTCGCCAGAGTACAAGATTGCTGTTAAACCATGTAATGGAAAACTGGACTGGAGGAGTGTTATCTGTACCCAGCACTAACAGAACTGGAATGACAGCTGATCATAGAATCCCAGACTGGTTTGGGTTGGAAAGGACCTTAAAGCTCATCCAGCTCCAACCCCTGCCACAGGAAGGGACCCTTTCCACTGGAGCAGCTTGCTCCAAGCCCCTGTGTCCAACCTGGCCTTGAGCACTGCCAGGCCAGGGGCAGCCACAGCTTCTCTGGGCCATCACCCTGGGCCAGCGCCTCAGCACCCTCCCAGGGAAGAGCTTCTGCCTCAGAGCTCAGCTCAGTCTCCCTTCTGGGAGGTTNGCAGCCACAGCTGGGCCATCACCCTGGGCCAGCGCCTCAGCACCCTCCCAGGGAAGAGCTTCTGCCTCAGAGCTCAGCTCAGTCTCCCTTCTGGGAGGTTAAAGCCAATCCCCTTGGCCTGTCCTTACCTCCCTTTGTAAAATCCATACGTATTTTTTAGACGGAACTTTTCTACCTACAAGTCTTTTTTTGGTAAAGGCCAGAATTTTAACCACTTTTAGCAGATAACATACTTTTTTCAAAGGTCAGCCATAAATGAACTCATTCCACTTTATCATTCATAGTGGCTTCTACTTGTTTTCTGCCAACTTCAGACACTGGGACAATCTTAGATGCTCACTGTGCTATTAACAAATTGTGATCTTATAAGAAAGGACAAAAGTGGCTGTTGAGAGAGTTCACAGAAGCCTTAAATAAAAGACAAAATAATGGGAAGAAGTTGTCAGACAGGTCCCTTCCAACCCAAACCATTCTGTGATCTTTTGATTTAGAAGCAGCGTGACAGGAATGCGCAGCTACAATGTGAGATTGATGGAATAAGCTTAGAAATGGTCTGTGAGACACTCAGAAGGAGATGGAGACACACAAACCAGGCTTCAGACAGGTCATCTCTGGAAATGGAAAAGCCACATAGATATAAACAGGATGCTGCCTTGTAGCCACTTTCCCATGGTGTGTCCCCAGCTAAAAAGCAGTCCTTGTCTCTTTCGGATTGCCAAGGAATAGTCTCAGCAGCACAGACTAGTGCCATCACAAAGCCCTGATGCACTGTTGAATGACACATATAAAACCCCAGGCTTTTCATGTCTCTAGAGAAGTCCAGACCAGGCTGAGATTGAAATCCTTCAAAGTGTCCCTATGTACTTTTCTGGATAAGGGCTTGGAAGGGAGGTGGATTTCCGAAATCCACAGTTTGAGGTGTACCATTGACAAGTGTGAGCACCTGAGCTTTGCTTGCCATGTGCATAGCATGTATCGTGTCTCGATAGAACTGATACCCAGGGTCATTTTCCACAAGGACTCATCTTATTGGTTTTAATTGAATTACTAATAGCATAAGGCACTGTTTAATGAGACCCAGGGAAATAGGGTGTTGGAAATCCCTTGTGTCCCAGATCCTGTTGGCTGTGTTAATGCAGAGGTACATTTATGCTGTGAACAACTGCAGTGAAATCAGTGCCCATCCCTGTAGAACAACTTTTTGCCCATTCTGATTAAGAGAAGAAAAAATAGCTTCTTTGGATGAGAAAAGTGGCATAGAAGAATAGCATTATTTTCATACCCTTTCTTATTAATATATTAAACCCCACATCATTCTTCAGGGCAAATGAAGCACACCAGTGCTCAAAATGACTGTAGGTCACAATCACCCATGCCATTCCCTCAGATAGATGGCTTTTGCATGGTGTATCCTAGATGGCCAAAATATCAGGAGGGTAATTTGTCTCTGAATTATGGCTGTTAGTAATTAATCCTCCTTTGCTCTGGACTTGAGTGACCTTTATAAAGAAGCAGTTTGAATTAAACCAAGGAGAAAGAAGTAGGGGGAAAATGAACCCTCCCTCCACAAACAAATATACTTTTGTCTTTAACTTGCAGTGAGAACTACAAAAAGACCCCAAAAGACCACAGCAGACCTTAAATATAACCCAGAAGATGTATACTAACCAGCTTCTGCTGTATTTGAGGGTAAAAAGCTTTCCTGGAGTGGCAGTGGGAAGCTTGTGACCTATCCAAGGCTTGCCAAAGCCAGGTCATCTCAGTGATAAACTGCTCACTCCTGCATTTCCATCTTGAAAAGCTTCCTGATGAAGTGAGAAGGAAAATGTCCGGCCTCTGTAGATAGGGTGTTTCTTAAAGCCTTGATCAAAATCAAATGTCTCCCTTCCCTTTATTAGGAATGTTAAACAGAAGCAGCTGTGCTAGGGACACGTATGCTGTCAGTGTGACCTTCAGAGCTGGTACCTGCTCACTGGTAATTACATAGCGATAGCTGTTGATCATATAGAAAGTGAATCCAACACCTTGTGGGAAATACCTCTGAGGAAACAAAGAGTCCTGATGAAATGCTGCCCTGCTTTATTGGTGTGAGTGAACGCTAGTGTGCATAAAAATAAACGACTGCCATGACAGATAAGAAACAGACACCGTTTCGGTGCAGATTTTGTGCAGGCTGTTTCAGGTGAGACATCTCTGCCTGTTTGTGTGATTGTCTTGTATGGTTTTGGCTTAGACCTTTCGTTTTGTTCAATGAAAGAAGAGAGACCTCTCTGAAACTGTCCCAGGCGTGTAGAGAATGGCAACCTGATAACTTAGTTGCTCCAAAAGACATAGAAAAATAAACAGAGTGGTTTGTGGTGAAACCATCCCTGTGCTGGAGCTGCCTTGGGTTTCCTGGGGTAGGCAATATGGGTACATGAACACAGGAAAGAACAGGGGCCTGGTGACGTTTAAATGGAGGAAACCCTTTTCTGCACTATTTATGTTTTCTCATCTGCAAACCTGGGAGCTTATCTAAAGAACAGTGGTGACTTCTCTTTCAGATACAGCAATCTCTTCCGTCTCCGCTTCATTATATGTGGTTTTAAGCTCTAATTGAGACTGCCTTATCTATGTTATTCTTAGAAGCCACAAATTAATCCATAAGAGCTACAAGTTTATCTTTCTCCTTTCTAGCCACATCTCAACTCCAAAAAGCCCATGCCATCACCTTGCTTTACCTCATTTATCAAAATAATATGACAGCTAATCCTTCTGGAGGAACATACTGTGAGATACGCAGGGCAGGACACCCACTTTCCCAGGGCTCTTTCTGGGAGCTGGGAGCTATGTGCCCATGCTACATCCCTGCGATGCCTATGGGGATTGGTTGGGTGGTTGGGACAACTGAATGCTAATGGAGTGTGATAGCCAGGTAGGGCAGAGCCTTGGGTGATATGGTCTAGTGTGAGGCATCCCTGCCCATGGCAGGGATTGTAACTGGATAATCTTAAGGTCCTTTCTAACCCAAACCATTCTATGATTCTGTGGGAGAAATAGCAACTTGGTAGAACCTGAACCCTCTCCAGATGCCCAACTTAAAGCCTGTGCCTAGCAAGGATGCCCAGTAATGATCACCTGTCCATGGGAACTCAGGAGACTCAGATGGTGTTCCCTGGTCCATCACTATCACCATACCCTGTCCTGTTTAATGAATTAGTGCAAATCATCCCTTTTCAGAGCTGTCACCAGTCCTGCATTTACTGCACAAAGCCCATCCTCTCTCAACACCCAGCATATTCAAACCCGAGTCAGATGCCCACATGGTAAATGATTATATTAAGTTCCCCTGGAGAACTAATCCCTGTGTTTATTTGCAGACCAGGTGAGCTCTGCTATTAGGGTTAAATGTGAGGGAATGGGAGGTTTGCAGGAAAATGTTTAAATAGTTCTGGCTCAGTGAACGCAGATTCCTGGTAAGCACCATAAAGAGGTGGATAAAAGGTGCTGAAAGTTAACTGCTTGGCCAGGTTCAGGCACAACTTTAACCTCCTTTAGTAATTGCATTCTTAAGGGATTGTTTGGTTTTGTGAGTATAGAGTATGAGTGAAGCAGGTTTCCCACTTGCTTAAGGAGAATGGTCACTTCAGGATTTTCTTATACAGACTTGTAAGGGGTTTATTGGTTATGATGAATCTAGACAACTATGTCACCGTGATGTGAATACATACACACACTGCATCCAGAGTTCAGATCAACCCTCTGAATATGAAAGGACCGATTCAAATATCTCAAACCAATTTATTCCCAACTCTTGTGATTTTCCAATTCAAGTATGCTACAGAACATGATCCAAACCTATTAAAATATGCAGTGGTGGCCCATTGAAGGAGTGGGGTCATCTAGAGGAATGGTTAAAAAGCTTGTGTCAGGGAAACTGTTCTATTGGCACGGTGGGGAACATGTGAACTTCAGCATAATTCAAGTCCTGAAGCACAAAAAGTGCTTTAAGATCAGTGAGTTGGACAATGTTGTTGATCCCTGGAGCAAAGAAGAAAGGTTTGAAAGATCAACAACTCTATGAACAGCCCAAACATGAATACTTAGTTGATGGTTCATAGAATCCGAGACATTAGAAATGGAAAAGACCTAGAGGGGGAACCATCATTATTCTGCTTCAGTTCTCTCTCCAGTGTTTCAAACTGGACACAGACTTCTCTGACCCAAATGTGGGGTTGAATATGCGCTTTGTGCAGTCAGTTTGATTTAGGGTCCTGAGTCAATCTCTTGTGTTGGGGAGCCCAGAGCTGGATGTAGGACTGCAGGGCGCTGTCTCATGAGAGTGGAGTAGAGGAGGAGAATGTCCCTTCTCATTGCAGGGAGGTTGGACTGGATGGTCTTTAAACACATCTCCCAATTCAAACCATTCAATGATTTCTGTGTTTCTCAAGATCCTGACTGTGTTATGGTAGCTGCATTCTTAGCCTGGCTTAAACCTGCACTGCTTCCCAAACACACTGATTTTGCTAGTGGATCCTAAGGCTGAGTATTCTCCCTGTTCTTCTCAGTGTCTCAGGCTAAGTATGTCCATACATATATTGACATAACCTTTTCCATAAGACCTGGGCTTGATCTGCCCATGCAGCAAACCCATCAGAAGCAGTCTAGTCATGGACCTCTCATTTACTGTTGCTAGCACTGTGGTATGTTGCTGCATGGCTTTAAGGTTTACAACAGACCTACATGAGGCTGCCAAAGAGCTGGGGTTGTGTAAGCTTATTCAACAACCCACTGTGATGTATTTACTATCTCTGAACCTGTTTGGATTTCCTTTGGATGGGAGCCCTTTGAGTGGGAGACACACTTGGAAAAGATACTGATTAGAAACTTGCTAAACAACCAAACAGATGACAAATGTCTCCAGCATTTGAAAACTAGAGGTGAAAAAGACCATTTGCATCTTGTTTACCTCTTCCTACCTAAGCTTGGCTGTGACTCTATCCTCATATATTTTCATGTACTTTACTCTGATAGGCTTTAAATTAGTCAAGTGATAAGGTCCATACACCATGCAATATGCTCTACAGTAATTGTGTTTTTCAAATGAGCATTTATATTCTAGATAGACTGATAATAAGACTATTAGTGATGTAGCTGAGGGGGTAGAGCACTATTCACTTTTCATCAGCCTGGCCTTTAGTCGGATGAGCTGTAATTCTCATTAGCAAAAGCAACAGAATGCTGTACACAAGGTACTTAAACACCACCATTAAAGAAAGCATCTATCCAAATGCTCCTGAAGTATACATCAAAAGATGCTTCTGTCACTGTGGCTAATTTCTAGCAAAGGCTGGACTGATTGCTGAAGAACTGCACCTCACCTTGAAAATCATCTGCATAAAGAGCCAAGCTTCAGGGGACCAGTAGAAGAGATTGCATCAATCAGTTCTTTACTGTGAGGATGGTGAGGCACTGGAATGGGCTGCCCAGGGAAGCTGTGGATAGAATCATAGAATTATAGAATAGTTAGGGTTGGAAAGGACCTTAAGATCATCCAGTTCCAACCCTGACCGTGTTCAAGGCCAGGTTGGACAGAGCCGTAGATGCCATGGTTTAGTGTGAGGTGTCCCTGGCCATGGCAGGGGGTTGGAACTGGATGATCTTAAGGTCTTTTCCAACCATAACTATTCTATGATTCTATGATCAAAAGGATTAAAAATAGGAATACGTTCTATCCAAGTATTTTCTTCTCTGTGCTAAGGATATTTCAGTAATAGTCACATTTCAGGCATCCAGGTTTTCACAGAAAGTTGCTGTTCTTTGATAAGAATCACAGAAATGACTTTAACATCATTCAGGCGGAGAAAAGGTCTCTTTTCTGAGATCTGACTCTAACTCTGGTACCAAGTGCTGCAGGCTAATGCCACCCATGAATTAGCAGTTATATCTGAGGGGGAATCAACCCAAACCAACCTAAATCCAGGTTATCCCATGTCTCCTGGCAAGGCACATGTAATATTCAGCCCATACCATTGAAAGTGCTCTTCTAACTTTCTAATTTCAGGTATTTGACACTCAGCCTGAACTCGCACCGGTGAATTCTTTGCATCGCTTTCCAACCTGCAGCACTCTGTCTGTTACCCGAGTTACTGTCACTACCTCTGTGAGCAGCACCAGGACCCATATGGCTGGATTTACTGCTTGACAGAACTGAATAAGCAGTACAATGTCCACAAAATCACTCTTTCTCAGAATGATCCTGATGATTCCCATGCGCATTGTAGCCAGTCCAACCGATCCTGACTTCCCTCCCATTGAGCAGTCCTACCATCACTGAATATACTGTGCACGTACTTGAGCCTTTATCCGTGGCAGACCTCTGAGCTGATCCTTGTGCAGCCTAACCCCTAGAATACGTCCTGTGTGCTTCCTGAATGTTTCATGAATCCCACATTCAATCTGCAGGCTTTGAGGGGCACTGGGGAGCTGACATATTTACCTTTCCACATCAGCACCACCGTTATCTTTCCTAAAGGAGGTACAGGAGCACCTTTGTTTTCCAAAAGAGGTGTGGGCAAAGGAGAGACCATGGTCCTCACCAGTCACTCAGCTGCCACATCATCATTCTCCCCAAGTGCATTCCTTATGCCATTTATTAGCATTGCTAATACCCAGCACCTCATTTTTATGCCGCTAGCAGCGGTTGTGAAAGCCATACTGAACTTTCTAATCCATTTATCTATTAATTTATTATCTAATTAAGGCTGACAATGACAGTGCTGTTTGTTTAAAAATGCCCTCCAACTAAAGCAATACAAAACACACATGCATTCAAATCAATTAAAACGGTACTTGCTAATGTGTTCCTTAATCAGTTGGTAACTGTTCCAGTAGCGTTTAAAGGAAGGCAGGATTCATTTTAACTTCATCATAATCGTGTGACCTACTTGCACGGTGCCAAACTGATACAAATGGATGTTGCTGTCATGTCATAAGGGCACGGAATAGTGCCAGCCATGAATTTTGCAAGAGCCATCCTAGGAATAAGGCTTTAAAGGGCCTTAGAACATTAGTTTGAATGCAGTCACTGAAAGGCAAGCAGGCAAACCAGAGATTTCTGAAGAGTGTATTGTAGATCGTTTTTCATGCTGTATCTTTGTGTGATTTTCTCTCCCATGTGCTGTGTCTTTTGCACAACAGCAGCAGAGGCTAGTACCACACAGAATCATAGAACGGGGTTAGAAAGGACCTTAAGACATGCCTCATGTTTCATGTTCATTACAGGGAAATAAATACACCAGTCTTCCTATGTTGCTTAAACAAAGCTTGACCTCATTCCTCAGCTACTGAGCTGTATCAGAGCCTTTCTACCATGGCATCCTGCATAATACCTTAATCCCATTTGTTTCGGCCGCTGACTCCAAAAGCAGTCATCTCTCTTGTTTGGATGCAGGATGTGCAGGCACTGCACATCCCAACCAGGTGCAGATGTTACACCGTGATCTCCCTTCCCGATGCTGTGAGAGATCAAATCTGATGTGAACTGCTTACTGTGGCAGAGGTTTTCTGGGGCACAGCTGGAAGAGCTCTGCTTCCTCACCTCCCTCCCTGCCCCCAGAGCTTGCAGGAGTAACAGCCCAGATTATCACGCTGGAGAGATTTACTCCATTTGGTTATTTAGAAACATTATAAGAGCATCTTTCAAAGCCCGCAGTAATGCACACTGACACTAAGATCTAAAAGCAGATCCCCATGGATTCAGTCTGGAAATGCATGGAGGGACATTCATTCAAACACAAGATTTGTGTCTGAATGTGATTGAGGACAACAAGTGCTGGTTTTCCCCTCCTGCAAGAAGCATCACTTTCCCTTCTGCTCCTTATTTATAGTACTGCATAGGATATTTCTAAGACGAGGAAAGGCAGAAAAAGCCAGACTGAAGCTTCATATAGCTGTAGTTCCTTCAACTAAGAATAGCTGAATAACATTTCTCAAGCAATTCTTGAAAGATGTAGTTTCTCTTCTCAGTACTAAACAAGTATCCATAAGAAAAGGAAATGTGATAAACAGGATGTTTGTACTCACTGCAAGCCAACACTCCTATTAGGAGAGTTTTAAAACTTCAGCACCTGAAAGGACACAGCCATGTCTGGGATGGAAATCGCTAGCATTGCCTGAATCCTTGCCTACAAGGATGCTGGAGAGAGACTCTTCATTAGGGACTGTAGTGACAAGACAAGGGGTAACGGGTTCAGACTGAAACAGGAGAGGTTTAGATTGGATATAAGGATATATGTTCTCTCTTGTGAGGGTGGCGAGGCACTGGAATGGGTTGCCTGAGGAAGTTGTGGATGCTCCATCCCTGGCAGTGTTCAAGGCCAAGTTGGACAGAGCCTTGGGTGCCATGGTTTAGTGTGAGGTGTCCCTGCCCATGACAGGGGGATGGAACTGGATTATGTTAAGGTCCTTTCTAACCCAAACCATTCTGTGATTCTATGATTCTACTTTTATGCACGCCTTATAAAAAGGGAAGCAATAAACCTGAAAAAACTTCCTTTCCTTTGCAAGGCAAAACAAGAGAGTGGGGGAAGAGCTCTCAGGATCTGATCTTGCTCTTTCTGTACTTCAGAGGAGACTGTGAGCTTCAAACCCTCGCTGCCTTCCAGTGCAAGTGTCAGCCCAGAGGCTTGCAAGCTGGTTTTCAAGCGACAGCCAAGCCACCTGAAGGGTTGTTCTGCTTTATCAGTTCAGTGGGGATTTGTTTGATCAGGTTTACTGGATGATGTCTCCCGGAGTGACAGCCGTGGGTCTGAGTACCAGCTGTGTGTTCAATAAAGCTCGTCCCACTCCCAGAGCTTATTTCTTTCCTTTTGTGCTTTATTTACCTTGGCTGACATTATGACACTCAATTAGTCTTAATATTGGAAATGTTTTCTGGATTAGAGATTCCTGTTTAATAAAGCCTGGGAGGAAGTGTTAGGTCTTATTAGTGATGCCTGACTCAAAGGAAAATAAACTCCCACAAACAGCCTACTGACAGCTAACCCCCAATCCTGAATAATGCTGCAGTACGAGAGGAAAACACCACTGCACAGGGTTGGGATACAGCCCTTCAAATACCCTCAGTGACCAGGATGAACCGTGGCCACATAAGAAACCTCTTACCCATGTGGGTAACTGCTGGTAGCCTGCGGGTAAAGCTGCACGGCCTGGTTTTGGTAGCATGTAGCCAAGCCATTGCTGAGCTCTCCCTGGCTCCTCTTTCTGCCTCATGGTTCCCTGCCTCTGTTGGCTGAGCTGCTCACTGCACTACTGAGATAGGTAAGCTCAAAATCAGGCAAAAATTCATCATTTAACTGTTACCGTGTCCCTTACGATCTTTTCTAGTGAAGGGAACTTGGCAGCAGCAGTGCTGCCCTCAGCAGGGAGAAAATCTCTGCTAAAGCTCCTCACCAGAGGAAGAGGAGGAATCGCTGCTGGCCTGGTAGGCAAGGGGTTGGCAGCAGCACCATGAGCAGGGAGGGCAGGACAAGGTGTAAGGAGAGCAGTCCATGAAGAGGATGGTGGCTGGACCTTTGAAGGGACGGATGAAGAAGAGCCTGGGATAAATGATGATGGAGAGCTCCTGGTAGAAAGGGCAGGGTCTCCCCAGGAAAGGAAGAATCTTTACGATCTCAGGCACCAGAACCTGAGCATTTTGGTGAACTCAGAAGTGGACCTTGTGGGTGCTACAACTCAGTCACGCCATGGAACAGTCAAAGGCATTGTCCTGTCTGGTTGCCAGTCAAAGCTAAAAACTTAAAGACAGGTCTATACTAGATTTAACCACTGGTGGATGAAAGCCAGAGAATACAACAGTATCCTGCAACCTGAAAAGGAGACCATGGCCAAGCCCATGGATCTGCGTGCAGGTTTGTTGTCAGTACAGCACACAGGATTGCTCTGGAGGACAGCATCAGGGATGACATATGTCAAGGAATCACTGAATCCCAGACTGGTTGGGGTTGGAGGGGACCTTAAAGCTCATCCAGTTCCAACCCCTGCCATAAGCAGGGACCCCTTCCACTGGAGCAGCTTGCTCCAAGCCCCTGTGTTCAACCTGGCCTTGAACACTGCCAAGGATTGCGCAGCCACAGCTTCCCTGGACACCCTGGGCCAGCGCCTCAGCACCCTCCCAGGGAAGAGCTTCTTTCTTAGATCTAACCTGAACTTCCCCTGTTTCGGTTTGAACCCATCACCCCTTGTCCTATCACTACAGTCCCTGACGAACAGTCCCTCTCCAGCAGTAACAGTGCAAACTTACTTGGGGAGGAAGAACATGGAGGGTCACATTCTGCTCTCCAATACAATAAACCAACTTTACACCAGCATTTAAATGTACTAATAATCACATGTTAATAGTTTAATTAATTTAATAATATGCTGGGGAAAGGGTTGGTTGAAGACTTGCAAATAAATAATTGCAGTGGCACATCCTGCCTGTATTATGATAATTCTAAACATCTATCAATACACAATACCACATCTATTGATACACAGTTACCACTGTATCAATATCTTCCTATATCAATATATAAGGTGAGGGAAGTGTGAGAGAATCTCTTTCTAATATTGCTGTGGGGTAACTGCTGACAAAGAAATCACTGACACTTAAATGAAGTTTCTATACTGCAGATAATTCAAGGAATGTGCTATCAGAAAAGGAATGATCTCCTGTTGTTCAGTTTTCAATTTTCAGTTAAATTTATAGCACAAGTGATGCTGTGCTCTAGAGAAGCTGACATCAAACCAGGTTATTACGGGAAGTCCCTACAAAACGTGTGGCTGGTATTGCTAATTCTACTTTAAAACAACTATCTCCCTGTGCAATTATATTTCAATAAGCAAAAGGTTATCTCTGTTGTAAAGATACAGAATGGGGAAAACACTCAAACACTCACTGGAATTTATCCTCCAGCTTGACTACGTTCTCAATTACATCAGACCAAATGTATTAAATATCAGTCAGGAATGGGTATTACTGAGAAGTTTTTAGATCTCAAGAATAGAAGGGGTTTTCCACCTACATTATGCTCAGTTTAGGAAAATAAAGTAGAAACCAAATAAAAAGAGGTGAGAAAAACCAGGAAAAATCTCCATGCTATGACCCTGAGCCCAGGATTTCTATTTGCTATAGTTACTATTGGTGGTGTTATTGAGTATCATCCTCAGTGCACCAAAACCCTTTTACTGTGAGCTTGTGCAAGTCACCAGTCACCTATGATTCACTCGCCTCATCTATAAAGGGGAAATAAATGTCCTTCCCACAGCTGGGTCTTGTAAAGACACATTTGCAGGATTGGAACAACCACTATAAACTGGTTTCTGATTCAGGGATTTATAAACTGTAATGGAAAAAGGCTGAGTAATCACCAACAATCATATCACAGAATGGTTCGGGCTGGAAGGGAACTTAAAGATCATCCAGTTCCAGCCCCTTTACTTTGGGGGGGTGGAATAGCTTATCTATATATTTTATATTCTATAGTCTAAATTATATATGATATACTATATACTATATGATATATGCTGCATACTGCATATGTACTAGATACTAGATAATGAATAGAAAATATATATAGTATATTAAAGTGTTATATGTTATATATATATAAACTATGTTACATTATAATGTTGATGTCCTATCTGTGATTCCCCCTGCGATCCTCCTAGTTGTGGGGAAGTGACAAACCATTTTCCCTGTGTTTCTGATAGTCAAAATGAGCGTGGCTCTTTGTAAGAGTCACTTCTTTAACAGGCTCTTAAGCTTCCGTTATGTCTTGCTCTGCTGAAATACTTTTGCTGCAGAACCAGACATCAAAGGCATAACATAGCTCCGGACACCGGGGCTGCTTCACCAACTGCTGCTCTTAGGTTGTCTGTAAGAGAGCAACATATTGGTTTCTTTTTATGAGATCCTGTAAAAGGAAAGCTGGTACTTAGGAAAAATGAGATGCTGCGAGGAATATATTGTCTGGATTAAGTTCACCTCCAATACTTATAATGTCAAGGAATCTCTACCAAGTTTCAGTATAAACACATTGTGTTTGTCTGGGGCAAATCCATCCTCCTTCATCCATGCAGCTTTCCAGGAGAAGTTTTCTTACTTATCTCTTGATGCCCTTTACAATAAAATAAAGACATTTGTTGATTCTGACCCGTCTCACTGCAAAAATACCTGCTGATGGGCAACATTCTTCTGAAAGGTGGTACCCTCGGCCTTGCTAACAAAGGGCAAGCAATCCTTAAAGCAATGTTCACCCAACTGCTTTGATTGCCCCTGTGTCAAGGATCAGAGCACAGGACTCAGTTTTTGCTTGGTTTAGACTCAGAGGCAAAACTCAGACCTGCTCACATCCCTTTTGTGAGGATTCTGTCAAGCAAGCATCTCCCTGAGATGGAAGGAAAATGGATTAGTAAGTAGCTCATCTCACAGCCCACTAACACTGCAGATGGTCACTGACCAGCTGTGCAAGAGGGGGGCTTGGAAGTGACCGAGACATGCATTTCCTTGGAGCAGAGAATCGATACCATGGAAAGAAAGAAAAAAAAGAAGGAAAACAAGGCAGGCAAACAAGGCAGGCAGGCAGGCAGGAAGAGGGAAAGCGAGAAAGGAAAGAAAGGAAGAAAGGAAAGAAAGGAAGAAAGGAAAGAAAGGAAGGAAGGAAGAAGAAAGCAAGAAAGCTAGCTGATATGACAAGTTATGAGAGATTATTAGGAAGTAGCTCTGTACTTTGACAATTAATCTCAGTTATTAAGTTTTGGTCCATGCACCCAGTGTTTAGGTTTTGGTTTGGTACATGTTTAGAGGGTGGAGGGACGGAGAAGATTATGGGATCTTCAACCCAGAATGAGAAAAAGTGTTAATGGGAAAGATTACTGCCGTATAATCCTTAGCAAATGGCATAAAAGCATTAAATAAGCATTAAATACCTGCATTGCTACTACGCCTGCCTGCAGAGATATGTCACTGCCAGAAATGTAGTTGCTCTTTCCATGGCCTCTGTAGCAGCAAGACAAATTCAGACTGAGGCTGTTATTCGGTAAGGTCTCCTTGCAAATCTATTGGATTTTGCTCACAGGACCATAAAAATTGCCATGCTGGGTCAGATCAATGGTCCATATAATCCAGTATTCTTTCTCTGACAGTGACTAATACTATATGTTTTGGTACATCACAGGAAAATGTAAGAAACCTTTCCTGACCAATTATGGAACAACCTTCCCATAGAGGAAGGCTCATCCTTACCTCCGGCACAAAATAGAGCTTATTTGCTTGAAGCCTGACGGATTTCTATTAACTCCTGTCTAACCTGGCCTTGGTTATATCCATTCTTCATATAAATACCTGTTCCTCCTTCAAATCTGATTAAGTTTTAGCTTAATGATATCGTGTTGCAGTGAATTTTACAGGTTCAATTGTCTTTAGAAGTATATGCCTTTTATCACTCCTAAACTTACTGCCCTTCTGTTGAGCTGGATGGTCCTTGTTTTGATTTTATGAGTGGGAGTAAATAAGGCTGCCAATTTACCTTCTCTGCAGTACTCAGGATGTCATATGCTTCCACAAAACACATTTTTATTCACCTTCTTTTTAAACTAACTGTTCCTGCTCTTGTCTTTGCAATCTTCCCAATGTATTCCGTGCTGTGGGAGCCTTCTGCCACCCTGAAACCCCTCTATTTCTTTCAATAGATAATGAGTTATTTATTCAGATCTGGTTTATTCTTCTCTGTTTTATTTAAAACCATAATGACTTTGGCACTGAAATCTGCATTTCTGATTCAAAATGCCCTCAACCAGTCACCGTACTCCTACCAAGCTCCTGCCACCATGCACTAGTGTGCTATTTGTGGGATTATGCTTACAATCCAGCTTCAGTATTCAAGCAGTGCACTCATATTCCTAAATGCAGTTCTGCACTGAGCACAGAGGTTCCCTGAACTGTTGTTCATAGTAGCCAACCATTTCTTACCTGAAATCCCCCAGAATCTATCAATGTGCTTGACCCTCCAACCTCTGCATTTCCCCAGTGGTTCAGTTGTTGCCTGCACTGGAGATAGCTCTGGATTTCCTCCTTAGCACCTCTAACCCTGTCACTGCTCTTGTGTCACCTTCTCTCTTCACTGCTTCCCCATGTCAGTAAAAGCATACTAAATCCAGTCCATTCATACTCCTTTTCCTTAATATCATGTCAGAGACTTTTTATCTAAGTCCACATTAAATACAATCAACTGTCTCTTTATCCCTTTTTTTGCTAAGTTCAAAATAGACTGGAAAAGACTAACAGAGTGGAAAAAAAACGTGTTTACATCTGTCCCATCCTGTACATGGGGCTTATCTGTACTATTTAGAGCACTGCTTAACACCATTTCCCATTCTAGCAAACTAAGTAAGGCCCATTGGGCCATCATTCCAAGATCCCAATCTCTCTTTTAAAGAAGCCAACAGAAGATGTTCAGCCCTCCAGTTCCCTAAGCTCAAGTAAAAAGGTTCCCTTTCCGTGACCAGCATCAGCTGCTTTTCCAATAGCATTCAGCCACAGAGCATCTCTCTGTTAGGAAAGTCATCCAGTGCACTTGAATTTAGCTCTCTAGTTTCAGCAGCAAGACACAGTCTGTAATAGTAAGAACACAAATGCTGTAGAACCTTTAGAGTGTGAGTTGTTCCCCAGGGCCCTTGTTCTGGTGGCATAAATCACCCTCTAGAGATGCTGATCTCTTTCTGCTGAATACCAGGACTGCCTAGAGGACCAATCTAATGACTCAGTTCTGCCTGACTAAAGTTGCCTGAGATGGATCCTCCTTTAAGTGACCTGAGAATCTTTAGTATAATGCTTTTTTTATAGTCTGACATTCAGATTCAACTCTGATGCTACATTTTAAATGTGTGAGGCCTCAGAAGGCTGACAATAGTCTATGGAAGCTGTTAAGAAATGAAACTCTTACTGGTTGACCAAGTGATGGAACAGATTGCCCAGAGAGTTTGTGGAGTCTCCATCTTTGGAGCTATTCAAAAGCCACTTGGTCATGGTGCTGGGTAACCAGCTCTGGGGGCTTGGACCAGATGATCTGCAGAGGTCCCTTCCAATACTTCAACCACTCTGTGAGTCTATGATTTTGAATTAAACTGTCTGTGATGGCACATTACATTGGTTTGTGGACTACTTTGTCACTCCCACAGTAGGAAGACAAGAGTTAAGAAGCTGCCAGCTTAACTCCATATCTCAGAGCCTTGTTGGCAAGGGTTGTTTTGTGTCCTGAGATCTGCATTCATCCTCTCAGAAATGCTGCCCAACTTGCTACAGAAGGCCCAGGGTTTTAAAAGCACCATGTTCTACTGTATGCAGTATAGAGTCAGAGAGAGAGATTTACTCCAGGAGAACATTTAGGACCCATTCTGTTTAAAGAACAAGAGTCGAGCAATGGTGGTATTTGCTATATATAAATGTATATGATGGCTAAATATCCTCATACCAGCTGTATAAATCTATGTAAAGATTTTAAAGGCATTTGCTTTTGTTTCTCCATAAAAAAAGTTTAAAACTTAGTAAGGTGTTTCATTGACTGTGAATGTTAAGTCCCAGCAGTTAGAAACGTGGCGAGGAAATTGTGTTATGTGATGGGATGAGAAAAACCGCAAGCTGTACCTCTCAGGAGAAATCAATGCGCTGTGTCTTCTAATGTCATAAAAAATACCTCCCAGCAAGATGTATTCAGAGGAGTATTAGCAGAAAAGTGAGCTTCTAATGGCCTTTATTGATTAGAGGCAGAAACTGCAGACGATTCTGAGGACACTGCTGTTGTACGAAGCAACTGGAAGTACCTTCACCTTACTGTACTCTGAGTAGATTTAGTGAGGATGCCCCAAACTCAGCATCTGCAGAACTGCCATTGGGGTAACCATAGCCCTGTGCTTCAGTGAGGAAGTGATTTATTGAGCTTGAAAAGAGCTTCCCTATAACCTTCTCTGAGATGCTCCTCCTTTGTCTCCAAATCCATCTTTTTTCTGAGTGCAAATCCTCCTTTCTCCTTCTGAGGAACGGCTGAGGGAGCTGGGGTGTTCAGATGGAGAAGAGAAGGCTCAGGGGGGACCTGATGGCTCCCTCCAAGTGCCTGCCAGGAGGATGGAGCCAGGAGGGGCTCCCAAGCAACAAGGGATAGGACAAGAGGACCCGGCCTCAAGCTGCCCCAGGGCAGGTTCAGATGGAGCTGAGGAACAATTCCTTGCCCCCAGGGTGCTCAGGCATTGGAAGAGGCTGCCCAGGGCAGGGCTGCAGGCACCGGCCCTGCAAGGGTTCACCCAGCGTGGAGAGGAGGCCTCAGTGCCATGGNATTCCTTGCCGGTGCTCAGGCATTGGAAGAGGCTGCCCAGGGCAGGGCTGCAGGCACCGGCCCTGCAAGGGTTCACCCAGCGTGGAGAGGAGGCCTCAGTGCCATGGGGCAGGGGTGGCCTTGGCAGGGCTGGGGATGGTTGGGCTGGGTGAGCTGAAAGGGCTTTTCCAACCTGGTTGGTTCTGTGATTCTCAAAGACTTCCTTAACCATCCTGTTCCCCTTGTTAGCATCCATCAGAAGTTTACATGGGGGAATGAGGACAAGAGTCTCTCTGAGGGACAGCAGCCCTAATGTATTATGCCATTCATAAAGAAAAGTGACTGCTTTGGGGAATGAATCCAGAGTGAATGCAGGACTCTCTCTAGGGGAGGACATGCAGTCAAATGTAGCTAAGTAATGGAGGCTTAATAGCGTGGCATCAGCTGAGCATGTGGTGGGGGGGACAGTGTCATGTGGTGCATTGCCTGATCATAGAATCGTAGAATGGTTTGGGTCAGAAAGGACCTTAAGATCATCCAGTTCCAACCCCATGTCATGGGCAGGGACACCTCACAATAACTCATGTCACCCAAGGCTCTGTCCAACCTTGTCTTGAACACTGCCAGAGATGGAGCATTCAAAGCTTTCTTGGGCAGCCTGTGCCAGTGCCTCACCACCCTCACAAGGAAGAACTTCCTTATATGTAACCTACATCTCCCCTCTTTAAGTTTGAAACCATCACCCCTTGTCCTATCAGTATAGAATCATAGAATAGTTAGGGTTGGAAAGGACCTTAAGATCATCTGGCTCCAATCCCCCTGCCATAGCCAGGGACACCTCACACTAAACCATGGCACCCAAGGCTTCGTCCAACCTGGCCTTGAACACTGCCAGGGATGGAGCATTCACAGCTTCCCTGGGCAACCCATTCCAGTGCCTCACAACCCTCACAGGAAAGAATTTCTTCCTTAGATCCAATCTAAACCTCCCCTGTTTCAGTTTGAACCCGTTACCCCTTGTTCTGTCACTGCAGTCCCTAATGAAGAGTCCCTCCCCAGCATCCCTATAGCCTCCCTTCAGACACTAAAAGCTGCTCTGAGGTCTCCACACAGCCTTTTCTTCAGGCTGAACAGCCCCAATGTTCTCAGCCTGGCTCCATACGGGAGGCATGATGCTGAGAGGGACAGAAATGCACTCAGGGTATCTGCCTCCCTGGTAAGCCTGTGCCTGTCTAGAAGCAGGCTCCTAATTGTGGATGGAAAACATTGCTTTGCAATTCTTTCCTTATGCTAAAATCCATTGTTTTTCAGGGCGTGAGCAAAGATAACTGTGCCCCAGCTGCACGATGTGAACTCATCCAACTCTACCCATTCACCGAGGGTTGACTGCATGCCCACGTCCTCCACAGTATCTCATGATGGGTACAGCCGGTATCAGTGGCCTCTTGACTCACTGCTGGGCTGCATTATTGAGATGAGAGCTGCTGAGAGCCATAGCCAACAGTATTAAGGGCCCTGCAGCGCATCTGAACACTGGCCACACAGTGCTGCAAATGGGCGAGGATGGACATCTTGGATAGAGGCCAGATCACCATCAGCTCCAGCCAAGGAAACCGGTTTGTGACCGTCTCTTTGGTGAGTGCACATTTATTTGGTGCAAGATTAATAAACCTAAAGTAAACAGGCAAACAGACAAGCTCTGGAGCAGTATGAGGAGGTGGCAATAAAAAGGGATGATAAAGAGCATAAAAACATAATCTGCAGCCAGCCATAGAAATTCCCTACTCCCAGGGGCTGTTTTACAGAGCTGGTTCTCTCTCGCAAACTGTAAATAATGAAGGCAGGGTCTGTAGCTGGGTGCAGAAGCAGCATTGGGAGCTGATTGGAAAGAGGAAGGTGCTAAGCACTGCATGGAAGCAGAGAGCATCGCTGTTCCTCTGCTGCTCAAAGCACTGGAATCACCCCAAGCGATTGAGCCCTTGCCAAGTAATTCACCGCTCTGTGGACAAGACCCTGCTTCTTGTTCGTGTTTGCTGATCTGATGCAGTTCCTGGTGCTTAGTGGTTTAACAGAACTCTTCGGGAGACACTCTATTTATCACTGATAAATCACTGATGAAATCTAAGGTTCAGTTCTAAAGCAAGAGCTCAGTCACAGCTGTATGAAAGGCTTTCCTCTGGCTTAGAAATACGCCAGTGCAGATACTCAATATGATAACCCTGCACAACCCCTGCACTGCTCAGTGTTTCTTTCAGGCTTTTGCTCTTAGGGCATAATTATTGTTTCTGGATAATGATTGAATAGATCTGTAGGTTCATCCCATGCAAGACCAGCATCACCCAGTGCTCAACCAACTCTCTTCTCCTTTGCACACAGAGTGAAGCAGCTGAACTCAGCAAAGAGCTTCTCTGTTCTAATGAGCTTTGTGTTTCCAACACTGCTGGTGCCATCGCCTCCCTTGCATAAAGCACATCAGTGGCTGGATGCTTGGAGAAGTGGCTGTCTTAGTATGTTTCAGGGGCCCTTTCTGTCTTTGGTCAAGCAATGCCCTAAAAGCAGTGAATTCACACCCTTTTCTGTGCAAAACCTTGGCAAGGCCCCTCATCTCAGTGCACAGTGTGCTTTAGGTACAGAGGTGGAGATGATTTCCTTTCCTTGCAGGTGTCGGTTGAGGATAAAGCCCATAAAAAACTTGGAAACATTCATAAGAATTCTGGTCTGCCTTTGAACCAGGGCCTTCACCTATTTTTCTTAGCAGCTGCTCAAATAACAGATGGAATAAACAACTACTTTGCAAGCTCTCTTTTGAGCTGCAGTAGACATGTAACTAGACCACTGAAACATACTAGTGTAGACAAGACCACACTGCAGATCTTCTAGGTGATTTTCAAGGTTTTTTGGGTTTCCAACCCAAACCATTCTATGATTAGAATGTTTTAGCCTGTTCAGTCTGGAGAAGAGAAGCTGTGTGGAGACCTCAGAGCAGCTTCCAATGTCTGAAGGGGACTATAGGGATGCTGGGGTGGGACTCTTCATTAGGGACTGGAGTGACAGGACAAGGGGTAACGGGTTCAAACTGAAACAGGGGAGGTTTAGATTGGATATAAGGGTATAAGTTCTTTCCTGTGAGGGTTGTGAGGCGCTGGAATGGGTTTCCCAGGGAGGTTGTGAATGCTCCATCCCTGGCAGTGTTCAAGGTCAGGCTGGAGGAAGCCTTGGGTGCCATGGTTTAGTGTGAGGTGTCCCTGGCTATGGCAGGGGGATTGGAGCTGAATGATCTTAAGGTCCTTTCCAACCCTGACTATTCTATGATTCTATGATTCCATGATTCTTCCTTTGTGTATATCCATTATTTCCCAATAATAGCTACAGTGCTGCTGCTCTGGATCCTGACCTCCACTACGCTGATCCAATGAAGCAGCTCCTTTGACTTTCTCATTTGTGTTGCCCATAAAGGTGCTGCAATACAAAATGCTTTCTGCTCTGCATTCTGCTTTTGTTTGCATGCATTTCTTGCGTGATACTGGAGTGGAAGTAGCACCAGCACAATTCAGCCTTCACCTTTTCTTGGCATGATTTATGTGCCTCATACAGCAGCTCTAGGACAGATTATTCTCATGCATACCATGCTCCAGCATATTTTCTCCTCAAACTAACTTCATACCTCTAAACGGAAGCAACGCTTGAGCAGAGACATGAAACAGAAGTTGAAACAGTGGGGAAAACAGTGCATGGGCACTACTGCATTTAAAGGAAATGTCACATTAAGCCCATTTCCACTGTGATCTCTGTGAAGGGTGCAGGCTCTACATCGACGGGACACACGAGTTCTGTCAACATCAGTATACATGGGATTTGATTAAGAAATGGAAATGTATGGATGTTATTTATGGCTTGTGTAGTGGTGCTGGGGATCTGGTTGGACTGAAGGTTGGGGTGAAATGTGACACGAACCTGAATCTCATCTTCTTTAGTCAGCTACGTGCTAAAGATTAAACATACATGCTCAGCTGTCTAAGATCATTCTTTGAACACTTAACAGACTGGCTGTTCTTATAGGAAAGGGCATTTTAATTGCAATGAGTAGCTTAGGAGTATTTTAATTCCAGTTAGTAGCTTAGGGTTATTTTAATTGCAATTAGTAGTCTAGGGGTATTTCAGTTGTGATGTAGTGGGGAGCACTACCTCTACAATACAGTTTCATCTGTGTGGCATTACTTGAACGACAGGCCAAGAGGGGCTTATTCTGATTGAAGTAAATTTGCTCCTAAACAAGTAAAGTTAACTGACAACAGGGCACTCCTAAAGAAAGAAACAAAAACCCAAGGAAGAGAGCTACCTGCTAAGCTAACTTACTTTGCTTAACAGCGGAAAAAGAAGGCAGACAGGGAATATGCAGTATTTCAATGGGGTAAACACTGGAGAGGGAAAACCAACGGAGCTAAAATAGTTTTTGGCACTGGAGGCAATTAGTGTAAAGTGGTATGAATAATTTTGAGACTGAAAATGAAATGAATGGTTCTAAGCATCTGAAGAATGAAGCAACCGTTTCCAATAAAAGCCATTGGAGCAAGGTTCTGATTTGGCTTCAAGGCAAAGAGTTTATTCCGGTCTTGTCCTGTCTATAAAGTGAGTCTGGCCTTGGTAAACCAAGAGGTACCTTGGAGGTCTCAGAAATGAGGGCATGGCTCCCAAAGATTTGGGAGTTTCATTGTTGCACTGTCAATATAAAGAATATAGTCAAAGAGGGGGAAAAACCAAGAAAGGAAAGATGCAGGGAAAGATGGAGGGGAGGAAAGAGAGGAGAGAGAGCAACAGAGATAAAAGGGGGGGGAACTCAAGAGGGAGAGAAAGGGAAATGAGAAAGGAAAGAGAAAGAGAAAGAGAAAGAGAAAGAGAAAGAGAAAGAGAAAGAGAAGAGAAAGAGAAAGAGAGAGAAAGAGAGAAAGAAAGAGAAAGAGAAAGAAGGAAGAAGGAAAAAAAAAGGAAAGAAGGAAGGGAAAGAAAGAGAAAGAGAGAAAACAAGAAAGAAAGAGAGAAAGGAAGAAAGAAGAAAGGAAAGGAAAGGAAAGGAAAGGAAAGGAGAAAGGAAAGAAAGAAAAAGAAAGAAAGAAAGAAAGAAAGAAAGAAAGAAAGAAAGAAAGAGAAAAGAAAAGAAAAAAGAAAGGAAAAGAAAAAAAAAGAAAGAAAAGAAAAGAAAAGAAAAGAAAAGAAAAGAAAAGAAAAGAAAAGGAAAGGAAAAGTGTAATAACCTTTTAAACCAAAACCAGCTACACCTAAAGCCCAGATGATTTCAGAGAAGCTGATTTACTAAAGCTTTCTAACGTTTCACATAATCAATTGCATCTCACCATTGCCTGACTATTGTTTAACATACAAGCGCAATATAGTTCCAGACCTTGCTTGGGGCAGGTAATGATGGTGTGTTTGTGTGGGATGGAGCAGTAATTCATTTCAGACATGGAGGTAATTCATTGCAGACACTCTTTAAGAGACTGGGGGGAGAAAATAAAATGACAGATGATTTTACAATAGTTCAGGATTAATTTTTTTTAACTGCTGACCCTGGCACTGGTAATAGCAGGAAATGGAAAGATTAGCATAAAGAATGGTCATTGATACTTGGGGTCTGATAGCCATTTCTGCTGAGCCTCTCTACTTACTTTGAAAGGAATGAAGCATTAAACCCAGGCAAGGCTTGCTTTCTTGCACATATATGGTATTACAGCTCTTATGGAAAGTGTAAAATGGGTGAACAGGAATTATGCCAAAGGCTTTCACAGGAATAACTCTGAACTCACATAAAACACGACAGAGAATTAGATCTTTTCTGTTCTAAATTGAGTAAGACTTCTCAGAAACCTATAGAGAAGCCATCATTTTCCATTAGATTTATTTTTCCATGGGAGAAGAAAGGGTGGAATTTGTTTACTGTCTGCTTAGCAGCAGAAAGTGGTTGTGTGCAGTAAATGAAAAGAGCAGCTATTGATATCCAGACAAATAAGTCTAAATATTACTACAGCAAAGAGGTTTTTCTAAGGAAGTCAGAGATAGAGGTTAAGGGAGGGCACAGGGAATCTACCCTAAATGTGGTAAGAACCAATATGACCCTTTAAGATGGGCCCTCAGAACTTGTTTGCTTTATGGACAAGTGACCTTTAAAGAGTATTGTAGGGATCATGATTTAGTAAGTGAGGTTCAGCTCTGCAGTGTGAAAGTTCCACCAGAATTACTCTGAATTAAAGGTGAACAGAGGTGGAGTAGAGCCATTCACACCCCATCTGCTCAATTCAGCCATCAGATATACCTCCCACCTCAAAGACTCCTGCAGTTTAACCCTGAGTCTGAGAAATCTGTGCCTTTTCCCTGTCATCACTCTGAATCATTGGACAGTTTTAGTGATGCAACAGGTAATCCACTGCCCTTTTACATAGCTTTGCAGGTTAAATATGCTTGAAAGATGTCCTTAATAAGCTTGTGTTCATTCCCTTCTTCTAACCACTGGAACCTGGTGTGGAAAATGCTCAAGGAAGGATGGATGTGCCCTAATTTGGGGGAAATATCATCAATGGATGACACAGCCTAGATAAGTGTTAACAGTTGAGCTGAATCAAGCAGATAACAACATTGATGTGATTCTTGTGTGACTTTGGATTGTCAATGCTCTGAGTTCCTAAAGGAGCCAAGGTGAGGAGATACTCTGGAAGGAAATGGGGACTGCTGAAAATGGCCATTTTTCTTTTCCTGGTAGCAATCTAGGAAACCCCTGCAGCATTCCCACCATAACGTGGAAAATAAAGCAGTCAGATGTCATACTGCTGTCTTCATTGTGGTAATCATGCCTTGGTTCCAGACACAAAGAAGAAGGATGCTGCTGGTCCTTCATTAAAGGGATACTGAGTTTTATGAGACATAAAAGGAGGAAACACAGAAATGTGAAGACTTTTAGGGTTTAATCCTGGCTTTTTGTCATGGAATAGTGGTGATGACAACACACTTTGAACTGAGGATTCACCGCAGCATCCCTCGATGTGATGAATATAAGCTAACTAGGACACCACTTAGGAAGGGACCATGCAGCATGACAGATCTCCCAAGAAACGTGGCAAAACATGTGTGCAGAGGGAATTTTGCCCTTTAAAGCCTGTTTCTGCAAACACTTGATGCTTGACTTGCTTCCTGACACCACGAGGAGTCCCATTTAATTAACCTGGCAGCCTATGGTGGTGAAAATAGACTGGGGCTTGTAAGTGTGGAGATTGACAGGCTCTGCAAGCTGCCAGGGTTTGCTCAGCTACAGATGTTATTGTTCCTCTATTATTTTGATCATACAATTCCAGGTTGTACATCCAATGGCTGGCTGCAGCTGCAACAGTAGTTGAGGATGGGGAAAGGAGGGGGAATGGGACTGTTTGACATGGAGCATCAGCAGTTCACTCCCCCACGTCTGTGTTGTATTGGGTATTGAATCGCCTCTGGCTAATCACAAGCCTTCTGAACATTTTCCTCTGAGAAAACAGATGATCAAATGCAAGGAAGCCTACTCATTAAAACAAGTACTGGGAAGGTTTTGTTCCTTTCAGGCCCATCCCTGTGTTTGAGTACCTAGAGAACCAAGTGCTCTTAGCTCAATAGCATCTGTTTACCATCAGCTTTGTCTGAAGCTTCTCCTCTTTTGTGTTTTTTTCCCCCAAGTTAATAAAAAAGGAGTTTGAAAACTGGTTCTGATTAAGAAGGTCAAACAGTGAAAATACTCTCTAAGGCCAGAATATTCCTGAAGATCCCATCACAAAGTAAAACAGAGCATGGAAATCACCTGAAGAGTAGCAGATCAAGGCAGACAGAAGTGACTGACTGGATGCTACTGGGTTTGGAGATGCTGCAAATGGAGGTGCAACAATTATAGAATCATAGAATAGTTAGGGTTGGAAAGGACCTTAAAATCATCCAGTTCCAACCCCCCTGCCACAAGTAAGGACACCTCGCACTAAACCGTGTCACCCAAGGGTGCATTAGGTGCCAAGGCAATTGCATGAGGGTTTGGGGAGGGCAAATACAAAGGACATCCTGTATAGTGCACCAGAGCCAGGGTGGCCCCATTAGAAGTTGATTTGCTGCATTGCTTTCTGCCTACTTGTCTTGTTGGGGCTGCACCGTGCTCCTGTCTCCTCAAGTGAATACGACACTGCTGTTTTCAGCAGTCACATCCTCTCGCTAGCCTTATCAACAGCCGAGACAGAGTGATGGGCACACAGTCAATTGCTATACACCACTTCCACGAGAGTATTTTCTTTCACACCGTTATTAAGAGAAATTGCCTATTACCAAAGTAGCTCGAAGGAAGAGGGGGGAAAAAGGGGGGAAGTGTATTTCCCATTGCAGTGCAATTGGGTTACATTATAATTGGCAGCACAGTGGGTATGGCACTCCCACCAGGTCCCTTAACCTGATTGAGTCTGTTCTTTGTGTGAGCTGCTGCTATTTGTGCTGCTTCATGTGACTTTCTCTTTTAGCAGGGCTGTCTTTCCATTCCTTGCAGGAGATGGACAGCCAGGGGGAAGGCAGGCAGTTGTTGTCTCCTTTTACTGAAGTTAGTACCACTGCAGTAAACGTGATTCCTTCCTATGTGTTTGTGCACTTTTGTGGGTGCTGCAGGCTGAGACTGTAAATTCTAGCTATAAAAATAAAACATGATGCACAAAGCAGGTGAGACAGAGTAAGCTGTTCTCTGCTGGTATTTGGCTGCTTGGGTGGGTGTCCATGTTCAACAAGCTTGTCAGAAATGTGGGAAGTTTGCAGCTCCTACTGTGAGGTACAGGGGCAGTGTCCAGTATTTTTGATGCCTGGCATCGTGAGCAAAACTGTATCTGTTTCACCCCACTGCAAATGGGGTGTCTTTCTGTTAGGCTCCAGGGAGGGATGCCTGTATCCCAGTGCCTACTGATGTGGACTACCCCATAGCCTGGTTCATTATGCATAGGGAACAGAGAAGAACTGAAGCCTTGCATGGTCCACCAAGAGCCTACCCACGCTTTTCACCTCCTTGGTATGCCTGTCACACTACCAGCTTGGTCTTGTCATGATCTTCAATGAATCACAGAATGGTTTGGGTTGGGAGGGACCTTAAAGCTCGTCCAGTTCCAACCCCCTGCCATGGGCAGGGACACCTTCCACTGGAGCAGCTTGCTCCAAGCCCCTGTGTCCAACCTGGCCTTGAACACTGCCAGGGATGGGGCAGCCACAGCTTCTCTGGGCCATCACCCTGTGCCAGCGCCTCAGCACCCTCATTTTACAGAATCCCTTCCTAGAATCTCATCCATCTTTGGGTGTTATACTCCAAACGGCCTCCTGTGTGCACTCTATGCAGACCCTGCAGGGCAAAAACATTCCTTAGACCAGCCCCATGAGCCATTTTTAGAGGCAAGAATGTTTGGCTCCCATCAAATCCATAGGCTGCCCCTTTTACATTAAGTAGCCTGGAGTTGCTTCTTTCTCCAGCATGAAGAAAGTAGCTTTCAAAGAAATACATGAAATAAAAGCTTCTTTCTCAGTATCTAATGTAGTGCAGGTTTCTTCACTGAGTTCGTCTGTGAGGAGCCTGAGGTCCCAGAATCTTTATCAGCATCTGAGCACAGCCAGAACGTGGAAATGCTGTGGATAGAGTGAAACACGGCTTTGAGAAACCAGCAGATGCCTGCGCCAAGTTTTGCAGAGAAATCTAATTCTTAGATTTAAGTATAAAAACTGGGTTTAATCCATTGCTGGCACAGACTCAAAACCAGGGTAACACTTTCTATATTGCTGTACCTCCAACACACACACAGATTATTCCACTTTAGAAGTGCTGTATATTTGAGAGTTATTGGGAGCTACAGAGAAATGCAGAGGTTTATCTGTCACAAAAATGCCCTCAGCATCTCTGGGCAGCTTTGGGGATTTTTAAAGGAATTTCTTCCCAAAGTTAGTGTTGCTGCTTAGGAACTGGTTTTCATTTGTATCCATAGAGAAATACAGAGCCATCAGGAAGGATCTGTACTGTAACACACAAGGCTAGATCTATAGCTATATAGCAGCCTTCCAGTGTCTGAAAGGGGCCTACGAGGATGCTGGAAAGGAATTCTTCATTAGGGACTGTAATGATAGGACAGGGGGTGATGGGTTCAAACTGAAACAGGAGAAGTTCAGGTTTGATATAAGGAGGAAGTTCTTCACTGTGAGGGTGATAAGGCACTGGAATGGGTTGCCCAAAAGAGCACTAAATGCTCCATCCCTGGCAATATTTAAGGCCAGGTTGGACAGAGCTTTGAGTACCATGGTCTAGTGTGAGGCATCCCTGCCCATGGCAGGGATTTGTAACTGGATGATCTTAAGGTCCTTTCCAACCCAAACCATTCTGTGATTCTATGATTCTATACGTAGGTGAAGTTGGATTATGAAATTCGTACTTTGTACTCTAATTGCTGGCATAAAATGGGGATACATCCAGGAAAACCTAGTCCAAAATAAAGTACCACAGAACAGATCTGCAGCACTCACGCAATGTAAGGACTTTCTGTAACAATAACAAAGTTAGCCAGCTCATTAAGTAAGAAGCGAATGTGGTATTTGATGTAATATATTGTATTACATATAATATATATATGATATATTGAATAGGATTGGAAAGAAACCTCATCAAGTGGATTAATATAACCACAAGCAGGGGTAGCTCAGTGTACTGCATGCACAGATTTCTCTTTAGCCATCATTTGCTTGTGTCCAACAGAAAATAGGGTAAGAAAAAATTAACTCTTATTATAAAGAGTTATTTCTGTACACAGAGGCATAGGAGCTGGTGGTATTGCTTTGCTCTATCTCTATATTCGTGTCTAGGTCATCAGGTCTATGGATGTCCTTCAGTGTATCTGAGAAATAGGGTTTTATTTGACATTAAACCTGCCACTCACCGGAGTAAAGAGCCAAAAGCCCCCAAAAGAACAATCTTTGTAACCTGTCAAAATACAGGAAAATACGCTTGTTTTCATGCCAGAGAGATGTCAGAGCCCACACACTAAAGGGCTAAATTCCAGACTTATGGAAATCCATGGTTAAAAAATGAGCCTTCACAGCGACGGGTATGAAATCTCAGATGGCCACAAACATCACAAACAATCCCTTCTCCAACCACTTCAAGTCTATGCAATGTATTTTTCTAACGTGCTAACAAATAAGCTTATCTCACATGGAAAAATCAAAGGCACAAACACAGCTATACCCGCGGGTAAAAGTGCTCTTTGCATCCACTGTGGTCAATTGCCAGCCCTTGCACCCCATGCTGGCAAGAAAACAGCTCCAGGAGAGAAACCCCTTATGCACGAAGGGAGTCCTGAAGGGTCTCCATCTCCCTCTCTGCAAAGTGAAAATCATCGTAGGAGGCTCTAATTATCCCGTGGCAAATTAAATGGCAAAGTCAGCATGAGCCTCGAAGAGTCTCTGTTATAGAGTGGGGGTTCTGGTGGGGGTTTTGTTGCTTTGTTTTTATGGTCTGCCTTAATGCACAGCTCATCGTTAGCAGCCACTTGGGTTTCGCCTGTGCACCGCAGTCTGGGTCAGGAACCACATGGATGTGATCAATATATTTTGCTTTGAAAGCATGGGAAAAGCAGTGTGTTTTCCAAAGCAAAACAAACAAGTAATGGAGAGAAAAGTTCTTTGAAACTCTAAGAACAATCTCAGCATCCTTGGGTTGAGTAAAATGTCATGCAGCAAACTGATGAGATCTGTTGAAGCCGTTCAAACACCAAGAGATCTGGGTCTTTTTACAATGGCTTATAGTGATAGGACAATTTAGATTGGATACAAGGAAGACATTCTTTACTCTGAGGGTGCTGAGACACTGGCACAAGGTGCCCAGAGAAGCTGTGGCTGCCCCATCCCTGGCAGTGCTCAAGGCCAGGTTGGACACAGGGGCTTGGAGCAAGCTGCTCCAGTGGAAGGTGCCCCTGCCTGTGGGAGGGGGTTGGAACTGGATGAGCTTTAAGGTTCCTTCCAACCCAAACCATACTGTGATTCTAGGATTCTATGAGTACAGGAGTTTACCAAACCATCCAGAACATGCTTGCAATTTGCTTTTCTTCATTGCTCTCAAACCCCACAAAGTCAAAATCAAATATAAAAGCACATTTTCTGATCAGGAGAAACAAAACATCAGGAGTTTGGCTCTGTGTTTGGCAGCTGGATTGTCTCTTCTTCAAGGCTTTACAGTCCTTTCAGTTTATAAGCTACCGATGCTGCCTGAACTGCTAATGCAAACTGTCAATGATCAAGTAAATACCTTGTCTGCGAGACTTAACCTTTTTAATAGAACATGATCCAAACAGTGAGCTTCAAACCTAACAGAAATAGAAAGGTTTTCATGCATATGTCAAGGTACAAGTTCATATCTACATTTAGCTGCAAATATGTGTTGTGATGGCCTGGCAGCATGAATTGCACAGCAGAAGCACAGCAGCCCCATGCAGGGTCTTGCTCTGAGCCTCTGGCATCAGTAGGTATTATCTTGTAGGAAGCAGGACTGGGGCCAGGTGTGTAAGAACAAGATAATGATACTGCTCAGTCTGGCTTCACCAATGCTAAGAAATGGTCAATTCCATATGTGAAATACCACAGAAAAGAGCAATTGGGATTCAGAGGATGCAACATGGAAGAGAGTTGAGTGTGGGTAACCTTAGCCACTGAGCCAAACCTCCACTTGATTTTAGTCAATATATACCTTTTCCCATTGGATACTTATAATAAAAGTGTGTGCTTTCATGTGTGCACCCAAACCCTTGTTTTTTCATACTAAGGGTATTTGAGATTTTTAACTCTATTTGGTATTTTATATCCATAAACTTTGCAGCTGCCCCATCCCTGGCAGTGCTCAAGGCCAGGTTGGACACAGGGGCTTGGAGCAAACTGCTCTAGTGGAAGGTGTCCCTGCCTGTGGCAGGCCGATGGAGCTGGATGAACTTTAAAGTCCCTTCCAACACAAACCAGTCTGGGATTCTGTGGTCCAACACTGGCTTTAGCTCATGCTTTGAAGATAGAGAAGCAAACTTTCTCCTTTCCTCTCCCGTCTAATGGTCCAATATTAAAAGGATTAATTTCTCCACTTTTGCTGGGTACCTTATAACAAACACGATGTTGATATTTGCCAGCTGTGACCCACAAGAGTAATCTCTGGCAGCTAATGCATCTCTGCTATATGTCCCTGTCACTCTCCTCCTGTTCCAGGCGAGCTCATATGCATGTGATGAGACAGTGCTGTAAACTTCATAGTCCTGAGAATCTCATTCTAGGCAATGATTCCTTAAAACTTGGGCACTTCTTTCAGTTGCCTGACTTTGTGGGAGCTTTTTGTTGGCTAACAGGAGAAAGGCAGAAAATACACGCTTGGGAAGCTCAAAACTGGCAAGGTGAACAGGAAGAGGCAATCGGTATTCTCATGACGTTCGAGTCCCAGGATTATAAAGTGAGTTTCATGACTTTTGAAAGGACATTCAAGGTCTCTTAATTTTGGTCCTTGGCAATGAAGGCAACAGTCATTTTAACCTCTTGTTTGTGAGATGAGAGCAAGTTCCTCACCCGAATTTTCAACGTGTGGGTGGCAAAATTTCCTCTCTTTGAGGAGTTCTGAGCTTCTAAGTTACTTCCAATCTATACAATAGGCAATAAAGTAAATCCAGTAATGCCTACCGCTGTGTTGAGCGCTCCCATCCTCTTCCCTTGAAGTGCATAATTTAACATAAAGCTCCAGCTACTACACGATGTAACCTGGCGTGCCAGGAGAGTGAACTGTAGGATGGCAGTCATATAGTGAAGGCTGAAAGAAGCATGGTATTTTCCCCCCGCAGGGTTCATGATACCATTTTTACTCTTCAGAGATGCTTGAAGTTCTCTTCTATAGAATGAAGCTGCAGTTTGTCTTCCCTAAGAGCAAAGGGCTGTGTTCCTCATGATGCCTCATGTGCTGTGCGGAGGGAGAAGAACGACCCTGGTAGTTCTCACCTCCCTCTGGTCAGCTGGCAATGACTCTTGGAAACAAAGCACAGATCAGAAAGGATGCAATGTGATTTTGCCTTAGAGTGGCCAAATCATTTTGCAAAGACAGAAGCAGGTTTTCAACGGCACAAACTGTTCTTGTCTCACTGGAAGTGTAGCTACAGAGACCAGCATCAGGTGAGCACTTGGCCACTTGTCCTACTACGCTCGATTATGGGGCTCACTTTTCTCCCCTTTCCATCTTTAAATGGGAATTTCACAATTTGAGTTAAAATTCTCTGATCCATAGTGAGTGCTCAGACTAATCTCTCACAGGAACTGGGAAGTGTCACCTCTAACAGGGGATGATGACCTAAGTGATCATTTCTGTCTCTTCACCCATTTTTCATAGCATCATATCATAGAACAGTTTGGGTTGGAAGGGACCTTAAAGCTCATCCAGTTCCAACCCCCTGTCACAGGCAGGGACACCTTCCTCTATAGGAAGTTGCTCCAAGCCCCATCCAACCTAGCCAAATGTGTTGACAGAGCAGATTTCCATTTAAAGCAAACCAGAATGCTTGATCTGCAGTCTGTAGTAACAAAAAGAAAGCCATGGGCTAACAGTGCTGATACCAATCTGTGCTCTCCTGAGTGCTCAGTTCCCTGTTAAGTGCACAGGTGGATGCAGGCAATGACGAGCTCTGAGTTTTGGCTCTTGAGGATACAAAGGACACTAGGATGGGAGGGAGAAGGAGGGAAAAAGCAATGAGAAACCCTCTATAAGGAGGTGGCTCAAAATCCCAGGGTAGAATGGAAACTGGTTCAATACAATCTCTTTGTGATTCTCCTGGGCTCAAGAGGAGGTGGATGTATTTTATGCCACTGTGTCACAGCCTCTCCAACTGGTTGTGACCTTTTAACAGTGAGCTGTTCTCAACTGTATAAATATATATATATATAGTATGCATATATACATGAGCATTGATCTACAGATTCTGAGGTAATTTGGGAAGCGCAATAAATATACCTAAGTGGAATATAAATTAATTCTTCTGACTCAGAAAAGTTAGTAACATATGGGTTGGAAATGACTGCACACCGTTAAGTTCTCTGCTCCAGCCCTCCCACTTATCTTGCATGTAGAATTAGGGAAGAAGGTGTTGTAAGCCAAGGACCTTGAACTGGTCCTCTGAGGTCAATGCAAAACTTGCTCTTATGTTTATAAAGAAGTCGAATATTATGGAGTTCAATATATACTTAAACCAAGACATGTATTTGATTTGTTTCTGCACTTGTTGGCATCACCAGGCTGCTTGGGCTCAGCTCGTCTGATGTTGGCACCTATTAAAATACACACTTTAAAGGAAGGTGCTTGAATGGCTTTATAAATAACGCACCAGGCTGGCATCATTGAAATGTGATATGTGAACAAGGAAAGTACACAGAGACCCGGAGTAGGTAGGATCAAATCACAGACAGCATATTGTCTCTGTTTTCAAGTGTTCTGAAAGGGGCAAACCAACCAGGATGCTGGGCTAAGACTTTGATCCTATTTGTAACAGTGCTATGCTTTTAAGTCTCTTCTCTTTTCTGAGCGGCAAACCACTCATGAGTTAAGAAAACACCACAGTGCAGTCCAGCATGAGAAAAACCCCACAAACCCACACACCTCACAAGAAGATATAAATAATTCCCTGCTGCAGAGGAAGGCTGCAGCATTACAGGGTAAAGTTGATGAGAGAATTCAGTGGTAGCCATTATAAATGCGGGCATGAAGGTTTTATCTGGTAGTAACAGTGGTGCTAACCAGAGTGAGTGCCTCTTGGGTGTGTTTCATGGGGCTGGGGAAGACTGTAAAAGACCCTGCAGAGACCTGCAATGCTTTATTTAGAATACAGCCCAGGAAATCTGGACTCCTGGAATAAAGACACGTTAGATTAGAAGAGCTCCATACGAGACAAAGGGAACACATTCCAGCAGTGTTCTTCAAAGGTATTGCAAGGACCTTGAAAGGCTGATGAGTAAAGAAAGGAAATGCAGTGAAAGGCCAGTGGTGGCTTTCACCTTCATAGTAGACTTGACTGAAAGGGAAGAAGAAAGCTCTAATGCAGAAGGGTCTCTAAGAGCTCATCCCCATGGGATTGGGTGAGTTTTGTCTGGATAACTGAGCTGGTGCAGCACCTCCTGCAGCAGGCGAGTGCCAGCACTCTGACTTTGCAAACCAGGTAGGAAACCAAGGCACAGTGCCCCTAAAAGGCTTCGGTGAGGGACGACTGAGAAGTTAATGGCAGAATCAGGAACAAAATTCCCTTGTCCTGAGTTTTCATCACAAGATCCCACCTTATTTTCTTTCCTTTTGCATAGACAAGGGTAGATACCACATTTTAACAAGGCATTTAGTCACATCAATGGCTAAAAACAGAAAAACCCACCCCAAAACCAACAGCAAGGCTAAGGTGAGCCTCATGGATCTGAAACACTGTATGGCTTGGATTGATCTTCCCAGCTCCAGACATATCATGAGCTAAAGCATCAGAAAAAGGGCAGCAAAACTTATTGCCCCAACGTTTAAAATGAAGTGTGAGGCATCCCTGCCCGTGGCCGGGGGGTGGAATTGGATGACCTTAAGGTCCTTGCCAACCCAAACCATTCTATGATTCAATATGGGCATTTTTGGAAACAACCTCTGTAGCACAAGACATTGAGCACTTCTCTGTCAGCTCAGCAATGTACTAAATGCAGCTCTCCTAAGCAGAAGATCGTGGCTAATCGACATGCAAAAGAGGAAGAATCTCACTATTTATTTGTTTGCTTAATGATGCTTTCTCTGAAGGCTGGATTTTGCAGCTAGAGAGCAAACTCTCTGGGCTATGGATTGCTCTTTCTAACCGTGTGGAGCACACTCTGCACAGCAGGATCCTGGTAATTGCTTGAGGGCTTGAGGTGTTACTGAAGTAAAAGCCATCACTGAAGTGCCAAGCACAACAATTAACATTTGAATTATTTACACACTACAGGTGGTCTATCCATATGTATCCGTCCATACGCTTCTACCCTGCTTGGTATGAAATACCTAAATGTAGCTCTTTGGAAGTGGAAATTCTGCATCCATGGAATGGGTTTCCACGTGAACTGAAATGGGGATTCACATTTGAATTGGAATTAGCACTCAAGGAAATGAGGGATTGGCATTTAGGGTCACTTCAGCACTGTTAAGGCAGAAAATGATACACCATCACCCTCTATCCCTCGGGCTGAAAGCCTTGACCCAGCATCCCTGTATCCAGCCTCTGATTTCTGAGTGAGAAGATCGGGCTGCAACAGAGCAAAGGTGGGAACGGAAGGAAGGTCCAGCAAATTCACAACCAAGATGGTGTGCTGCCATTTTCAACCCCCTAGCAAACAAAATGTAGTGCAGCAAGAAAGAAAGTAATTGCTGGTGAGGGTAATTGTGCAGTGAAAAGCATTCAGCTGGTTCCACTTCAAGGGCTTTTAATGTGAGGGAGCGGTACAAGAGGTGTTTTCACCCTAATTGATAGATATTGCAACCTTTTGAGTATTGAAAGTAGAGAGAGAAGCAAGGTCTATATGTCTGTGTTTGCAACACACGTCCATCATCCATCTGGGGTTTTGCCAGGCACCAATCACCATAGTAACCTCACAAATCCCTTAACGCTCCCTTGAAACCATCCGGGTCTGCAGGAAAACCAATGAGCACAACCATTGCTTCCCAGCTCAGCTCATAGTGCCCTGCCTCATTAACCATCAGGTAATGACCAAGCCGTAACTGCTTCCCCCCTTAAGGATATGAAGGTTGTTTCAAGCAGCTAAATACAGTGCTTGGAAACAACAGCCCCACTGAAATGGCCTGTTAATGAATGATTTATTAGAGTAGTGGAAGCAGCTTTCCCTAGGATCATTTCTTAATTAGCAACCGCTAACTAGTTGATGTCTGTGTGGAAAAAGGGATTCCANTGGAAACAACAGCCCCACTGAAATGGCCTGTTAATGAATGATTTATTAGAGTAGTGGAAGCAGCTTTCCCTAGGATCATTTCTTAATTAGCAACCGCTAACTAGTTGATGTCTGTGTGGAAAAAGAAAGGGAAAAAAGGATCTAAATGTATTGCTTATGGGGTGTGTTGTGTTTCTCGTAAGGTTTTAGAATCATAGAATCAGAATAGTTTGATTTGGAAGGGACCCTGAAAGCTCATCTAGTTCAATCCCCTGCAATGAACAAGGCCATCTTCAACTAGACCAGGTTGCCCAGAAACACATCCAGCCTGGCTTTGAATGTCTCCATCCATCTCCTCCTGAGCAACCTGTACCAGTGTTTCACCACCCTTGTTGGTCTGTTGATATTCCCATCCTGCTTCCATCCTGAGCCTGATGGCTCAGGAGCCATCCTGACCCCAGTCTGTCTCAACTACATGAGAAGTGATCTGTGTTGTTTTCTTTACCTATGTTTTCATCCCTGTCTTGGGCAGAGCAGGAAATCACAGGTGGATTTCTGATAGAGAGGCAGGACCCAGGCTTTATCCATAGGGTTTTGTCCATTAAGCAGCATTGGCGCTTAAGTTGCCACTGAATAAAGAGGAGGAGAGAGGAAAACAGTGGAAAAGCTGCTCCACTATCTCAGGTTCAAGGCCTGGACCACCACAGCAAGAGCTTGTAGAAGGGGTTAAATATTCCCTGCAGAGATGAATCCATCTTCAAACAGGAACATCTTGTTAAAGACAAGTCTCTGTAAGAAGATACATGATTCAGCACTTAGACACCTTATGGGATAATTGGGATGACAGGCTTGGATGCTTAATATAAAGTTCCAAAATCTGAGTATGCAGCATTAATAACCCCTGTTTGGAGCAGCTGAGAAAGGCTTTGAAGCACAGACAAGTTAGTGCTAGGTGAGGAGTTACTACATTTCAGCTCCTGCCCAGGAATCTGCTGAAATCAATGCAACCCATTTTAAAGCTGAGATATCATCAGAAACCTTATGTAGGCAGTTGTGAAACAAGAACAAACTACACTGAATTTACTCAGAGATGGGAAAGGGTGCAAGAATTAAATGGTTGCTTTGCCAGATTTCCATGAAAACACTGTTGGCATCAGAATCCTATTCCACCAAGCATCTCCTACCAGCTTGCCATCTGGCTGTGTTATCCCTGTCAAATATGCAATCATAGGTGTTTCTGACCAGACTGATACTTGTTTGTTTGTTTCTCATGGTGCCTGCAGTGTGTCAGACCCACCAAGCTGGGAGAGGGGAAGAGGGGTGGTCTTTGCATTGCCAAGGTACAACATCCTTTTTCACAGCTCCTCTTCTGCCAGAGGTTCTTCCTCTGACATGGAATATGATGGACACACCAAGTTCATTCCTAGAGGAAATCATAAGCTAATCTACTATGCCATAAAGCATAAACCTTTGCTGAGGTCCAGTGGGAGCTCTGGAGGCATCGTTCCAGGGTTGCCTCTGATGTGGTTGGAGCCCCAGTGAATGCAGCCTAATCTGAAGGCAGAGAGGATGCTGCTGTCTGGACAGTGCTGCAGAAAGCCAGGGGAGCCCTGATTTATAGACCATAGACCAGCACACTTCATTATAGGCATAAAAAAGCCTAAACATATGCCTAAACATAAAAAGCCCAGACATCTGCATGAAGTCTGCTTACTTGTGTATCTGCCTATCCATCCCTATCAATACTGACCTGCTCTCTTGATCCACTCCTCCCCACCACAGATCCCTCTCAGGAAAACTGAAGAGTGGGCACGGTTATTGTGTGGGCACAGATTTAAGACTAGAAGGTCTAGTTTGCTGCCAGTATGCAGTCATTCGTGTTCCTTCCCATGGAACGCTCTCATCTGCTGCTGTGTTTGGATTGACCTGGAGAGCCTTTCTCTGCCCAAGTTCCCTTCTCCTGTCCTAACCAAACCAGCCCTGCCAAAGGGCTGTTGCAACACAACAACAATAAAAGACAGCTCTGATGGGGGGAGAAAGGAGAAACCCTGCAAGTTTGGAAGAGAAGAGCAGCAACTGAAGTGTGAACCCAGTCTGCTCTTAATGGGAAGGGAGGAAAACCCGATTTCCTCCCAGATCTACAAATGGGAAAGCAAAATGATGGGAAAAGCAGCCTTTATGTGGTTGCTGGGACAGCCATGAACTTGTAGGGTAATTGTAGGCATGGTAATTGCCACTGAACTCTTTGCCTTGGGTTGTGCTGTCAAACACCAAAGCCTGTATCCAGCCGCTCTGTAGTCCTCGGCATCCCTCTGTAATGGTTTGCTAACAGGACCTGCTTCACATGCCCATCACCTTGCCTCTTGCTTCACCATGTGAAAACCAGGTTGTTTACTTTCTCCTCCTCTCTGAATTGCATTTTGGACTTCTATTCTTTTAGCTCTGAAAGTTATTGATCAAAGGAGCCACAGCAGAGAAATATCCCTGTGCAGGGGCCACTAAGAGCCACATCAATTTGCATGGCTGAGCATATTTCAAAGCACTTTGCTGGTGTTTGTATGTGGCATCTTGTACCAGCCCTGGAGAGATGCGCAGAGAGAGACTTGCTGCAAAAGGGCAAATCTAAGAGTTGCTTTTGCTTCACTCCTTTTCCTATTGTCCCATGGGCTGTGTCAGGTAGGAGCAGCTCTACGGCCCCTCACCCACACCATATGCAGCTTCAGTGCATTAAAATGTGGATGCAAATGATTTTTCCAGGGTCATGTTGTGACACAGGGGCAAAGCAAGGAAGTAATTGAGAATTCCCAATGCATCTTTCATGACCTAGCTGGAAAAAAATCCCCTCACCGCCTGGGAAAGGGCAAAAGGGGAGCTGAATTCCTCTTTATACCTAAGGGAGAAGGAAAGAGCATAGAATCATAGCAGCACAGAACAGTTAGGGTTGGAAAGGACCTTAAGATCACCCAGTTCCAACCCCTTGACATGGGCAGGGGTGCCTCATGTTAGATCATATTGCCCAAGGCTCCAGCCTGGCCTTGAATACTGCCTGGGATGGAGCATTCACCGCTTCTTTGGGCAACCTGTTCCAGGACCTCACCACCCTCACTGTAAAGAACTTCTTCCTTATATCTATATTGCACAAGACAAGGTTGTTAACCCATGGGAATAGAGGGTCAGAAACACAGATGCAGTCCTCCATATGCAGGGAAAGATGTTGGAGCTGGGAGAGCAATGTAGGATTCCCCTACCTAAAGGGCAGCAAGGTTTAGTGTAGGCTGGGGAACCTGGAATCTGGGAGCAGTGAGGGAGGTTGTATGTGTGTGAGCATGGGTTTTTGAGGTGACTCAGCCTTGCAGCATCAGCAGAGGGCTGGGAACAGCGTGATTCTCTGCTCTTCTTCAGACACAGCCTGAGTCTGCTCAGCAGAAAACACTGATCTTGCTGTAACTGACATTTTTTGACTTAAAGTAATGCTTCTCCTCTTTTTATTTGGTCTTTGGGGGGGGGGTGGGGGGTAAAACCAGCTTCATGTCTTGCCTGGACCCAGCACAAGTGCAAAATGCCTTGCAAACTTATCCGTTTACATATGCTAATAGGACGAATTCTCAATGTGCTCCAGATGAGGTGAGCTTTGTACTACCAAAAAAAATTCCATTTTCAAGGACATTGTAAAATCACTTCCCCTGTAATAATGAGAAAAGGCTGTAAATAAATTCTATTTCCCATTCTTATCTGTCACTTCGCATAGAGTTAAGCAAATGCCAGGGTAACTGAAATACAGCATTTACTAACTGTGAAAAACCAGTATAGACCTGAACCTAATTTTTGCTTCCTTCATCACCCTCACAAGGACATTTGGATGTGGGTTTCTCTTGGCCACCTCAGATAACTTAGAAAATGCAATTCTTAATACTTTTGGAAGTGCCTTCGACTTTTCAAAGCCTCCAATGTTAGGCAACTTCACAGCGAGTGCTTGCAACAAGCCTCAGCTTCCTCTGGCACTGATGAGATAATGAACGATTTAAGCAAAATGAATGAGAAAATTAAAATTAACAGTCCAGAAAACTCTGAATGATGAGGGAAGAGCCTCTGATGAGTTAGAAATAGTCAGGCTTTTTGAAGGATTATGGAGTATTTGCCCATGAGTATGGATGTGTATAAAAATTCATAGCTTTCTTCATAATAACCATTATCACTCGATAATCTTGAGAGTATACGGACCCTATGCCATGTATTGGCAATAATCTCCCTTCTCTTTATGGCTGCACGCTGGGATGACATTCGTGCAGACACAGGGAAATTACTTACTTTGACTGAATGAATCCAACAATCTTCCCTAGAAGTAAATGTTTTTCATTTCTTGTCATAGCCTGACTCACGTTGGAGTTTGAGCAGGTTGAAGACAGGGTCATTGAATCTACGGCTAAATGCTCTGAAAGAACCTCATTAAAGAGGAGTGAGAGTCTCTAAGAGGGAAATCATTATCTATTAAACTGCAGCTGCTTCTGGAGCTGGAGACCATGTCTAGAACAGAGAGTACTTGAGATTAGGATAAAAAGCCAAGAACAAGAAATGCTCAGTGGAAAAGAAATGAAGAAACACTGAAACAACATAGGGCATTATCATCCACATTCTCACTTATTCCGTCTGTTGTCGTCTGAACTTTACTGGAGGACACAAGAAATATCCATCATTTTTGTTCCTGAGTTGTATCTAGGAATGTCAGACGAAGAGGATCACAGAATGTGCATATAATAAGCCTAGTTTACAGCTCCCCTATCAACTTAATAACAGGATGAACTGGGATGCCATCCAAGACTCAAACACTCCTTGCAATTAAGCAGAGTTACCAGCTCCTAGAGGTGATACCATGGCTTGAAAGCTGTTGTTGTGGGGCTGTTAAAATAGATTTCTGCCTCTAAAAACCTTTCAAACACCAAAAACACAGGAAAAAAAGGGAAGAAGGCGATTATCAGGCAGCCCTAGCAGATGTTTGTGAAAGGATTCAGTTGCAATCCCAGCACTCAGATAGGGTTTGCCAACAATTGCTCAGAGGTTTAAGAATGCAGACTGAATCTGGACCAAGTCACTGTACCTATGACTATGGAGGCAAACCATTCAAACGTGGTGTGTTTGTCTTATTTCAACAAAAGGTAGTTTAGCCTTATGGAAGCTGGATGAATACAAACCTGTTACATGCTTTTTTCCCCTCCTCACCACACCAGGTCTGCAAAACAGGTCGGAATTTATGAATCCCTTATGTTCTTCCCTGTAATCTGCACTCCTCAGGACAGATCCTCAGCTAATTTGACAGAGCACAAGGTATTCCAAAGGCCATTGACTTAAAAAAGGTTCTGACTTTATTCTCTGGTTCTTTGCAGCATGAGAAACCATTTATGTTAGTGCAATGTGAGTTAAAATTGTGCTAAAACACTCCTATATCAAACTGAACCTGATTTTCACTAATACACAGCTGGTTAAAGCACACGGCAATGAAAAGCCTATATGAGTCTTTTAGGTTCCAGCTGGTAGCACCAGAAGACTCCTTCAGAAGTGAGGCTGCTTCCTATTCAATATTAACTTTACACATGGGAAGCCTGATCATGTGCTATTAAAGTCAATAGGATTTTTATCATTGACTGTAACGAGCAAACCATCAAAGTATATGTGTTCTTCTCTCCCTTCCACTCTGCTTCTGAGTTTCCCATAATCTTTCTTCAAATGACTTCTCCCTGGTTTTCTGTCCTTTCTTTCCCTTCGAGTTTTCTGCCATCCATGCCCCACATGGAAAACCCAGAGGTTGAATAGAAACTGCTCCACACTGCGATTTACAACTGCAGCTGAAAGATCCTTGCCACGTTTCCAGGCAGAACTGGGTAGATTGTGGAGCTCTCAGCAGAGCGCCTTTGGAAGCTTGGTTTCCATTCAAATCAAATTGAAACGGGGCATGAACATGAGTGAAGGAGGAGCAATCAAAACCAATAGAACACAGCTGGAGAGGCCAGCTTGGCAAAATGCTGAATATCCTACGCTCTTGATGATTAAATGAGCCATAAAGTCTTTTGGCATCTTCTAATGTTATGCTCTGATGTCCTGATCTTGCAAAGGACTTCAGCTATGCCTAATTTTAATCTCTTGCTTATATCCCAATGAGATCAACAGGGTTTTGCTCCAGATTCATGCTATCTCATTAGAGGCACTTAACTGAAGCAGAGAAGAGAGGAGCAGTGGTCTTCATCTTCACTGGATAAGGGACAGACAGCTTCAGGAGGCCTTTTGTGGTTTGCATCAGAACTGTTGAAATGCTTTACATGGTGTGAATACTTATGAAAAACGATGACGATAAGAGACAAACCCAGATGATCTCAAACAACATCTCAGAACTTTCCTTCCTCTACTATTATACAAGCATTAGATCCCAGTGTGTACAGACACTGCTATGCCACGCATTCAGAACACTGCGTCAGCGCTACAGATAAAACACTGCAATATCAGATAGCTATATACAAAGAGATGGCATAATTCTAACACGAACCTGGTAAAAACTGTTTATAATCAAGGAAAATCAATGTTTTGGCACAGAAACAGAAAACTAGGAAACCAAGCATGCATTTAGCCTCATTTTCTTGCAGGCTGTTCTTATCAGTGGAATGAAATGATCTAATTAGTTTATGGACAGAGTTTGTCCCTGAAGATCACAGCCTGGACTTGGGGGGGGGAAGAAAAGCCCATCTGAAAGCAGCTCATGTTTTTCATATGCTAAGTGTGTCCTGATATCTTTGAGATGAGTTATGCAAAGTAAAAATAATACTGACCAGAGTCTGTTATGCACCCAAAACCTGGCTACGGTGGAGGAAATGAGGACAATCACTTCCAAAGACTAAAAACAGTTTGCAGAGGGACTTGTATGGATGAAAAAGTAACTAGACCCCTAAAGCTCTTATTTTTTGGTATCCAGCTAACAATAAGACATACCTCTTTTTGGATCTGCATTCTTGGGAAGACCCAGCAACTCAGTTCTGCACTTACAAATGACCTCCATGTGCTCAAAAAGGGCAGCCAGAGGCCACAACTTTCTCATTGTGTTGGAAAAAGCAGCATTTGACAAGAACATGAGAATCCAACAGAAGGGGTGGAATTGTCTCTGGCTGTTCTACCCCTTGCTCTCTTTCGTATTTCTCAATAGAGTTATCTTTATCACTCAATTAATGAGTCTAAATCTTCATTTCCTTATCTGTTCTCAATAGCGCTTCCCAAACAGTTCCAGGAACGGAGATGACAACTGGACCATTGTGTCACATCCTCTCTTAGCCTTGAAGGAAAAGGCAACATAATCATTTCCAAAGGGAAGTAAAACCATCAGATTTTGGGCTTTTTTTCTTTCTTGAGATTTTCTTTTTGATTGTTCTAACTGGAACCTGACAATTGTTGTGGTGCAGCTCCTGAGCCATCATGATCCATGATGATGAATCAGTTTGCGTTCTGATTTTGGCTTTCCAGGGTGATTTCTAAAGATGCTCTTTGCACTTGTGCATATCTGTCTTTTGTGCTTTCGACTGCCTTGTTCTGCCTGCACCCTGACAGATCACGGTAGCAAAGGGGGAATTGGTATTTGTAGGGTATGGAGGGCATGGGATTGCATTAAATAGATTCAGGTTGTAGGGACAAATCTGGCGTTATGGAAATCACTGGAAGTGGGATGAGCCTTCACTAAATTCTCCAAGAACTGAAATTAAAGATGTTTGTGCTGTCCCTGATAAAATTAAGCAGCTAATCTCTGACCTGTAGATGGCAGGAACTTGCCTAGCCTGCTATCACTCGTGCTAGCATTTTACATAGTCAGACTTCAACAAAATGCATTCCATGTTTTCCAGCCACTCATATTTTGTATTTATAATGACTTCTTTCATTCTAGCTTTCAAAGCCTTGACAAACACTGGCATTTTTAGCTTCACATCAATTCTTTGCGTATTATTAGACCAAATTTAACACTGAATAAAAGGAAATGCTCAACTCCAGAGCATCTAGTAAGCCAGCTTCACAGCTTGGATGAGACAGCAGAAGTCCTGACTACTGGGTTGTTATTCTAACTACTAAACCATCTTCCCTTCTTTTGCCTTATGTCTTTTGGGACTCATCCATCACATAACTTCCCTGCATTTCCTTTTATTGCTTCCCAGGTAATGTTTATTGCTTTGAAAGTAACTAATCGTTGTTTGGGCTCTGCTCAGATGCAATTAAAAGGATATTCCACCCCCCACCCCCCCTTAAAATGCAGAGCATCTCTGAGATTCCTAATCATCTGAATTTTATAACTCTCTTTTATTACTTTCCAAATATACAATGCTCATAAAAAAGGTAATTGGGTCTTTACAATAATGCCATTTCCTAATGTTCACCAATGAGGGAAAATTATCATCATGGAGCAGAATAGTATGTTTTAATTGTTTTGCTCTCTTATCCCATGTCAAAAGTTTTGAGGGCAAACGCTAGGTATAAATACTAAGCCATCCCTACCGAAGAAAATGGTTGTCTGGGGTGATAACAATTCTGTTAGGCAGGGAGCATCAGTGATGAAGGGGGGAAGATAAAAATATGGAGACTGGGTAGCTTGAAATAGTAGAGGAAGAATATGAGATAGTAAGTGTACAGATTTAAGTCTTATTAGTAAGGAAAAGTGAGATCCATGGTTTTGCTTCAGTTCGTTAAACTACCCAGTGCATACCAGGCAGTTCTGCCTAATGGAAGCACCTTAAAATCTTTCACTTTGCTCAGTCTTAGAGTAGGTTGAAAGCAGCTTTTACAACCAGCAAACAATAGGAGAAATGCATTGGAGCAGGGATGTTAGGTCCAGGAGTCAAAAGGTGTAAGAAGCAGAACATCAACGTGTTTACTGAAAGAAAAACATTACCATTTTTGGCGTCAGGCTTCAGGCTGAATTGCTTTTGTTTTCAAAGTTGGAAGCAAGATCGAGCCTTTAAGGACCCAAACTGAGGCCATTTTTAGCTATAGAAAGCCCTAATGAAGCCCCTGTTGCAGTTCCCCATGTGTGAGGTGGCGACAATAACCCCTTTCTCTGGCAAGCTCTATAATTCCTTTAGGATAAGAATTGTTCCTTAACGTGGAATAAGCAGCTCTTTGCCCAGCAGGGCTCTGACTTCTCATTGAATGGCTCGAATTTGCAGTGAGGCAAAAATACATAAACCCAAAATATAACAGCACTTGCATAGATGAGTTTCAAGCCGCTTCTGAGTTTCCCTTGTTCCTGTATTCCCGTGTTGAATGCAGAGACATCCTTTCTGTCTGGCAGTGCTTGCAATTAAAAAAGCCCTCTGCTCTCCTGTATGGGAAGAAAGCCTTCAGATATGGCTCGTGTTTGATCTGTACCCACCGCCGTGGCTCGCAGCCCTGTGAACTTGGCAATGTGTTAAACCAGGGGCTGACGGCGTGAAGAAGTGACCTGTTTGACACAGGCATGTTACACAGGACACTGCAGGCGCTGGATGACACAGAAATGAAAGAAGAACGTGGGATTAAGAGGGATGTTCAAGGTCACCAACTCTCATCCCTCAAATGTAAGAGGCATTGTCCCACACAAGCCTGCTCACAACGGTCTTAAAACTACTTCTTTTCCTGTCTAATCTGACTGGAAGGAATTCCAGAACCCGTTCTCTAAACAGTTACAAAATTTCTCCTTTCCTGTCTACATTTATTTTTGGCCTATTTGTAGTCATCTGTTCTTGTGCCAACATCATCTTTTAGCTTAAAGACCTCTGCTCCCTCCCTGGTGTTTACCTGGCTCATACATTTAGAGTCTGCAGTCATATCCTTCCCCAGTCCTCGCTGTGATAGATGAAACCCAGATAGGCTTTGCAGTAACCCATGGCTCCCCTGTGCCACAGCCATCCAAATTGCCATTTTTTTTGCAATGGTTTCAGTTTAAACTCTTCTTTCTTGAACACATTCCTCAGAATACAAGTGGGGGGAAATAAAAAGGGATAGAGTCGGTACTGGCATGAAGGAAATGAAAGTCCAAAAGGAAGAAGATATATGCAAAGTGGAACAAGAAGGGGCTAAATCAAGAGGAGAGCCCCCTGATGCCAAACCCACTACCTTTAAACACTTATTCATGACAGACCTCCCTCATAGCAAAGGGTTATTAAGGTTTGAGACACTTGGATCTCAAAAGCAGCATTTCACCCTGTGATCTTCTAAGTCTCATCCAATTTGCTTATGAAATGAAAATCTAGCAGGAAGCGTTTGATGGCTGTGCATATTAATCTGCGCTAAAACAAGAGCTTTCATTATCATCTCCAGTGCTTGCTTTTCCCTTTTGCCACCGAGGTAGTGTGAAGGTTACAGTTAAGGTCAACCTCAGCCCGTGTTTGTTGGTTTATTCCTAGATTTTGAGTTATTGATATTGAGCTTGTCCAAGAAATCAGCGCAGTGCAGTGTAAGGCTAATTGATAGCCTGCTGCTCCTTTTGCATATTAAAAAGATAACCTTATAGAGTGCAATAAGGGCTTAAGGGAGGGCTTCAGTGTCTTTCTACTACCCAGTCAGAGCTTCACAGACTTTTGGGCAGCTGGTTTCATTTATTTCTATGCTGTCTTTTCCCTAAAGCTGTCTTTAATGGTCCAAGTAGGTTTCATTCTTGTCCCTTCTCATTTCTCCAGAATATGAAACAAATGCCCACCATGCAGATATGCAGAGAGCTCCCCTGCTTGGATTTGTTCCATGCATATTGCTAGACTGTATTCCAGCTTGCTGGGTCCCAAATATAGACACAGCATCGTGGGTTCATGGAATCAGCAGGGTTGTGAGCTCTGGCTGAATGCCGCTTCCCCTTACTATTGGTGATGTCCCTTATTTGCCCTTTGCTTAAGGTTCACCTCAGCCCAGTATATAATGGAATCATAGAATGGTTTGGGTTGGAAAGGACCTTAAAATCATACAGTTCTCACCCCCCTGCCATAGGAAGAGATGCATTACACTAGACCGTGTTGCCCAAGGCTCTGTCCAATCTGGCCTGTTAGTGATGGAGCATTTATCATTTCCTTGGGCAACCTATTCCAGTGCCTCAGCACCCTCACAGTAAAGAACTTCTTCCTTATCTCCAACCTGAACTTCCCCCATTTCAATTTAAACCAATTTTCCCCTGTCCTTGTTTTTCAGAACACCCACAAATTCACCAAGACTTTGCTTTTTATACTTTTATATATACGCTATACCTGCCCATATTGCCTCCTGCGCGTGTTTGGCTGCGGTGTGGCTCCCCTCCTTTCCCTCCCCTAATGTTGTTATAGGATATTGCTGTTTGCTGAGAAATGAAAGATGATATTTAAAAGGTTGCTAGTACCAGGTTGACTGCTGTTGAATTTCAGAGTCCCTGGTACAAATACTGAATTCTATTACTTTCATGGTAACGGACTCCCCAAAGGATTCTCCTCTTGCCTCATATGCTCAGTCCCTGGTCAGTTCATATCGGATTGTTCATCTGTTAGATGTAATAATAGCATCGTGCTGCAGCTCTACGGAGCCTTTCATCTGATGTGTTTTACAGAGCCTGGGCAGCTGTTGTGGAGAAGCAGGTGGGAAGCTGAGTGCTGAGGCTCTTTCTAAAGTAATTTCGGTTGACATATATTTAGTGAACCCATCCTGCTTAAAGGATAAAGAGGTACCGAGTGCATTAGAGATGTGTATATATACACACAGCTAAGTAAAATGACAGCATTGGCACCCTTCTTTGTCAACCCCCCTTCAGTCCCCAAAGTGTACTCACCATGTTGATGCTTTAGGACCTGATTTTGGTAGCCTTGTGAGGACTACGTATGATTCTATGATTGTATGACTGAGTGCATCTGTCTAGACACAACTTGGGAATCTGGCTGTGGTTGCTGTTTAAATGTGCTTTCAGTGAACCAAGACCAATGAGAAGGATCCTGTTTGCTCAGAAATAAGTCATGAATGTGATGATTACAATAGCCGTGTTACTGGAAATGTAGAAGAAGAAGGCAACTGAAGCAAACAGGGGTGATCACATTTATCTACAAAAGAGCTGTGCTTTTGAAGGGTAGAAAGTTATCTCAGGGAAGCATCCAGAGACTCTGGATGCATCTGCTTTGCTTAGCACAGCTGAACGTGGCACAACTTTGACTACTGGACTAACACACACATATGTGATATAGAACAGTGTCCTCCCAGAATGCTGAGATCTTCAAAGTAGAATTAACTGATCATAGAATCATAAAATAATGGAATGGTTTGGGTAGGAAGGGACCTTAAAGCCCATCCAGTTCCAACCCCTGCCACAGGCAGGGACCCCTTCCGCTGAAGCAGCTTGCTCCAAGGCCCTGTGTCCAACTTGGCCTTGAGCACTGCCAGGGATGGGGCAGCCACAGCTTCCCTGGGCACCCTGGGCCAGCGCCTCAGCACCCTCACGGTAAATAATTTGTTCCCTATATCCAACCTCAATCCCCCGCAGTTAAATTTGAACCCTGGGCAAGAGTTGTGATTCTTATTCTGTTGCTCTGGTCCTACCAGCGTCCTCTCATGGGCACTAGATGCTGCAGTTCTCACTAGCCCATGACCAAAGCCACAAGCACATTGTCGGCTTTCTCGAACCCAAAAAGGCAAGTTGCTGTACTAAAAGACAAATCCTGAAGCCTGAAGAGCTAGAAGGGGAATTCGTATGAAATTGTGGCAGCCGTAACTAACTGCACTGGGAGGAGGAGGAGGAGGGTCAGCTGAAGTTGTACCACCACGGTCCCTGCTATAAATGCAGTGGTCTCCAATGAAATGGTCTAACAAAGTGATTTCCCCTTCCCCTACAGAAATAGGCTATTTTTGAGCAGTTTGTGATGCATAAGTAGGGAGCAATTCTTGGAGAGCCATTGCCTGTTCTGATTTCACAGTAATGCAGGTGTGAGTGGCTGAGATGTGCTGGCCAGAGGGAAGGAGCAATAGAAAGTGAGAACGGTGGTGACCTTGTCACACTCTGAATGTCGAATTCATGCTTTCTAAATATAGCCTCTTCCCTTTCCCACAACACCAACCTGCACTGCAGCTTCAGATGTGCCTGTACATCTCCTCTCAGTCACACACAGACCCACTTGATTCAAACACGGTGCAATAAATCTGGAGCGACCTGCTCAGAAGTGTATACAGGTTTAAACTCAGAGCAGTGTTACACACCGACTGCTAACACTGAGCATTGTATTGTGCCTCTCAGATAATACCTGTTCTACAACACCTTCCCAAAACCCTCAGCACCCCAAAAAGGGCACAACTTTTACCATGTCTTGAAGAATTTAGGATGAAACTCAGTTTTATGGCAGTGCTAAACACCAAAAGTATTCCTAAAGCCACACAGATAGGATGACCATAGAATCATAGAATGGTTTGGGTTGGAAAGGACCTTAAGACCATCTAGTTCCAATCTTTATGCCATGGGCAGGGATGCCTCACACTAGACCATGGATTCACTAGACCACACTAGACTGGCACCAGGATTCAAGGGTTATTTTACAGTAGTGCTGCTCTTACTCCAGCTTGACTGCTCCCAGTTGAAACACAGTTCTTCAGTGAAGACAGATGCTTAGAGCTTAAGACCCTTCTGTTGTATATGTGGGGGTGACCAGCGTGACTATACATTCACGGAAACAGATGGAACAGTTTATACTACAGTACTCATGCATATTTGGTTTGTATTTGAATGAAAGACTAACAGATGCAATGTGCTGTTTTATTTTTTAGGAAATATATGATTAGGTATGGTTAATTTGCAGAGGGTAATGAGCTACATGCCCTTATTAAAATGTCATATATTCATGTACATTTCTAGCAGAAACATCTTTCTCTTATAAAAGGAAGTTCTCTGTTAGAAACAGAAAAGTTGACCTCTTTGAGTTTGTCTGTAGTTTACCTGCTCCTTCTTTTCGGCCACTGCACTCTGATGCATAAGAAACCCAGACAGGGGAATGCTGAAGGCTGAATTGCAACACTCCAGAAATGTGCTCTCTGCAGCTAGTTTGCTGTTTTCCTCTTATGTGTAGATATAGAGAGATGGTTTTATTTGGGTTTGAGAACATCTCCAGGAAAATTGCATTTCATTCTCACCATGTTGACAAGGTCTTCGGCATCTGAAACTTGACTGGCCTTGATATTTCAGTCATCATATAATGAGACGTTAGGTGAAGTATTACTAGGTGACACCTTCTTTAAGGCTGTCACTTACTTGGGCCTCAAGCAACTAACATGATGCTTTTGCTGTCATTAACAGCTACTTTGGAGTACTTTTTGTATCTGTGACAAAGAGCTGATATATGTATTGCTTTACCCCTGAATTTAATAAATTAGATTCAACAACAAAGCCCATAAACCTTTCTTTTCAGTCTCATACATTCATTAGGCTGACCATGTTAGGTGCACACCATCACTTCTTAAGTGTTTCAGAGGGCTGGAGTCAGTAACACCAGAACAATTCCTATTCACTAAGGATCTCAGTAGCACTTTGGGTAGACTTAAGGGACTGGGTATGACAGTTGGGCTCTAGCCCAACTCTTGCCAATGACAGAGCATGCAACGTCAAGCAAATATAATTAAGAAGGGTGGAAATGCATCCCAGCAACCACTTCTGCTTGCATCTGCCCATGCACACACACACTTTGCAGACTTGAACATTGCCTCTTTGCAACAGTTTTACTTCTCTTAACTTCAAGCAGCAGGTAATTGCTATTCTAGGATGTGGATGCCTGTAGCATTAAGCATGATAGTCAGTTGGATCATTACCAACTATAGGTTACTGATAAGAAAGACACCTTGGCACAAAACGCTTGGGTCAGCCTTCCCATTAAAGCACTGTGAGGTTTTTAACATCCATGCAGAGCAGATGAAATCAAAGCCTCCTTCAAAGCAGTGACTGACAGTGCCACGGACCCGTGTTTTCCTGTCCTGGTGGGATGAAAACCCGAGTGGACTCTGCTGAGGAGCTCAGTCCAGTGGAAGAGTGAGTCTCTCCGACACTTGGCCCAGGCTTCACCCACTCAGTTCTGCTCCAGGAACAACCTTTGTGCCAATTCATTGAGCAGAAGGAACCTGGCCTTTATTGTGGGTTGTATTATCTGATCGGCTCTATCTCAAATAAATCACACCATCCCATACCGCCATCTCCTACTTTTAGGGTAAAAACTCCACCAGCTAAGCTTACAGGCCCTGAATTTGTGCAATGGATAGCCTGCCAGGGAAAGAAAAAAAACCCACAAAAATGCAAGAATTGGCATTTATACGAGAGATAGCTTCCTTTGTAGGGTTGGCAAAGGAGGAAGGACTGTGATAAACATCATTACTAGCAAGTAATTTTCCCCCTTCTGATGCAGTTCTGCTATGAGTTTGTTATCTGCCTGAATTAAAGATCTCTTCAAGATGTTTCTAGTCCCCAAGAAAGGGAGAGACTAACACAGACTTCCCAATAATAATAAAGGGGGGGATTTCAGGAGGGAAAAGATGTCTCTCTTGTTCCTCTACCACTTGACAAAGCACTTTTCCACCCTGTTCCCAGTCCTACTCTCCTAAGCAGTTTGGAAGGGAAATGAGTTTGCTTGCAGATATTTTTTGTTCTCTAGCTAGAGAAACAAATGCGTTCACTGAATATAGCTCTGCCAAGAAAATAAGAACATGGGCAGGACTTTGAATGGAGTCACTGATGGGAATGAAGGAGAGGAACAGTTTGCTGTCTGAATTGCTCATCAGGAAGAAATGAAGGTGAAGAAAGGGAGGGAGGAAATAGAGTTGTTTGAGTAAGGATACTGAATGCAAAATCTGAGAGGAAGAAACAATAAATGATGAGAAGAAGCTGGATGGCTCTGAGTCATGCAACAGATTTTGTTCTTCCCTGAAGCTGTGTAAAACACACACTACAACAAACCACCTTGGAAAGCTTTCATGCTATAGGAAAATGACCCTAGGCAAGGTCATGCCGTCAACAGATGGCCAAAGTTAAACTCTTCTGTCGTTCCCTCTCCTGCCCAAGTGGGTTGAGATCTCAGTGGCTTCAAGTGGCATCTCTGAGGTTTTATGGCTTGTCATGAAGAGAATTACTAACTGCTTCCTAACTCCCTGCAGGGCTGCATAGGGCCTTGGCAATTCTTAACACCTGGTCTTCCCATACCAGCTTCCCTAATGCAGGGCTATTTTCTTAATACCCCCTGCTAATGACCTCCTGAATTCCATGAAATTCCTAACAGTCTTAAGAATAATAAGAGCCAAAGTCACTAACCAGTTTTCAGACAGCATTTTTGCAAGTGGTAGGTATGTCTGCATACCTCAGAATACACGTACGGTAAAGAATATGTTCATTTTGAAGTTGGGTTTTTTCCCATCCTATTCTGGAATCTTAGGCTTATCTGGACTTGGAAATGTACCAGTGTAATTATTCCTGGAAAATTGTTTGGAAATACTCATTTCAAAGTAACTCTCTACATGGAATCAGAACGATCAGATATTTGTGCCAGAAGAAAGGATGCTGAAATAATCATTTCATAAGAGCTCTATCAGTAAATTTCCAATTGGAGAGCAGCTTGTATACACAGGAAGGAAGCAAACCCTATTGTCTCCCTCCTTCCTTACAGCCCTTGTTTTACAGCCGAATAAGCAAGAATGAGGCTGTAGATCTATGTCGTCTTCTTCTTAGAATCCAAAAGGCTTTACAGAGTCTTTTGGATGAGGTTCAACACCCTGTTCAAGTCCAAGGAGGAAATAAGCTCTTCCAGAAATCCACCAATCTTCCTTTTTTTCTTCTTTGAGTCTGGCTGTAGCTCAAAGGAACCTTATGGACCATCTGTCCCTCCTATCCTCTCAACCCCCACATGCCACCATTGATAAGACATCAATCTGTGAAGCAGCTCTGGGAGAGATTCTTTTAGTAGTTTCTTCAGGAAAGCATCTGAGTGATTCCTCCGCAGAATCTATCTGCTTTCTGTGTCTGCTGAGGAAAAGAGATATTGACTTCTCCCCAGCTCAGCTACGGTCTGGACATTCTTCTCGTGAAGGACGCAAACGTGTTTGCAAAGGCTTCAGACAAAGGCAAGAATGAATTAAACAAACCCAATTCAGGGAGGACAGTGATAAACAGAGCATGGCTCATGAGAACGTTCAAGGTTTGGAAAGCATTACTTACAGTGAAACACTCCAGAAGAAAAGAAGTAAAAGAAGGTTAAGGACTCAGTTCGTCACTGTCTATGGGCCCATGAATCTGTTGGGGTACTGCTCAGGGGCAATAATAGATGCTAGGTGTCTTTGGAAACACTTCCTGAATATCTTCTCTTACCCTTTGTAGTCATGTGGGACCAACCATAATCTGATGCTGAGAATACAAACCTCCATACCACTCACTGAGATAAAAGCAATTGGGGGCTGCATTTGCTTCACAGGCCAGACCATGGCTCTTCCTAAAAGTATCCAAAAACCCCCAACTTCTGTTCTGAGATGGTAAAATATCTCCCTGGGAAAAAGCACTAATCTCTTGTTGAATACACCTTTGGAAACTGATCTTTTCCATAGTCATGCTGCTTACAGAGAGAAATTAGCCTCAACTCTTCTATATCACAGCTGCTTTCACCCAGTTGTCCTGTTCCTTTTGTTTGTCTTCCAGCAAGACATCCAGGCCTGAGTTGAAAGACACCAAGAGATGCTGCTGAGAGGCTTCTTACCCCGACCCCATGACACTTTACAGAGCCAAGACCTCCAGGCTGTCATCCTGCTGCATACAATAGCTTTCCACTGCCATACAGCTGTAGATCGTTACATCTGCCTGCACTCTACTGTGCCTGTTTAGGCCCTGTTCTTACAGCTGTTTATTTGTACTGCTTTACTACTCTACCTAGTTTTAGTTTCCATGCACATTATCAACCGTGATTTTAAGTTTTCCATTGGATAACTGCTAAATGTTGAAAAGTATCATACTGAGTTCTAATACCTAAAGCCCAAATACCTCCCCTTTGGCTCCAGAAACTCTATCCAACAATTAATGTTGCAATATCTTTCTTTTCCACCTTTTCCCTTTTTTCTTTGGTCAAAACATTGCTAATTTTTGACTAAATAAGAATCTGGTTCATCCATTTATTCTAGAGGGGTTGGAATGTCCACTAATGTTTCATCAGTGCTCTGCTTCAGTTCATGCAAATCCCAAGGTCTAACAGGAGCAAGAAGAGGGGTCATAACCCAAAATTCATGTGGGAACCAGCCTATTTGCTACGAGCTCACATGAAAGAAGATACCCCTCCACAAACAGGCATGACCCCCACCAAAGGGAGTTATGAAAATATCCCATTCAGCCTTAATAGGAACCGTGGCGTTTTGGTGAGTTGATCTCTGCTTTCTGCTTTCTCCATTCACAGCCCCAACAGAAGGAAAACAACCAAAGAAGGAAAGCTTGTCATGATTTGAGGGCAGAGAGCATACCAGCAGAAGGGGTCCTATGCAGATAGAATAGCAAGTAAACCACACTTGATGGACAGTCGACAGCCAAACATATGCAGGTAGGGCTGAGGGACACTGTGATTTCAGAGGAGACAAGGAGAACACGTTTGTCCAGCTGCTGTGTACCACATATTATATGGTTTAGACATACAATTTACAAACATGTACATCTATATTCTGTTTGCATAAATGTCTATGTCAACCTTTACCTAGATGCTTGTGTCAATGCCATGCAGAACTCAGTACCTTGCAAACATGCAAGTAACCCTTTCCTTGTCGATCACACTGCTAACATGCTGAAAGACTGACACCTAATTTGCCTAAAAAGACCTGTTTTCTCTACTGCTCCATCAGGAGGCATTCCTTCAAGCCTTTTCCTTGTTCTTTGTAGACTGAACCCATGCCAAGTTTTCTACTCTTCTGACACCAGGGGAAGTGTCTGCAATGCCCAGAGTCATCCCCTTTCTTTTCCTGAGAAGTGGCCCAAGGTTAACACTCCTTCAGACTTCTACAAACACTGCACTCATTTCATGGCAGTCCCCAAACATAGCATGGGTCTTATCATCAGTCTGGGAAGCAGGCTTCTTTAGGGAAAGCTGAAGGATGCATCAAGCAAACCACACATGTGCTGCATTTACCCATCATGTCACCAAGAGGGAACACATATTAAATGATGAGGAGGAGTCGAACCAGCTTCAGGTAAAGTTTGCTTTGTTGAGCATTAATAAAACAAATGGGCTATGTTTATGTAGCACCTTTCATTCCAAATGATCAAGTGCCTTGCTAGCCTTAATCATTTCACCCATCACTGAACTGCAGACACCTCTGGGGCGGAACATTAACAGCTGCTTGGTAGAGCACAGCAGCAAAACAGAGCAATTTAATGGAGGAGAAACACCTCGTCCAGCTTCATGTGCAAAGGGAATTTGTTAAGTGGAATGTAATTATCCAAAGCTGTGGTACCTAAGAGAGAGGGGGACATTTCCCTTCATGCTCTAATATGGGGCGACGGCTGCTTTTCCAGCCCCCAAGTTCCTGGGGAATCAGCATCGCAGCCTGGCTCTAGGGTTGCATCTGAGTCTCAATTTAATTTCCATCCTAAGGCTCCCAAAAGGAAAAGCATCTTTTGAGATATTTTGTGGGATTCCAGATTCCCACTCTTTCAGCTGAGGATCGACAATGGCCTATTTCAAACACATAAACCAACTAGAATGAAATGAAGAACGCGTCTAGAGAGAGAGGCTTGGTCCATCCATGTTCCTTATGTTATATGAGAGGGATAAATCATTGTCCCTAGGCTGTTCATGGCACGGTGGCTTGAACTAAAACGTAATAATGGCTTAAACCAGCAAACAGAGAACCTTGATTTAAATAATCAGTTTTAATCTTGTTTTGCATGTGTGCTTTTCAGTTATTTTCTTCTAAAACTGGTTGATTCTCGCTGATTGGTATAATTTGCTGCTTTATGCTAAATCAAAGAATATCCTATATCTATACATATTTATTTCGGCAATTATATCGTTTAGCATGCATTTATTCAGATTCCTACTTTTTACATTTTTTATGAAGAGAAAATGGTGAACAACAGATTTCTTATTCAGCACATGATTGCTGGAATTTTTTGGAGGGAGAGGGGTTGTTTTTCATTTATTTGGAATTCACAAGAAGCTGCATTTAAATGGAAACTAGAATTCAGTCATAATTTTACCCCCCTCCTCCTGAACTGAGTGTAATAAAATAACTTGAACCTGCTGGAGATAGGAGAAGAAAATAAGTCTTGCATGGAAAATGAGCTGGTGTTAGCAAAGACAGCGCTAGCTGTCGCTGGGGAACTGGAACAGGGTGCATTTCTAAGAGAGCTCGGCAGTGATTCTTCCTGGCTTCCGATGCCGGCTTAAATAGCTCCTAGGGTATTTTTGTTATCCCACCCTCAGCCACGGGCTCTTATTTGACTCAAATCAGGAAGATCTTCTATTGGGTGGGATTTCTGCTACTCTGCCATGGGTCAAACTGTTCTCTGTGGGACAGCAGTGGTCGCATGGGATCTGTGAAATCAGAGCTCTGTGTGCTGACACCCTGTCATGAAGAAAGGATTTTAATCACAGAATCCCAGCCTGGTTTGGGTTGGAAGGGACCTTAAAGCTCCTCCAGCTCCAACCCCTGCTACAGGCAGGGACCCCTTCCACTGGAGCAGCTTGCTCCAAGCCCCTGTGTCCAACCTGGCCTTGAGCACTGCCAGGGATGGGGCAGCCACAGCTTCTCTGGTCTATCACCCTGGGCCAGCGCCTCAGCACCCTCCCAGGGAAGAGCTTGTGCCTAAGAGCTCAGCTCAGCCTACCCTTTTTCAGTTTATTCAGTCTTGTCTCTGGTTTTAATCATGCAGATCTTCCTCTCTCCTCCTTTTCAACTTCTGGTGGATTTCTCACCTCTGCACATGCTCATTGAGCTACTTGAATGACTTGATGTGAAAAACGTCTCCCTTCTCACCTGCAAAAGATGCCGTTGGTTTCAGGAGCTCATCTGGCACCTCCACAGACTGGCTCTAGGTTCTTGTTCATAGCCTGCAGCCAATCGTTACTTTGACTTTCCTTAAGACTTTGACATAGCTGCTTGTACATGATCTAAATACTATTTAAAAGCCTCTAACAGATTATTCTGATTTTAAGCCTTTGTCGAAGCTGCCACAAATTCCCATTTTGTTTCAACCACTTCTCCATTAAAAGAAGACATGTATTTAACTTAAACAATGAAGTTAACATTTCTATCTATCTCCCCCAACTACAAAGCAACCGAACCAGAGCAGAAATCAAAGCACGTGTCTCTGAATGCAGCAGAAAGCTGTCATTTTGATGAAGCAGTTCGATTCTGAGTTTGCCACCACTGAAGTTGGCTCTGGAAGCCCTGTAGCACTTCAGGGGGTCATTAAATACAGCGGCGAGAAGAGGGCTGTGCTCAGCATGAAAAGGTCTCACCTACAGAGAGAGCTGCAGGAGGGGAATGCAGCCACTTGCCTGGGTGCTGCAGTGGGAGAAAGACACATTTCAGTGCCTTTCACATTGTGTTCAGCAAGTGCCCTGGGCGCCTGTGACCATCAGAGGACCCAGGAAGCTCTTGTGATCTCTAGGAGAGGGTTTGGTATAATGGCTTATGCTGTGTTGTTTGATGCTCACCATCTCACAGCCCCGGCAGCAATAGCAACAACAGGAAGCAGGTCTTTTTCAGCCCCCAGTATATTCAGTGCTTGTTTGAGGGGCTACTGAAGCCAATATTTTAAACACTTCAGGGCTGAAAATTCACTTAAATATATTACTGGGTTGAACTGATGTAGCGCTGCTTTGTCTGTTTCTATCTATGTTTGATGAGAAAATATTTGGGTTCGCAACTTAAAAGGGGATGAAGAAATAAATAGAAATAACATCCTCATTTGTACAGAGGGAACTGAGATAAAGAAAGAGAAATGAAGTGAGACAGCCAAGGTTAAGCACTGGCTGTAGGAGAGCCATGGATTAAATCTCTCAATTGCAGTCCAGTTCCCACCCAAAATCAGCCCTTCCCTGAGTCCCATAACATGTCTGCTCCCTAAATATCTTTGTATAACTTAATTATTCATGGAAAAGACTTCTTATTGAATGATTTTGGTTGAAAAATTTAAGTTTGTAAAATGTTTAATCTATGTGAACACCAGATAGGAACTATTGTTTCCTCTTTATGTGCATTTTGCCAAATGAGCTGTGTTGGGATGGACAGAAGTCAGAGCCTAGGCTGGAAGTTTTTTAGGGGCAGTTCAAAACAGCACTGAAAACTTCGCAGAATTAGGGCAGAGCTGCATTTCCAATCACTGCCCTCAACTGAATAAAACGGCACTTTAGCTAGAAGTTAATCAAAAGCCTCTGAGAAATAAAGCAATGAGATTTTAATGAACAAAATTCTCATGGCAGAAACTGCGCTTCCCTTTATTCGGAGCTCAGCATGCATTTCTGGGCCTGGGTAGAAAAACTTCACATGCTTTTTGCTCTCCCTTTGTTCTTGCTTATGGGTGGAGACACATCTTCACTGAAAAAGAAAAGCCAGATGCCTCAAGGGGCATTGGAGGAGACCAGACCAGATGTGAACTAACAGTCTGGATGCAGAAGTGGATGTGGTGGTCCAAATGGGAATTCAGAAATACAGACATGTATCTGGAAATGCCAGATTGGGAAGCAAGCCTGGTACACCTTTTCCTTGTGTAGGAAATAATGCTGTGCCTCTTTGAAAGGCTGGGATGGTGTAATAATACACCCTGCCCATAGTATGTTGGTGTAACCCCTCTGCAAATCCAGGATGAATCAGAAAAAGGAGGAAAGGCAAAGGGAAGATAAGCTTTGGATCCCTGAGCTGTGTTTAACCTTCAAGCTTAACTCTGCAGGGCTGGGGTTCTTTGACCACAGTGATTGATATCGGATCGTTTTGAGCCCTTAGCCATCACCCTTTCATTGTCTGAATTTATCGTCCCCTCTAAATCTTTTGCTCTTCTTCGTGATGCTTCTCCTCTATCTATCCCAGGAGGGCTTCAAATGACCATCAAGCTGCAGGTCCATCCTGACCCAAGCACTGATGGTGCCAGCTCCGATGGCCCTCAGTGGCCTGACCATACTCCTCACTTCATGGCTTTAGCCATTCCCTGTTGGCAATGACACACAAATCCCACCCCAAAACGAGGCTGGAAGTCAAGTATTGCTATCAAAAGAGCAATAGGTCTTACACTGCTGAACCTAGCCGTATTCCCCTTAGGATGTTTCACACAGGAAGAAGGTATTCATGGTACTCGGAAATAGTATAAAAAATGCACAGATTTACTTCCAGAATACTTGGCAGCTCACCAGCAATATTAATAAATGCAATTATTTTCCTTTAAAAGAAATCTCCATGACAAGACAGAGAAGGAAAGGACAAAAATTAGCAGCGTCATTGAGAAGAACAGCAAATTCTTACCTGTTAATGTCACTTCTACATGCCCTCTCCCCCATATCCAGGCTATCAATCAGTTTCTAGAGTTTGGGCATTTTTTTCCTTGCTTAATGATTTCACCATCATCACAATAATAATAATGTGAAGCCTACACACTAACCTATATTGAACTGCAGTTCATTACAGCAGAATAGCATTGCGAAGGGTTTTAATGTCAGCATCCTTTCAGACACAGATTACAGTAATACAGAAAATACATTCTCTATTGGACCTGCCATATGGGAATAAAAATAATAAAAGAAGAAAATGGAAAGTCTTCTTTTCCTTTAGAGGCAAAGAGGCCAGTGATGAGATAGATTAGCCCTAGAAATCAGTGGGAATTCTTTCAATGTGGAACAAAATCAAGACAGTGATCACTAACACAGCAATTGAAACACTAAATTTGGATGAATCCCACGTAACTTCACCTCCAAAATTGGGAGCATGGATGTCACTGGCTCCTTTTAGGTCCCTGGGGTGAAATAGATACTAATAAAGGGATGATCAGTTCTCAAGAGGGTTGAAACCTGCATGAGAGACAGTGGCATCTTCATCTGAAGGGCTGTTTTACACCCAATGGCTGAATGTGGAAGCAGATTAAGGGTCTGTTGCCCCAACCCTATCAATTTGGTGAAGAAGGGAGGTGGTTCCTCACCCTTTCACTTTCAAGATGTGTCTCAGGGCTAATATCTAAAAAGGACAAAGAATATAAGAGGACAGAATATATGAGGAATCCATCATCGAGAATGTCAGTGGTTAGAAAGCAGGATCACAGGTAAGGAAGATGTAACAGCCTTCAAGGGAGCCATTTTTCAGAGGAGAATGTAGCGTTTGGGATGGTCATGTACCTCAAGTCTCCTTTTTAGGACTAATATTCTTCATAGGAATATTAGTATCTTTACGGTTGGAGAGCCTGAAGGCACATTCCTTCCCCTGACCTTCACATTTCAAGTGATCATCAAGTCTCTGAACACCTCTATAAGGTGGTTTCAGTAGACTGCAATAGCCCGGACACTGTAAAAGTGGAGAATTTCTTGCAAATCCTATCTGGAAAGGAGCAGTGGAAGAGTTTTGAGGAGCTCAAACAAGAAAAAGGATTAGTGAAAATTCCCTTCTGGATCTGCTACTCGTCTTTGTAGTTCTTCACTAACTTCTGCAGCTGATGATGGATCTTTAGTGGTACAGGGTTCTGGGTAATTTTTACTTCAAGCTGAAACATCTTGTTAATATTAAGGTTGCAACTGATAGGAGGCAAGTGAAAGATGACAGCCAGCAGATGCCTGATCTTGACCGGGTAATTCCAATTTATTCTTGTCTTCCCCTACTCAAAAGACATCAGGGAAACTGAATAAAGTATAACCCACAGCACATTCCTTTTGCTTTTAATTTATTGTGGAGAATGTGTGTTTTGGGGGAAAAACTCCTTTCTGAATTCTCCAGAGCATGAGTATCACATTTTTACCTACATGGTTTGCAGAAGCAGCATGTCTGAAGCGCACACTCATTTACTGGAAGTACTTTGTAAGGTACTATTTAATTCAAAGGGATAAAAAAATAGATGATGCTGCTGCAACCACGGTAATAATATTAACAAAGGAATGTATGAAGCCTGAAAGGAAATTACTCATCAAAACATGGTAATAAAAAGTCACCATGGGTTATCAACTGGGATATGAACAACTCATTTGTAATGCTAAGATTACACAGTAATTCTGACACTGCTAATTGCACTGATATATTGGATTGTATTTTGGGCTAGTGATTTGGGTCAGCGTGATTTGGACAACAGGAAGGGGGATGTAAAGATAACCGAGTAAAACTCCTTCCTCTGCAGAGGGTCAGAGCTCTTTAGGCAAACCTTGCAGGGCCCTTGGTAGCCAGGATAGGCAACGTTAGGAGATGAGCTCTCAACAACCGAAGGGAAGAAGAGAAACCCACTGAAATAATTACTGTTTGCCTAGAGCTGCCCTCGCTATTGTAAAAGAGCTCTGAGGAGAAAATATGTGGAAGAAGCTGATGAAACTCTGGACCACGTGGCCTGATCATCGAGCCCGCTTTCTGATTTCATAAGAAGTCAAAATGGATGCAAGAAACCAAGCAGCAAACGGCATGTTGTGGTGTACTTAACCAAGAGTACTGGGATTTACACTGCTCTGGCATGCTGACTGCTTAGCAAAAACAGTCACCTCCATACACCTAGGACCTGATCACCACCATATGCTTAGTACATGATCTAACACTGCTGGTGGCTACAAGAGAATTCAAAGGCTTCAATGAGGTCTGTATCAGTCACCATTGCATGCGTTTCACTCATTAGTTAGATTTTTAACTGCCCAAGAGAAAGAATATCATTTCTTTGGTGTTCCTTGTTTGAAAGACTTGTCTTTCATTATTTCCTGCTCTAATATACCCTTGTGTTCCCAAATATCTTCTCTAAGCATTCAATTCTATCGAGTCCTAATTTCCTATGCAGTTTCTTAAGCACTCTTTCCAGCAGCAGTAAATGGCTTAAGCAGTGTGGAAGCAAAAAGTGTGGCAGTTACAGCAAGAAATGCTCTTTAAATCATCTATTATGCCAATTAAAATGGCTGAAGGTTGGTTCTGTGATGGTAGAGCAGGCAGGGCTATCCTGGTTGCCAGTATGCTTCAGCTTTACAAAAGCCTCTGAGGCAATTTATTTGATGGGAAAGCAAAAGTTAACCACAATGTACCTACTGCCTTCCTGGTCAGGTTGGTAAGGCTTGGAGAATGGTTTGTATATGGGGCTGGTTGTTTGCTTAACAGTTTTAAAACTCATTGAAATGCATCCCTGAACCCTAGTGACTAAAAGAAAAATCATTCCTCTCTGTAGGATGTGGGTCCAGCAAAGTGAAATGAATTGGTGCTCTTAATCTTGTCACCAATGAGTAAGTGTCTGTATTGCTATAGTCACCATACCACTTTTGGCACCAACTGGTGATTTCAGAGGTGAAGCCAAAGACAAATGGGCCTTGAGATTGAACTGCTCTTCCGAAACAGAGGTGACCAGCAAATGCATGGTGGGAGTGTTGGGGCTGATTGTACCTGCATCCACTTCGTTGTTAAATGGGAGATTTGAGTCCAGCAGAGCCATTCTCACCCCTTCTGCACACATGAAATGCATGCAGAATTGCTTGCAGGATGTTTCCTACATTGAATGGTGAAGGTGGAAAGAAGCAGCACAGCACAATTTGACAGCAAGGGTCCTGTAGCTTGAATTTTGGCTTCCAGGGTGCTTAGAACTGGAATTTTAGCTCATGTCTACTAATGCCTCAGTCCACTAGATAAGAAAATGCCCACACTTCAGCAACACTTCTGCTGCAAGATTTTCTTTACACAATACATCACAATTGAGCATCTCCAGCTCGGTTGAGCTGTCTCGAGCCATCTGATGTTATTCATCCTGCCTGTGAGATCTTTCTGGCCGCTTGATACTGCCCACATTCTTCCCAAGAAGAGATGATGACAGAGGGAAACATCAGCTCCACTCTGCACATGTACACAGCATAAATCACTGCTGACTTGTCCTGCTAATGAAGAAAACTGCTCCCCCTCTCTCCTGCTCTTTCTCATATTTAACCAATTATGTGCCTTAGTGGACATTGACACTAAGCCTAGATTAAAACTAAAGTGAATCCTTAGTTTGCCATAGCTATTTAGGAATAGGTGAAAGATAAACAAGCTTGTTATCACATTGATAAAAAAAGAAGTTGTTTTCTTTGTGGGAAGGGAATCTGTATGGGAATATCTACATTTCCTGCCAATCTTTCATGCCTGGATCTATGTGGGGACTGCCAGCATGATTCATGACAGTTTGGGTGAGTCTGGTGTCAGATCTCCCTTATAGACCTAAAAGAAACATTCATGGGTGCTTACACATGAACACTGTCCACCTCTATACCACTACAAGAGCCTGAGGTGCTCAAAGCCCAGTCTGACCAGTTCTGCATGGCCCTGAATTCAAAGAGAACACAGCAATGCTACAGATTATGGAAACTGGGGAAAGAGGGAGGCTGGTGCAGCTGACAGAGGCAGCATTCACTATGGACCACTCTCAGCAGCTATTTGTCTAGTTTACATTTACACACTTTTAGCACTGGAGTTCCTCTGACTGTCTCCTCCAGTGCCTAACTGCCTACAAACTGCTTACAAGGAGAGGAGGATCTAGGTGGCTTTGTTCAGCTGATAAAAGAGGTTGCTAAAGGGAGACCTCAGTGCTGTCTTTTAACTCTTTCAGGTATTGTGATATACAGGAGGTGGAGTCAGAATGTCCTCTGAGATGCTCAGTGAGTGGATGACGGTTGTGGCAGTGGAAATTCTGACTGCCTATTAGGAAAATAGCTGTTCTCAACAAGAATGGTCAGCACCAGAACCAGGACATAGAGGTGGTGGCCTCTCCATCCTGGGAGATACACGCAGTGTAACTGAACTGACCCTGAGTGACCCAATCTGACCTCATTTATCCCTGCTGTGAACAGGAGACTGGACCAGAGATCTCAGTGATGCCTTCCAACATAAATTATTCTGTGGTACTGTATTTTTGCAGTACTTCTACTTCATATCTTTATGAGTATTTTGCTTTTAGTCTGTGACTGAACTGCTGCAAAGTAACTGGAAGACTATTACCTTGTTCTCCTTCATTGTGCTCTTCTCTATATTAAGCAATTGCTGGCTCAGTACAAAGCCTCTTCAGGGTTGCTTAAGGTAATGCCAGTTAACTCCAGGCTCAGATCCAAATGACCACCCACTTCAGGAACTTCTTTTGCTTGAATCAGTCTTACTGAGAAACAGTATGATCTAGTGTAAGAAAGAAGTTCTCCGAATACCATTGCTACTGTTCCAGGAATCAAACTCCTCCCTGTGCGTGTGTCCGAACTGTTAATGGGAGTTCACAGTATCAGCTTAACTTAGATGGTCATATTGCAGGATAACCTCTTTGAAGTGACCACTATATTGGCAGCAGAGAGTTACTGCATTATGCCCAGACAAGGCGCAGTAACTTGAGTTGTTCCCTCTGTCCCCTTATTCAGCAAAGAGACCATCCAGGTTGAGCAAAAAGCACTGCCCAATGGAAGAGAAGCCATAGGTGCTGTTTGGCTGTGCAGGATCTGAGCTCAGGGCAATGCCAGACTTATAACTAAAGCTAACTCTTCAGTGAAAACAAATTCTTAACCTAGTAAGAGTATTCAACCTCCTGGAAGGGCTGGGAATAGTTTAGATAAAGCAGCACATGGCTTTTCATGCCAGCTGCCTGTACAAGTGATTTATGGACTGTAATATGCCATGGAACCAGAGCACTTCATTGGTTTCCTTAAAGACAGAGGGGTGGATTGTGGCTTCACTTACTGAGCAGTGTATCTGTTCCTTCAAGGCATCACTACTCCTGAAATAAAAGCAAACCTGCTTTTCGAGGGAGCCAGGCCTCTCATTTTCTAAGAACAATAAAAGTCTTGGTAGAATCGTGCTTTGACAGCTTTGGATTTACAAACATCAGAAGTAAATTCTGATTATTTATTTTGGATAAATAATGAAGAGCATAAAAATTGCTGACATTAACCTTCATTGGAAAAGTTGGTTTAATGGGCCCCATAAAATCTTCTATTGATGGCAGGTTCATAAAGCTCCATATTGACTTCAGCTAAAGGCTATAACTTCTATCAATACTGTCAACAATTAATATTGACGAATAAAAGTATCCTGTAAACTGAGTCATAGCATTATGTTACTTTATGCTGCCATTAGCAAAACTTCATGTCTTCTTGAAAACATTTCTCCTATAAATCTGGGATTTCTCAGAATAGCCTCTGTAATAGCTATAACGGAGGGCCCAGGGTAACTGCTTACGTGCAGGGGGAGGAAACACAGGGCAACCTTTGTGTTTGCTAAACCAAGCTTCTGAGATGATCTCAGACTTCATGTGCTCCATCAGCAGGTTTCTGGTGGGAGAGGTTTATGTGAAAAGGTTTCTCACACCTTTATCTGTGCCAAATGACGAACCAAAAATGTCCACATTTTGTTTGCATTTACAACTTCTCCTTAGTCATTCTTCTGTTCCCCCCTTGGGCCGCTGTTTGGATACATTTATACCGCTGTTTCAACTGCAATCCCTATATTGGAATGATGTCTTTCAGCTCTGGGCAGGTTTTCCTGACCTGAGCCTGGCTGATGTCTCTGACATCTTCCTAGGGATGTTCAAGCATCAGCTGAATATCCCAAACAACATAGTTTGGGTCATATTTTCCCTCAAGTTCCACCACCTCTTTTATTGTCAATATAAACATTACAACTCCATACTGGACACCACCACTCTAGATTATACTGATGCTACACAGACTGCATTTTTTAGTATGATTTAGCCTTTCTCATTCCAGGCGCTCAACATCTAAGACTGCAAATACCTTGGGCCCAAAGAAACTCCTGCTATATTTGTAAAGCGCTTATAAACCCTTCACGTATGTTCTCCACCTTTCTGTCTTCCTTTTCTAATTGCTATGAAATGGTGGTTCAACAGATGGTTAGCGTGTCATTGAATTCAAGGGAAGAGGAATTGAAGGTTGACTCAATCCTGACAGGAGCACCACTGCCTCTGTTTTTACTTTCAGTAAAGCCTTTCAAGGCTTGTGCTGTTGCTAGTGTGTTGTTGCTAATGTAATTTCATTTGTAAGTGATCTGTAGGTACAAAGTTGCATTTGCACATGTAGAGATAGCATTAGAGAAAACAGTGATAAAGACTCCAGCAGCTAAAGTAATGCTTCCCTCTTAAGGAAAATGCTCTTCTTAGTAGGCATGGAAAGAAAAATGTACGGGATAGGATCACAGCTGCTCATACACCACCATGGAGAGCACAAGAGAGCGCTTTGGATACAGGCAAATGGGATGGATGTGCAAGGTGTTTGCGTTTGGTTTGTTTTCTAGCGACTTCTTGGGCATGTGCAAAACTCTAATTGACCGTGATGATCCCTCTGGGGTTTTATCCAGCCACAAGGCTCGCAAGGAAAACAACATCATCTTGGCAATGCGTGTCTGTCTGTTCAAATGGGTGCAACCCTGGAAGACACTACACTAAGTAAAAAAATACTGTACACATGCTCTAAAAAGGCTCTGCTGCACATCCTTTAAACAGCAAGGCCGTTTGTCTTTGAACTTTGCCTAATGTATCGTTATCTCCGAGCAGAAACTTCTTAAGCTTCTACTGTAATTTTGTTGGGAGTTAAACAGAAAATCATGTGGGTGGTGTATGTCTCACCATGTCACGGCTTCCCAAGGAAAAGTTATCATCATTTGTCACTGTAATGCTGTGGCAAAAAGCATACAGAGAACAAGCAACACAGTCATTTCACATCAGCTTTCTGCTCTGAGCTCCAGCTCCTGATGACTTGTACGCAGCGACTATATTAAGAAGCAGGCTGTGCCGTAATTGAATTAAAGGTGCAAAGGCACATAGGGCTGTGTGAACTCCCAGGTCAAGCTGCAATTGAATCAAAACCCTCTCTCCTCTCCTACACTGCTTAGCAGAACTGCTGACCAAAAGGTCCGCAGACCTACAGAACGCAGGCAGGAGTCCCCGCAGCTGGAGACCTACAGAGAGTTAGAGAGAGAAAGAATCTGTGACCTTCAGTTTTATTTCACACCAAGAAAGAGGCTTCTACAAATATTTCACCATCGTTTTCCTTCAGAGAGCAGTCAGTTGATTTGCATAAAGGAAACGGCTCCTGTCAAGGAACCAGCAAGGAAAAGAAGGAAATTATCTGCCCCGAAAATCTGTAGCAGAGATAAGAGCAGCATCGGCCAGAGGAGGGGAGATTTAAATGCTTTTTTTGTCTGAAAGGTCGCTACAAAAAGCAGGGAGAGCTTTACAGGCACTTAATGATCTCTGTCGCTGTGATAAATAAGCAGGATCTCATCCAGCAGTTTATTAACAAACACTCCATAGGACAGTACAAAAGGCCACGACATGGGGCTATTAGGAGAGTGTTTTCACTGAGTCTGATTAATAAAACCCACCATGAAACCTAAGGAAGATTAAAGTGGAGCGGTAAGAAGAGGCATTCCCAGTAGAGCCTGAGGCTAACATTGCATGCGCTGTCACCACTTACCAGTTTCAGTGTTCTCATGCTCCGTGTCAGTGAGGGTGAGGTTGGAATTGGCCCGGCTCGACAAGCAGGAGCTGCGTCCGGATTTAGTGTTGCGTCCCCAGAGCCTCACGGGGTGCTCGGGTGACATGACCACGTCTGCCTCGGTGTCGGCATCCGAGCCGGCGCTGATGGAGTAGCCACAGTGCGGCAGGCCAATATCAGTCCGGTACAAAGTCCCATGGGTGGGTGTCACATCTTCAAGACCCAGCTCTCGCAAAGAGAAGTTGGCTCCTGGGAGGAAACACAGCAACCTGGTTACTCTTGAATAGGGGGTGGGTTCACATCACACATGTCAAGGGCAGAATCATTCAACCTCTCTCTTCAAGTGGGGCACAGCATTTCCTGTGTCTTATATAGAATCACAGAATGGTTGGGGTTGGAAAGGACCCTAAAGCTCTACAGGCAGAGACACCTTCCACTAGACCAGGTCCCTCAAAGCCTCACCCAACCTGGCCTTGAATAAATCATACCAAAGATTGAACAATATCGCACCAAAGATTCCCCTCTTTTGTGGTCTTGCTTAGTGCAGACCAAGTGACCATGCCAAGACCAAAAATCAGCTGGATTCCTGCTTCTGGAACCTGACAAAAACACAGGGCGTGTTCAATGAAATCATCAAATTTGAAAGCAAAGAAAAATGGAGAAATGGTGGAATTATTTATGAGAGGCAAAAAGTAATCTTCTCGGGAGAGAAGCAAAATGAGGCATGCAATGATCAAAAGTCCTGCCATACACTTGGCAACTTTACTGCAATAGGAAATTCGAGTGAATTCTGCTCATTGAAACCCCTGAAATTACATACTGGGGATTTAAATTTCCTTTGGCAATCTCCCTTTCCCCTTGCTGACCGCTCACACCTTGACTCAGTTTAGCTATTCATTCAGACAGTCACAGCAGAGGACATTTGGCTGTGAATGCATGTAATTGCTGACTAAAAATGCAACCTGCAGAATGACTCTTGAGTGAGTTCATGCCTAGTTACCTGCAGAACTTCGAAATCAGAGCAGATCAACGTGAAAAAGGCTCGAGACATTATCACACTTTGGAAAGTTGCACAATGGGGAGAGCAATGAGCAGCTCCGCTTTAAGCCACATTTATTTACTAATGCATGCTTTTGTTTTTCAGCCCTCGATGTCTTTAAAAGAGTTTGGTCACCCCTGAATGCCTTTAGCGGCTCTGTGTATTTATACAGCACAACGCACCCATGATCCCGTTACACTATGCCTTGATGGGATGGATTAGGAACAGAGCAGTGTTCGCAGCATAGACATGCTTCAAAGGGACAAATCCAAATGAGATCTCCAGCAAGGTTTGGGCCCAAACCTACTTTTGACCACTGAAGTTCATGTCTACTCATTATTGACATCTGCTTGTCAGGTCTGGACCTTGAGGTTGTATCCAAAACTGAGTTATGGTTCTCTCCCTTCCCAAAACCACACAATCATGTGGTTCTCCTCACATTTCCGTTTGCTGATGTTGAATATCACACAGTGGAAAATGTGTATCCAATAGAAACAGTGAGATTTATACTTTTCCAGACTCTGGTTTAGCACTTGAGGAAACACCCTGGCTTTTTCCTGAGCCCTGCTGTGTGGGGAAGGTCTGTATTACAGCACACATGCATTGAATGACCAGCTGGTCCGAAGTAGATGCTATTTTACTCCACTTTTTCATGTAGTTGACTTTGCAGCTCATAGCAAACAGGGAGAAGGTGTTTGAATGCAAGATGAATAATGAAGCCACATTTCCATGTGAAGCTCAGAGAAAGAACTGTTTGCCATGAGGAAGAAATAACCAATGCTCAGCTGGTTCCAGATCTACAGCTGATATTACTCAAACGCTTGTGAACTTCACACCTTTTTAATTGACTGAACAAAACTAAAGCTTTCACACAGAATGGACAGATAAGGTTGCTTAGGGCTCATACCTCCATCAAACCCCGGGGCCTTGCTTGGGAAGCACAATGCAGGCTTGTGGCAAATAAATCCATTTAATTTGATCGCAAGGTGGTCTGAGAGTGTCCTCTGCCACTCCATGGCATGAGGTAGCAAATGAACTTGACCTAAGTTATTACCGCAAGGAAGCAGTACCTCCCCAGAGACCTCATTCCTCTGCTCCAGCTTTGACTTTGTGCAAGGCCAGGATAGTTTTTAAACCATCCTCCATGGAGTACTGTAAAAGGTCATCTTCTGGTTTTGCTTGTGTGTTTGAGTCACCGATGGCGACTTCCACCTTCCCGTGAAGCAAGCCACATCATCAGACACGTCAATGTGCAGCATGACTGATGCTCTCCACTTACAGCAGCTCATAAATTATGAAAAATTACTGCTACAATTAACTGAAAATCAAATTTATTTGCAATAAACAGCAGGAGATGCATCGATTTTCATATTCTATGCCCACCGTTGCCTTTTAAGCTGGAAGAACTCAAGTCAATAAAAGGAAGATAATAAATATCTGAGACTTTTTAATTCAGATCTGGTCTATTTTTTCCTGTGCTGACTTGCACGTTTGCTGGCACTCTCACTTGAGCGAAAACCATTTAAATGCTGACTTGTTTATTTACTGAATTTATTTGGTCAATTTGAAATGTTTTCCCCATTCTGCCTCCCAAACCAATGCAGGAGAAAAAATCCACTTTGCCTTGTTGATGTCAAGCAGGCTAATGAGATTTGGTTTCAGGTGGCAAGAGGCAAGCAGCACCACAAAGTGAGGTGCATTCATGGCTTTCTGCCACCGGAAAATCACAGAATCATATTGTTGGGGCCAAGTCCTCTGATGATGGAAAACTAGTCTCTGCNACATTACCATTGCTAATGAGATTTGGTTTCAGGTGGCAAGAGGCAAGCAGCACCACAAAGTGAGGTGCATTCATGGCTTTCTGCCACTGGAAAATCACAGAATCATAGAATAGTTAGGGTTGGAAAGGACCTTAACATCATCCAGTTCCAACCCCCCTGCCATAAGCAGGGACACCTCACACTAAACCATGGCACCCAAGGC
>NDXB01002818.1:10411-31091 GCA_002631895.1 Agapornis roseicollis
GTGGGGGGGGGGGGTGGGGGTGGGTAGAACTAGATGATCTTAAGGTCCTTTCCAACCCTAAATATTCTATGATTCTATGACCGTACCTTTATCCTTTCCTGTCATTTTCTTCAGCCAGAATATTTATGTATGTGATTTATCAGGTATGTTTGTGGTATTAATGGGAAAAGCGTGTTATCATCTTGTTCTTTTTATAACAATAGCTTGCTGCTGTATTAAACACACTACTTTTACCTAGAGGTTCATATTTATGTATCTTTTTTTGTGAGTAAATAAAATTTTTCTGTGTGAAGATGGCATAAGGATTATTTGAGGTGCATACAAATATTTTGATTGAATATGACCAACAATATATTGTAAAACATAGTCATTGCTTTTACAGAACATACAAAGTTTTGGATGACAAGAATGGGTCATATTGTTACTTCACAAATCACTCAGAGCTATACAAAATGTTAATAATTGACAAAATCTAGTTTTCTTTAACTCCAACAAGAAAATTGTTCTGCAATATTAGGAAGCATCAGAACATGTTTCATTTTCAACCACCTGTTTTTTTCACCACTGTGAAGCTCATTTGAGACACTTCTGTTATTGCTGTATTGCACCCTGATAGATTTTTCTTCATACAAGTATGGGAGCGACACAGCTCACTTTATGATATACTCTGCAAAGCTACCTGTAGGGACTCATTTTAACTTCTAAAAATATTAAAGATGTGTAGGTATGTTATCTATGGAACAAGAGCAATATTCCCTTTCTTAGCCATTGGCAAAATCATGAAGATTATAAATCTATTAAAAAGTATTCTACCTTACCAGGTGTGGATGAAACATATTTTTATAGGATCTTGTTTGGCAGCTGTCTTTCGGATATCAAATCCCCTGGTTATTTGCAACTTTTGTTTGGTGGAAAGAACATCCTACTTCTCTGTCCATCCTTTTTGTATTGCATATTGAGGCTATTTCAGAAGGGCAACAAAGTTCATGGTTTTATCCTACCATTGTTTTTTGACTGCTACACTTCTTTACATGGATTTTTTTATCATGAGTAAGGAGACCAAACTTCTGCTGAAGTCTGCCTCATCAGCAAACTAAGAGAAAAGACTATTCTAAAAGTAGGAAAAAAGAAAATAACAATTTAAATAAAGACAGCTAGTGAAGTGTCCATCTGGAGATATACCTTTGGTCAGTCATACAAAAACCTCAGAATTTTTATTGGAAAGATCTGTTAAATCATAAATAGAATATTGATTTTTTAAATTGTTTATAATTAGCAATTAAATAACTATGTAGATGTTGTTAGTCACTTCTTTTTGGTTGATTTCTTAACTACATTGTTGAACTGATCACAAATCATCCTACATTTTGTGTCCTCGTTTTTATGAATATTTTAATTACAAAAAAAGCTGTATAATTTTACACTTATTTTGTCCTGGATGGAAAGCAAAGCTTATAGTTTTAAAATAATTTATTTTTTGCAATCTTTTCTTTAAAAAAATAAAAATTGTTAAAATCCTCTGACTGACTTTGCATGGCTACTCAAATTGCTTATAGCCTTTCATTTTCTCTCTTTTGTGAAAATGACTATATACAAAACTCTCTTTACCTTTTTGATTCAGTAGTACAGACTTTCACACTTGAGCTGCTTCTTCAGAATTTTCAAGTACAGTGACTGTTTCTGAAAAGTGTACTGTGGAAATCAATTATCCCCTCCAGATATTTCAAAGGAAGCAACTGTCCCTTATGTACATGTTTGTTGTAAGTTCTCACTGGAAATCAGTTAAGTTCATTCATATCACAGTTATCATCTGCACATACAGTTATATACCTATATTTAATGCCTTAGTGAATAGCCCACGTTGTAGTTTAATTTTTCACAGAAATCTAAAGTTTGTTCTTGGACTGTGTATTTTTCTATCATATTAGATAATCACTCTGGGCAAAAATCCAATCTTAGCTCAATCAGCAATACTCTGAGGAAGGTTAAAGAAAGTAACTTGCAGTTTTTAGTATGTCACTGAGTATGTGACTAGCCTGTTCATTTAGTCATTGCTGGAAACATATTCTGGCATGAGACTGAAACTTACTAATGATCTCTACATAGAGTTCATTTTACTCTTCTGAGAAATGTTGTTGCCCTCCATTTTTTTGTTAGGGTTTTTTTTTTTAAGTATGTAATATAGTGGATTTTTTCTGCTTAACCTGGAAATTTCTATTTCTAACTCTGAGTCCCAAGGCGAAGCAGCATTCAGTGCACCATGAAATAGATATGCCATTTATATTGCTAGAAGAAGCTATATTGCTGAAGAAATCAGGTACATTACAGTGGAAAATTACTTATTTCTCTATTTCATTCTGCTGATACAAGATTGTTCTCTACATTCTACCGCTGTGTGCTTGTTCGGCTTTAAACTGATGGAAAATATTGGACTTCACCAGCTCTTCGTATACATATGTCTGATGTATATGAGTATAGCAACTGTATCCCAATGATATTCAGCTTTCATTTTCTTTCAATAGTTATTTCTCATTATTAATCCTAATGAGCTTGAGTGCTAAATAGTTTCTAATTTTTCCTTGCTTACATATAGTAAAAAAGTAGTTGCACTGCACTGACACATAAAATGCTTATTCTGAAGCAGGCCTGTGGTTCAGTTAGATTTATTCTTCAATAATGCTCAGTACCAGAAGCCTTAGAAAAAGATGTAAAAGTGTGTCGCCTTGTACGATGAGACAATGTTATTAGACTGATAGGAACCTTATGCCTGAATCTGGCCAAGTGGAGATTTAGAGGTGAGCTGCTGTATTTCTTCTCAGGTTCAGGTGACCCACATATCCAGATAGAAATGAAATACTGTCATGGATCCTGAATGATATAGACTTGCAGCAGATTTCTATTGCCTGATAGAACAATTTAATAATAGTGTTAGTATAGTTCCTTATCTAACCCATCCCAGACTCATGGTCTTTCTGTGAAAATGAGCTTTGTAGTTTCTTAAGCCAGCTTCTTCAAGTCTTTGATACGTTTGTTTTCACTGTTACCTGAGAGCACTTTGCTACCAAAGTTTAAGTATTGTGTGCTGGCCCTGTACAGAATTATTGTGGCTGCAGTTTTCAGATTTCATTTCTTTTTCTAGCACTTACAAGACCAGCAGCATTTACTACTTTTCAAGAAGAAAAACATAAATTAGTAGCAAAAAACATTTCACTCTTGTCATAGAGTTTTGTTCTCTGAAATGTTTCTCCTTTAAGAAGTCCTCCTTTTTATCATCATCTCATGATAAAGTGGAAGTTCTAGGTATCCTTACTTGATCCAAAGTCATATGCCTGCAGCAGGATGAAAATAAACTATAGTATAAAGCAGTGAGACTTCATTATGAAAGAGGCTGATGGAGGCATGGATGGTAGCTGTGTTCCTTCCTCCTCTTTAGTAGGAATGTAGAGAGTACTGCTCCCTTTGCATTACTAAAGATACTGGGTGTGACCTATGTGGTTCTCTCAACAAGTCATGTCTTAACATGAAAACTGGAAGAAAGCTAAGTAGGAATTAATATAGGACAAGGAAGAGCAAGAACTACTTTTGTGTATTTCTCTGTGGATATACAAATGTGGTAATGTTGTGGGCTGACCCTGGCTAGCAACTAAACTCCCACACAGCTGCTCACTGACTCTCCCTCCACAGTGTGATGGAGGAGAGAACCAGAGCTGCAGAAGTGAGAAAACTTGTGGGTTAAGATAAGGACAATTTAATAAATGAAGCAATGTATGTGCAAACAAAACAAAATAGGAATTTATTGACTATTTCCCATCTTCAGGCAGGTGGTTAGTCACTTTCTGGAAAGCAGACCTTCAGCAGTTACTTGCAAAAACAACCACAACCACCAATGCTCCCCTTCCAGCTTCTTTATGCTTTTATTGCTGAGCATGGTATCATATGTAATATTGAATTATAGAATCATAGAATAGTTAGGGTTGGAAAGGACCTTAAGCTCCAACCCCCCTGCCATAGGCAGGGACAAATCCCACTAAGCCATGTCACCCAAGGCTCTGTCCAACCTGGCCTTGAACATCGCCAGGGATGGAGCATTCACAACTTCCCTGGGTAACCCATTCCAGTGCCTCACCACCCTCACAGGAAAGAACTTCCTTATATCCAATCTAAACTTCCCCTCTTTAAGCTTTAACCCATTACCCCTTGTCCTATCAGTACAGAATGAAGAGTAATGAAGAGTCCCTCCCCAACATCCCTATAGGCCACCTTCAGATACTGGAAGCCTGTCTTCATATGGGAGATGCTTCAGTCCCCTGATCATCCTCATGGCCCTTCTCTGCACTTGTTCCAACAGCTCCATGTCCTTTTTATGTTGAGGACACCAGAACTGCACACAAGACTCCAGGTGCGGTCTCATGAGAGCAGAGTAGAGGGACACGATCACTTCCTTCGACCTGCTGGTCACGCTCCTTTTGATGCAGCCCAGGATACGGTTGGCTTTCTGGGCTGTGAGTGCACACTAAAGCCGGCTCATGCTCATTCTCTCATCGACCACCACCCCCAAGTCCTGCTCCACATGGCTGCTCTGAATCTCTTCTCTGCTCAACCTGTAGCTGTGCCTGGGATTACTCCCACCCAGCTGTAGGACCTTACACTTGGCATGGTTAAACTTCATGAGGTTGGCATCTTCCCACCTCACAAGCGTGTCAAGGTTCCTCTGGATGGCATTCCTTCCCTCCAGTGTATCAACCATACCACACAGCTGATTCAGGTCAGCTGTCCCAAATGTATCCCTCCCATTTTCTTGCTCAGCCTACTTTTTGAGGGTATGGGGACATGCATAGAGTGAGAAAAAGAGAAAGCCATGACACTGCGCAAGCACTGCTCAGCAGTGGCCAAAACACTTTCGTTTACCAATGTTGTTTTAGCCACAAATGCAAAGCAGAGCCCCATAAGGGCTGCTGTAATGAAAGTTGACTTCACTCCAGCCAGACCCAGTACAGGTAAAGACTCGAGTGTATCCATTCTGGTAAAGCTGCCTTGGCTTGTATGTATTAGGCAATGCATTTTCTGACAGGGAAGAAGGAGCTGTTGGTACTCCTGTGTAAAGAATATTTTCCACTCATTCTCAGGTGATAGGAAGCCAAGATGAGAGGGAATTAATATTTTCTATATCTGAAAATGTTTTCAGTGGAAGGTACAGACAAGTGTGGTATGGGATAGTAAGTATAGGTAGGCTTCTGCTGTTGTCATAACAACCAGTGTAAAAGCCTGCTCTTTACAGAAAGGGTGGAGACAGTAAAGAAAACTGGATAAAATTGTTACAAGAAGGAAAGGAGGGAGAGGAAGAGGGAGAGGGGGCAAAAAAAAAAAAGGAAGTGGAAGTTTTAGTGGTATAAAGTCAAATTCTGCTATAATTTGCTTAGCCTTGAGATTGAGGCCACATTCAGGTTAGAAGGAATACCTGTATATCCTTGCTCAGGTTTTAGTGTGTGCATAGTGATTCTGATTATATTCTCATTTTTGGCCTCTACTTGATATCACAGACATTTCCTTTAGGTAATAAACTACTTCATACCATATGTGCAGATCACTGAGACAGAGCTAAGGGCAGTTCCTTTGTCTCCTCGATAACCAGGCGGGACCTATGTGGAATGCCACAGTGGAAGTAATTGTCATTGCTGAGAATGTAGATTGATACTTTCCAGCCATAGAAGTTGATTTTGTAGACTGAAATAAGATGTCCATTGATACCAGGAGTTGTTAAATACTCAGGCATAACGAATAATACCAATGTAAGTGATTTTGGCATGTCTGAATATTCTGAATTGACAGATAAGGCCCTAGAATACCTTATAATACTGGCAACTACTGGTTTTCGTGACAGGAATATGCCAGTGATTCGTGGTCTGCTGGGATCCACTGGGACATAGTGCTTGGGAACATATCTATTACTGGTGTCACAGTGAAGGTGAACATATTGTTTTACCAGAATTCTGCAATCAGAAATTACAAGTTGTAATTCACAGCTTGTAATTTTCAATAGATAGGCAAGAAGATGGCAATATAGCCTTGCAAGAAGAGAGCTGTGAGAACAGATTGACAAGTAGCTGATGCACAGACAGCTGTGTGTCAGATCTCTAGAAGGCAAAACAGGAAGTGTCCCATGACCTGAAATGATAAAGACAGGAACGCATAATTTACATGCCCAGAACTAATAATCTGTTCCTTTCAGAGGGCTCTAAAGGCTATTTCATATCTAGAAATGATATGCCAGAAATTATCTATGCTAACTGATATCTAGAGTAAGATGTGGTCCTGATAAAAACCTGTGACATACTCCTTTTATCTTGCCTGAGGCAGGTGGCTTGTTACTCAGATGTGCTCTTCAAAAAGCTTGAGCAGTGCTGTGAGTAGTATGCCCTTGTGATAAATTATCCAGCACCTCACTGTTGCTGGAGACAGCTTTCCTACTGCCTAAGAGCTCTCAGGAGCTTGCAGACAATAACAGCATATTACAGCACATAGAAGCAGTGAAATCATTGCTGAGGAGCAAAGGAAGGATTGGTCCCTTAGGTGGATTAAGAAGTAATGATTGATGTTGGTGAAAGCAGGACAAAAATCCTTCCATAGCTTTATTGGGTTTTGATGCATTTATGGTTCCTGTGAGGTAGATGAGGCCTAAGAAGGACTTGGAAACACTGTAGAAGTGTAAAGCCTTCTGGGGTAGATGGTGTGGGGTATGTTGTATGGCTAAGAGTGAGTATCTTTGGTATACCTCTGAGGATGGCATGGGGTATGCTAAGAATACTAAGTATGAAATTTTTTATCAGCTTTACACATCCAAATTCCTTTTTATGTGACTGTTATTTTTCATATTATATGTTTACATATTTGTTGTATTTTTTTTGTGGGCTACTTCTAGAAAAAGCCAGAGTGGTCTGTAAAGCAATAGAGTCACCTCAGTATAATGTGTGTGATTATTAAAGCCCCTGCAGGAACTATTTGCCACCTTATAGCATTCAAACTTGCATCTACTTTGTTAGGATTTACTGTCACCTTTTGATTGTTGCTTTCAAAGAATGTACTGTGAATATTTTCCTCCAGGATACTTTAGACTAAAACATTTTATGTGCTGTAAAGAGTTTTTACTCTTCTTTCTCTCCTTTTATTATTTCTGTGTACTTCAGTGGTTCTACCTACTAATGCATTAAGGTGCAGATTACTTTTGTTCCAAAATCATGAAGAAATTAACTTAGTAAAAGCAGGCACATAAAGAAAAAAATCAGTGTCTTCTGACTATAACTGAACTGTTGCTCCCAGTTCAAAACATCGTAGTCCTTTAACTCAATACTTTAAATTGGTCTTTTGGGATTTTGAGAGGGAGGGTGTGCAGATGTTAAATGGTAACTTAAGGTATGTCTTTCTTACAAGAAAATTTGTGCAAATAGTCCCTTTTGCCCAAGATTATAAGAGCTAATTGTGTGGGAAAGGGTTAGGCTGAAAACAGACGTTTAGGCTGAAAAGAGAAATTTGTTTTTGTAATCTCTGTGTGGGAGTTTTAAAATCACACAATATCTACTGCATTTGCAGTACTCACTGACTTTGTAATCAAATCTGAAAAGCATTCAGCTCTATTCTATGTTCATGATGAACTGGAGCATATGCCTACTTCTTTGTTAATCTTTTGACAGAATCGTAATTTCAGGGATGTCACTCATTGTATTTAACATACCACATTTCCTTCATTATCATTCCCAAAATAAATTAGGCTCTGTGCTTGAGCAATTAGTATCAATTGCTCTGTGCTTGTGCATATGTATATAACTTCTATATTTAAATTCATACACTGAGTTAAATCAGATTTACATTGCCCATCACAGGAAAGTTTTAATCCCTTGGATGTCTGTAATGCAGTAACTTAGAATCAGTGAAGTTCTTGAAGATCTCTAGTGGTACATACAATTTTTACTACTTTTATTCTTCTTAAAGAGAGGAATGTCATAAAGATTATCAAGAAAAAAAATGTCATCTTGTGTTTATACAAAAAATATAGAAAATAATTCTAGCTACTGAATATCAGTATTATAGTCAAAAGAATTACAAATTTCTGAATTACAGCTGACATTTTATAGAAACAAAAACCTGAAATGTTCATTATGAACTCCTTCTTTACGTCTTTATGACATGAATCTTGCTATTAATGGTCTTCTGCTAACATATAATAGTCTTTTAATGTGAAAAACTAGTAGGAGTTAGGATAAAACTGAAGCAAATGATGCACCCAGTATCTCTCCTGTAGAAGACCTGTCTGTAGGATGCTGTGTATGTGGATTCAAGAGGACACTGAACAGATATGCAGGAAGTACCTCTGCTGCAAACAGTTATAAGTTAGGAAAGACTTAGGTTGTAGTGTCATAGGTAACTCCTATGTTCTTACTTTTCCACAGACACCAGTTGAATGACACTGTTGGGAAGACAATTCCAGGCTAGACAACATTTGGTTTAATCTAATATGTCTGTTCTTGTGATGTCTTTGTTCTTCATAAGTTCCAAGATAGATCTTGGGAAGAAAAAGAAAAGGATATAGCAAACTTTCTTGAAATGTACACTAGGGAGCAAAAAATAAGAAACTGGATTATGACAAGGTTTACAACAATTTGTCTTTTAAAAAGGAGGCATTATAAAGAAAAAAAGAAAAGAATTCTAGAAAGAATGTGTAAATTATTACTTCAGTTCTAGCATTTTGGTTAAGTTTGCTTGATGGGCAAAAGCATTCTGTGATGACAGATTTAGTTATTGACATTTTGTGTATCTTTTATTGATACTTTGTGCATCTTGGCCATGAATTGTCTCAGGGAAAGACACATGCTGTTACATGTACCACAGTCTTTGTGCCTCCATTTTACCCCAGGAGTAGGTTTAGTTGAATATGTGTCACTGTAATCCTTTTCCATTGTACACTGTATAACCTCTACTTATTTTCATTTTCATTTTTTATTAAACATCTGTTATGAGAATTTTAGTACCTTTGTCTTGAATTCATGTCTTTCTCATATAGGCGTCCAAACAAACCTGGGTGTTTTCCTATGCTACTTGACATCATTTTAAGTGTGAGTACACTCCATAAAAGTTGTATGGCCAGAATCTTTGCATTTCCATTAGGAAAATCTTTAGGAATCTTGGATCACCTTTTGTCAGAAACTCCCCAAAAAGGCCTTGGAAGCATTTTGCTTTTGCCAACTTTGTTGACTCTAAACCAAGAAAAGGACAAGTGCCATAAAACTGTGATTACTGGAAATGTACAATGTGCAAAAGAAGAATTCAGTATTCCTGAAATGCTAAACCAGAGCAATGGCATCTGATGCACTGCATCTCCTTGTCCATCCTTTCCAGTATGGAAGGAGACAGATGTCTCAGTGCTTGCCAGTGCAACACTGACACCTCAGTTTAGTTATGAAGGATACATTTTCATGCTGTTAGAGGAATAAAGGAGCTAAGCCAGTATTTGTGGAAAGAATTATCTGGCATGAGGAAAGACAGATTAATGAAGTAGAAATGGGAAAGGAAAAGTGGAAAAAAACATCTTCAGCTATACAGTGAGTTCTCCAGTTTTTGTAAGCAAAGCTCAGGGAAAACAACCTAGAGACTAAAGACCCTAACTGGACTCTCCAGATCACATAAAAATGCTCTGCACCTCACAAATAAGAAGTAGACATGGACTCTGACCATAAAGTATTTGAATACCATAATCCCATGCTGTTTACAGTATGAACAGTATGGGGAAAGGAGTGGATTGTCTTTGTTTATTGACCTACCATCTCACTAGATCCATTATTTATATGCCAACTTTTCCTTATTTAATACTTCATTAATATGTAGTCTGTTGTAATCTATTGAGATACAAGCAAATTTACTAATTTTCACTTTCATTAGAAATATATTTGTCTCATTGGAGATTTCTTGCGGCAATATAACTCCAGCTACTATGGCTTTATATCAGTAACAGCTAGCTAAGGTTTGAAAAGATTAGGGAGAATATAGGAAAACAATTGGCATATGAGCAATCTCTGAGCCTTTGTAAGGGAAAGCAAGTTAAATTGCCTAAGAACTTTACAGGTTTAATTATGCATGGTTATTAAATTTAAATGCATAGTGAGTTTCAAAAATGGACATGACAGAAAAGGTGAGGTGAGCTGAGATACAAGATTTAATGAAATAAATCACATCTGAATGTCTAAATTATGCAGATCACTTCATACTTTTTCCTTCTTTAATAAAGGGATTAAACAAAACAAACCTTCATTTTCTTTCAAAAGATAGCTTTTAAAAGCTAAGAGATTTCACGAACAGTGCAAAGACCCTTAGATGAAAAGTATAGACATATTTTTATATGTGAAATACTAGTGTGGCCCCCTGTATCACAATTATTTTTAGACTTTTGCACACAAACTTTTGTTTGCCTAACTGCACAGAAAATGTGTAAGTTTTCTGGGAATACATCCTGGGCTGAAAAACTTAAAAGCTTGAGCTCAGTATACCTTCTGTGTTATGTAAACATGCAAATCTATGTGACCAACTTGTGGTGGTAGTAAATTTTCATCAGGCTTCCCACAGACAATTTTAAGTGCTTTCATCCTGGTTTTGGCAAGGGAGTTCTCTGTTCTTATAGCAGTTGCACAGCTGAAATAATAAAACAGATCATTGCAAAAGCAAATGCTCATGATGGATTTTCTCCTACTGTTCGGAAGCAAAAGCGAAGGCTGGTGTGAGCAGTCGGAGGTCACCCTATCTTTAGTTGATTTAATTCTGTCTGAGTTGTCTCCTGTAAAACCTAATGAAAACTCAATATTGTCAGCATGGTCTAGTAAACTATTTAACAACTTGAACTTAGAAAGAAACTTTTAAATGATTGATTCTTTTTTCTACTTGTTCTGCATAAAACTGCTAGCCAAATGTATCCAAAATAACTAGAAACCAAACACCAAAGATTCCCACATGCAGATTCCTAACTTGTTCCCATATGACTTTTACTCCTGCAAAAAAAGAAATAGAAAGTGACTGAAATTGCAGGTAGTGTGAAAACTGCATCTTGGCAACAACTCCCAAAATTACAGCAATGTGGGTTTATTCTTTTAGTACAATTTTTAAAAACAGATGCCCTGCCTGTTTTTCCATTCTAGAGTTGTAGCTTGAGATGCCTTTTCTGTCAAGTCATAGATTGAATCCCAGACTTCAAATCATATGAGAGATTTATGTTTTACCTCTTTGTTAGTTTTCTTCCACAGTTCATGACATGTCATCACCTCTAGAGACTACTTACTTAATCTAGACAAGGGTAGCCACCTGCACTGAATCACTGACTAATTGGCCATGTCCTTCCTTTATTTATTCTTCAGCTGATAATTGACTCTTCAGTGTACACTAATTCACTGCGTTAGTCAACATATTAATTCACTTGAATAAATTCAGAAAATAATTTTTTAGAATAAGTAAAGGATATTATTTAACTTTTCCTTAATACCACCAGGGACCCATGTTTTCCTTGAACCAGTAACACTGTATTTTACTGGCAATTTTGCTAAAAGATTATTTTTTCAGCTTCGGTTCTTCTGCACACCTAAATGATCAGACCAAAACCAAAAATACTACTTTCTGTTTTGTGCAACTATCAGAGAAAAATGCATATCTCTTTTTCTATTTTACATAGTGTTAACTTTATGCTAATTTTGATTTTATTTCTATCACTAGAACACTCTAAAATGAAGGTAAAACCAGGATTGTTTGACCTGAAAAGGTCAAACTGCCAAAGAATTTTATGTAGGAGAAAATCAATGGATATTGTTGATGAAACTGCTTATGGCTATAGTAGATGGACAAAACACTGTGTTAGCTTGCATGTCTGTCTTACAGTAAATGAAACATGACATATAATTAAATGATGACTTCAAATGTAATTCTGAAGCATAATCTTTTAAATTAGAAAATGGAACAAAATAGATTTTGATATAGGTCATACAGTTTGATATTTTCTTCCAATATTGGTCCAAATATGCAGCTTGTAGTTGGTGCTAGCTCAGGTAATACATCCACAGCACTGCTTCATGAGCACTTTTGTACACTTGAGTGAATAAACAATGAATATCTTTGACAGATTTTACAAAGCAACTTTAAGCAAGAACTTCTGTTTCTTACAGACCTTCTAAATTACTTTCTTTCTTAACTGGCTGTCAGTGACCTTAACCCACTTCTATCTTGTCTCTCAGAACCATAAATATACCTTACTTGGAATTGCTATTTACCTTGGGCTTGACTGTAGCTCTGCCCTGGACATGGGGCATCAGACTGCTGTGTACTCCAAGATTCGAATTGGCACCATCTGCTCCAATTTGTTCTATGGGAAAGTTACCCTGTGACAAGCCAGTTGCCTACTTCAGCCTTTGCACAATTATGCTTCTACAACAGCCTTCACAACACTGGCATGAACCCTTGCACAAAGAACATAAGCAGTGCACCAAGGCTTCTGTTATTCTTGTCTGAAGAACTGAAATACTACTAATACAAGGTGCAATGAATATATTCTTATTCCCTCTTAGGCTGTTGAAACTGTACCACAATTCTTCCTTTCCAGAGGCCTAGATTCAGAGAAAGAAAATAGGACCTGATCAATGCAAGCATGTAGGTAGGTTGGTACTTGCCATTCCTACTTTTTATGTAATTTTATATACCTAATATTTTTTCAGAATCAGAATTCCTAAATACAATTTGGCAATGTGAAAGAGGAATTCATAACACCCAGAACACTCAACAGGGTTAGATTAAACTAAATCATAGCAGCTTATGAAAAGCATAGAAAGCACTATGAAAGTGAAGACTGTCACTTTCCTAAAGCATTCACATTAAGAAATAATTTGGGATTTTTTTTTCAATTTTATATCAAGACTTTCCTTTAATGAGTTAAATCATAATATAATCAATGACAGAAGATAACTATACCTTTAAAAATAACAAAAAAAAGTAGCAGCTCTCTTCTGGACTTAGGTACCTTCCTACCAATTTTAGTCATTTGGCTGTGCAAGTTAGACAAAATAATGCTCATCTTTTTCTTACAAAAAATAGCTAGAGGAATCCAGCAGGCATTCACCTTTTATATGTAATTGATTCAAATGCTTAGTTGTTACAGTGTTTGTCAAGGATTGTCAAAACTCTGCTTGAAGGGAGCTGACCCACATCTCTCTTGCCCCTCAGCAGGGTGCCTGGTGGCAAACTACAGAGGAAAGGTGACTGCCCTTCTGTTCAACATGTGTGCTAGTATAGCAGAAAGAAAATTTCAAGAAGCAGAAAATGAGTGAGTAAGTGAAAGGAAGCATGAATCCATGGCCCAGAAGTAAGGTCAGTTCTTGACAAGGGAAGTTTTGGTTCTGGTATGTGGCCATAACATTATTTATTTATTTTATCTGATAGGTTTTTAATGCAAAATGCAGAAGCAAACCCTGGCTTCTATGTTGTAATGGCTACACTCTTGTCTGTACCAGAGCTAGTTAAGTTTACATAAGTTGCAGTCATGCAAATCTGCAGCATAGATTTATTTTTAAGCTGCCTGTATCTCCACAGTCATTGTCTAGAGAGCCTAGATGCACAGCTCCAGGCTCCAGGAATCCCCTAAGCAGCAATGCTCAGGTGCTGCAGTGTTCAGTAATGCGACAGGCAAGTCTTCTTGCAGCTCCAGCTCTGTATGACTAAGTGTAACTGATACAAACACTTCAACAAAGTAGCTCATAGCAAAGAAGCATAGCATATCTGCTCCATGTTTATCCATTGTTATACTGAGAGAAAAATCAGAGATATATTTTTATGGGAAGTGCTGGGTCTAGAATAAAGAACGTCTCTATGAACAAGGAATGCATCAGTTGTAGAAAGCTCCAAACTGGAGCTTATTAAATTTTCAGGTCTTAGACTAAAGCATAAATAACATAAGTTTTATTTCTCCGTATAAGTCACAAAGGCTACTTCTGCACATTTTCTTATGCTTAATCTCTCTGTGTTGTCACTTCTGATGTCATATAACCAGCTGTATACATACTTTTTTCTGTTGAAGACGCTGCAGACTCTTGGGGAAATAAGAGGTGGAATCAAGGATTTCCTTTTCCTGGGAAGATGGAAATCAATTTTAATTGCAAAAAGCTAAAATAACTGATGTAGGGAGTTGCTAAATACTGAAAGTTCTTTTATGGAACTGGATTCTTGAAGAAGTGTTTAAAAAGTCTTGTACAGAAGCAGAGAGAAATATTACCTTCATCTGAACCTTGGTTATATGTTTTACATATATGTATGCTGTATATATATATATGTATGTGTATTTATACATGTTTTATATATATGTATGCTGTATGGTTAACAGCTGCAAGGAGTCAGAGACAGTAAATAGTATCAGATAGATATAATTAACTTACATAAATTTGCACACAGAAAATACTTTAGAAAAAAATGTTAATAGTATGAATCAAAGACTTAGGATGTAGAAGAAAAAATATTGCCTGGGTAATTGTCACTCAGTTATATCAATTTATGTTTCATATGTTACCTTATATGCCTCATTTGGGTGACGGTTTCATGCGAGGTGTCCATGCCCATGACAGGGGGTTGGAACTTGATGATCTTAAGGTCCTTTCCAACCCTAACTAGTCTATGATTAGATGATCATACACTATTGTTTTGAAAAAGCTCTTCTTTCACACAGAACTTGCAATTATATATCTCCAGTATTCAGAAAATTATCCGTTTCTCAAAGTATATTTTAAATTTTTTTTGTACGAAATTTCCTATATCTAATTGTGTCTGTATAACTGGTGCTAAGATGCTGTAGTTCTAAAGAAATTGAGATTCAGATTAAATTGAATACAGCTTGACTCTCTTTACCCTGAAACTTCATAAATTTACATGCCAATATTTTTTAGAAAGTCTTATGATGATGTCAATATAAAGTAGAGCTCCAGTGCTATATTACAATGCAAAGAAACCAATAGACAATGTTATAAAATTATTTCATATTACATATCTCTACTTACAAAGCTGGGCATATCTTAAAGATGTAAATTAATACAGAACATTTAAAAACTATTAAATTAGGAACATTCCACGTAACAGCTGTAATACTGATTACAAATTCTGGAGCAAATTTTGCCCTTCATAGCTTCATTCTCATTAAAAATTGTCTTCAACAAAGGCATATTAAGCTACACTGCCTTAAGATGAACTTCAACATTACCCCACATCAGTTGCATATTTCTTCCTTAATATGATATCACAGTGCTATAAATCTATTTTGTCAGACTTAAGAGTTCATTTTGCAACTTCTAGATTTTTTGTTAATGATGTGAATGTTTCTTAGGCCATGATAGTTTCTCATGAGCTTGGTATAAAAATACCCATCTTTCCTGGCATCTCTGGGAAATGGCAGATTTGTGCTGCGGGCATGAGCGTCTTGGGTGGGCCTCTTCAGGAACCTGCTTAATAAGGTACCATGGGATATAGCCCTAGAGGGCAGGGGGGCCCAAAACTGTTGTTTAATATTCAAGGATCACCTGCTACAAGCTCAGGAGTGTTGAATCCCAACTAGAAGGAAGTGTAGCATGAGGGCCAGGAGACCTCCTTGGATGGATAAGGAGCTGCTTATAAAAATGGAAGCAAGGACAGGCAGCCTGGGAAGAGCACAGGGATGTTGTCTGGAAAGCTAGGGATTCGCTAGGGATCGGTGTTGGGACTGGTCTTGTTTAACATCTTTGTCGCTGACATGGACAGTGGGATTGAGTGCACCGTCAGCAAGTTTGCCAATGACACCAAGCTGTGTGGTTCGGTGGATACACTGGAGGGAAATAATGCTATCCAGAGGGACCTTAACATGCTTGTGAGGTGGGAAGATTCCAATCTAATTATGCTGCTCATAGGCTACTGAGTAAATGGAATAGACACATCAACATAATTTAAACTATCTTCTATTTATTGACACTTCCAGCCATCAGTTTGCTGGACTTGCCCCATTAATACAGATAACATTTTTATGTAGGTGAAAGTTCTCTTGCTGACTTATGCTTTTTCTTTGAAGCAAAAATGAAAATTAAGGTCTTATCAATATGGAATGGAACTCCACTTTCAGTACCTTGTGCTTTGAAATATTTCAAATTTTGCCACAGGGATATCTGAGGAAGTTGAATTCTTCATGATCCCACCTTCATTTCCTACTCCACCTTAGTACTACAGTTTTAGTGCTATGCTCTCCTACTACTTCACTGCTGCTTTTACAGCATCCTCTAGCTTTACTAAATGACAAAAATATACTATGAGTTTTCAGGCTAATCAAAACACCACAGTTGCCTCCTCAGCAGGAAAGTAAATAAATCACCTCATTTCTTGTCAATTGTTGGTGTTTAAAGGTCTTTCTCTGTTTTTTTTCTACACTAATTTTCCATACTTTCCCAGGTCTCATGATTTAAGCTCAGCTGCTAACTCAGAACCATGCAGCCACTCACTCACTCCCCTCCCTTCCTCTCCCTGCTCCCAGAGGAATGGGGAGGAGAATTGGAAGCGTATAACTCCCATAGGTTGAGATAAGAACAGTCCAGTAACTAAGGTGTAACACAAAACCACTACTTCTACCACCAATAATAATAAAGATAAGGGAAACAGTAAGGAAAGAGAATACAACTGCTCACCACCCACCAACCAATACCCACTCTGACCAGTACCAGTGATTTAGCCTTTCCACGTAACTGCCCCCAGTTTATATAGTGAGCATGACATGCTGTGGTATGGAATAGCCCTTTGGTTAGTTTGGGTCAGGTGTCCTGTTTCTGCTTCCTCCTGGCTTCCCCTCCTCCCTGACAGCATGAGATTCAGAAAGTCCTTGATTGGAGTAAACATTACTGAGCAACAGCTAAAAACCTTGGTGTTATCAGCATTGTTCCCACACTGAAAGTCAAATGCACAGAACAGCACCAGCTACTAAGAAGGAGAAAAATGATAGTTACTGCTGAACCCAGGACACCAGGTCTGATTAAATTCAGTCTTGGGTCAGATGTCAGGAATGTATTTGGACCTGCGATGCACAGAAATGTGGGAATGAGGGGAATATATATTAAAAATGCATCTTGACATTTCATGTCTTCAGAGGAGCTAGGAAAAAACATCCATTTGGGAGTGAAACCTTCACACTTTGAATAGCTAAAATATATAGTAAGTGTGAGACATATAGCTTTCTCCTTTTTGTAGTGTTTAGCTGACATGGCAGAGCATAGGAAATTTAGTGGTCTGTCTCCACTCAAGATTTTTCAGTCTAGCAAGCTCATGTGTCTCATATCTAAATAATTTTTAAAAGCTACAGTCTACTTGTAATGCTTATATTGATAGTTCACATCAGCCTTTTTGTTACCTCACAGTGTTGGGGTTTTATATTTTGCCTATTTTCCTAGAAATTCTAATAAAATATCTTAAGGGTATTTTCTAACCTAAATTCTGTGATCACTCTGTTTTACTTGTTTTATTCCTTGCTCCTTTTCACTGTGTAGGAAGACATTCTATGACCTTGGACATCTCTCACTGAAACACTTTTTATATTCTCTATTTGGATTAATATGTGCTCTTTATAAAAGCTCCTACTTAAATGTGCATGTGGCTTTCTGTGAAGAGAGAGTCTCTGTCCTCTTTGTAGAATACTGTGATAAGGTCCCCCAGAGCCTTCTCTTCTCCAGGGAGAAAAGACCTGACTCATTCAATCTTTCCTCTGAGTAGAGGGGATGATCACATCTCTGTCTCTGCTAGTAATGCCCCTGCAGGTGCAGCTCAGTGGTACACTGCTGACTTATGTTCAGCTTGTCCACCAAGATCCCTGGGTCTCTTACAGCAAGGCTGCTCCCCAGCTACAGAGATTCCAGGCTGCTCTGGGCTCTTTGGTTATTCTTTTCCAGGTTCAGGATCTTTCATTAGTCTTTCTGAAACTGTTCTTGCTATCCCACTCCTCCAGGCTGTTCAGGTCTCTTTGTAGGATGGCTCTCCACTCTGACATGTCCACCTTACTACCCAGTTTGGAGTCATTAGTAAACCCAGGGAAGGTGCCTTCAATGCCATCATCCAGGTCACTTATGAAGATGTTTAACAGTGTGGGGCTTAGTATTGATGCCTATGGGGAGACCACTTATGACAGACTGCCAGACTGAATAAAAGCCTTTGATCACCACCTTGAGTTCAGCCAGTGCAACTTTCCTATACATGTCACAGACCACCCCACCCAGTCTGAATCATGACAGTTTTCCTAGGAGAAGCTTATGGGAGACACTATCAAGCACTTTGCTGAAGTCCCTGTATAGCTTCCACAGCTCTTCCCATGTTGACAGAAGATATTATTTGGTCATAGAAGGTGATTAAGTCAGTCAGAAGAAGTTAGTCAGGCATGATTTACAATTGGTAAATCCAAGTTGGCATTTCCAAATGACATTTCATTCAGTCTGGAAGAGTTTCTATGAGGACTCATCATAGCTACTTGATCTTGTGATCCAAGGTATGGCTACAGCACATTCTGTGCATTCTCAAGGAGGACTAGAAGTTTGGGCTTCATATATGACCTAATGTGGTACAAGAAAAATTTAAATAATTAGACTGGTCATTAGATTTAAATCTGATGTCATTGCTTCATGTATTTTAAAACTTTTCAGTATGACTTCTATGAAATATTCACTGAGACAATAAACTTCCTATATGATACATGAGTGAACATCTTTAATTCTCTATTTGATCTCAAAGTTTTAATGATCAAACATAGATTCTCTTGAATCAAAACATTCCACAACATATCAAACAGATTATAAATGAGAAGCTGAATTTGATTGTGATAATTTTTTCATTAACAAAGGACAAAAACCATTAGGCAATTGACTAATTTAGTTTTATATTATGCACATTTCTGTACAGAAATGTTTATGTTTCTTGGAAAGCTGCATGTCTTAGATCATCACTACTCTTTTTCCATTTCTTGGATAGCTGCTAAATTCCTATCTTCCAAGACAGAACGTTGTGGCTGTCATTCCGTGTACCAAGATTAGCAGAGATTCTCTGTCAGGCATCCTGTCTTTTGACAGTTTAGTGAAACTGTTTACGATGTTATTGCTGTTGCTGTAAGCAGTTTCTACTATCTTTCTTCTTTCTTATTCTGCCATCTTTCAGTGCTACGAAGAAGAACCATGCATCAGCCTTGTTAACTTGGCTTTCCTCAACAAAAGAAACTGTACTTTAAATTCATTGGATAGTCTCCAAATATGCCGGATAAAGACAGGAACTTAAAAAAATTGTCATCTTTGTCACTGGTAACAGGACTAACATTGTCAAGTCATAACGATAGGCACTCTGATAAAATCCAATAGCTTTATCACACCAACCATTTTTAATCACTAGTGCCAATCAGAGAGGGATTGCTACTGTGAGAGGAACCATTGCCAAAAAAAGAGCATGCCTACACTTTGTTTTTTCACTTCAGCAATGTAAATATACAGCAATTTATTCATGTTTGAACTTTTACAAAGGTCATCTTGGTCTCCTAAATAGTAAGCTATATGCAACCAACATTTACATTTCATTTTCTTTTGGGGAAAAATTGTGCATACACTGTAAGAAATATTTGGTATGTGACCACTTAGGTGACTGAAGAAGATCTGAATGATCTATATCTAGGTCAGGGTAGGAAGAAATGTAAACAATACTTGGGGGAAAATCTGTAATAAGAAAGCCAGTACTCCAAAATTCTGCCATTACAAAGGGATGCTAGTTGAGCTTGGGTGAGAAATTTCCACTGATACAAGTAATAGCTAGGTCTTTTCAGCTGATTTGTGGGAGTTTATGTTGTAAAAAAATTCGCAATTATTCTTGTTAAAATAGTCTTGACTCTGATTCTGGGAGGAAAAAAGCACTAACTCTGGACTGATCCATATAGAATTATCTTGATAATACAATATAAACCTGTCTATTAGGACGGCAATAGGGGGAGTGGGGAGAAAAAAAAGAGAAAAAATAAGAAGATGTTGTTGCTTTTTGGTTTTAAACACACTTACACAGTATGATTCTTGTACCAAACGTGTTGAATTTGCATCAGCCAGTGTCAGTTTTGTAGCTTATGGTCATAGCTGCTTATTGGTTGTAATCTATTAAAGACTTGAATTTTCCATTTAACTGCTTAACATTTGAGAAACAATGTGGTTTTAAGTACTTTAAGGGATTGTAACTTCCCTCTGCCCTGTAACTTTTGTGAATACTTTAGTCTCATTTTATCTTCTTGTCTAAATAAATAGTGATTCCCTCTCCCTTGTTTCTAAATGAAAGAGCTACACAACTCAAAGGAAGAAAGTAATGAAATCAGATCTGGAGAGCTCCACACGTGATATACTTACCCAGATGTGGGTGTAGACATGTTCAGTTATACAAAAAGTTGTGAAAAAGCAGAGCATAATGAAGTAGCTTTTTCAGTTTTATGAAACCACATAGATGTGGTATTTTAAAAGCTTGGAATTCTGATGCTTGTCTCTTTGACTTTTTCTGGGCCTAAGTACTTAAATTTAATACTAAATACTTTTCCATTTTTTTTTTTTTTTTTTTTTCAGGGATTCCAAAAACCCTATGCAAAGACTTTTAGTAACTGTACAGA
>NDXB01002818.1:31144-57085 GCA_002631895.1 Agapornis roseicollis
TACTAAATACCATTTTTTTTTTTTTTTCTATTTCAGGGATTCCAAAAACCCTATGCAAAGACTTGTAGTAACTGTACAGAAATGTGTTACAAGAGATGTACGTCCTTCCTATCTGTAATTTGGATGAAGAGGTATGTAGAGATGTTTATATCTTATTATGGAAGGAGACTAGGTATCATGCTCAAATTAGGTATCTGTTTGTGACTCCATGATGTGGCATGAATAACATAATGAAGTGGCAATAAGTGATAATTCATCCATCCAAGTTAGGGTGAGGTATCTGTTAGCAGTCTTATTCTTTTGTACAAACCTCTATATAAAATACTCTGTTAGTATTGCCCTATATCTTCTTTCATTGAAACCAAAGACAAAGGTATGTAATATCAGATAAATGCTAATTTCTACCTTAAAAACGCAACAGGTAAGACTATAAATAGAATTTTTGTTTGGATAGGCATATACTGCAGTTATATAGTTATATCCCTCAGTAGAAAAGGAAAGCTGTAATGTCCAAGCTTTTCAGACTGTCCTGGGTGATGGAACATCACTGAGTGGATTCACAAATTTCCAATGTCAGCATATGTGGTAAAAGATGAGGTGATAGAATAGTATTTTTTCCTCTACTTCCCTGCCTGTTTCCACCCACACCTCCTGTGTTCCTTTTTTATATTTTTCAAATATGACAAAAAAAATTCTAAAAAAGGAAAGAATAGAAAGTACAATGCACAAGATTAACACTGGCAGAAAAATAGACATGCATGACTGGTTGTTGGCAATGTTTCTAAAATGCAGCCCACTTTTCTTCCACGTCCTTATTTTAGTGCAATAAATTACATTCCCTTTTCTTTTATGATGCTTTTTTCTCTCAAAAGTGCTAACATGTAAGTATTCAAAAGAATTTTAGTTATATTTTGGCAGCTTATCGAACATAAACACTACATTCCCAATGGGCTTTTGGACTCTTCCCATATGACAAGACTGACAGCCTAGAAAGGTTCTCAGTTCCCTGATGTTTACAGGATTTAATAATTGTATTTAAAAAAGCCATTATCAGGTCATTCTTATAGCATACTATAAAATATGAAGATTCTTAGCTTGTCTCTTAGCATTTGCTGAAGTCAGATATATGAGCTTTTGGAGAAAGTTCCCAAGAATCTTCCAGTCCATCTTCTAGTATAATATTTTTAAATAAAGTTTTGAGGGTGGGAAAGTCTTACACAGTTTCTTCTGAACAGAAATCTAGAATTTTATTTAGATTTTTCTACCGCATATTGAAAATTGAGGTGCACTGAAGGGAGAATTGTTTGAATCTGGATTCGTTTATCTAAAGGAATGACAATTGGGGTCAGATCCAAATTAAATTAAAGCTCAGAAGTCTTTCATGTAAAATTTTGTCTCCAAATAGCAGGAATTTTTCTGTGTGACTTAAAGTAACTGTAAATCAAACCTGAAAAATACTGTAAGCTTTTTCTTCAGTTATAAACTATATCAAAATAATATCAGAAAGCATATATGGATTCTAGCCCCTCATTTGTAGTAGATAATGGTCAAGAGAGAGTTTTATTTAAAAAAAAGTAAAGATCTTTCCTTACAGGTTTTTGAAAAGCTGTACATCAATGGTGATTTCAGGAACAAAAGGATTGTCGATTTTTTTTTTTCCAGTATGTGTTCATAATTGCTTAAATGATTTTTCAGAGGCAATACTTCAATCTGTATTTTTTCAGATATAAACCAAAAAATGNCTTACAGGTTTTTGAAAAGCTGTACATCAATGGTGATTTCAGGAACAAAAGGATTGTCGATTTTTTTTTTTTCCAGTATGTGTTCATAATTGCTTAAATGATTTATCAGAGGCAATACTTCAATCTGTAGTGTTTCAGAAGTCGTGTGAAGATATAAACCACAAAATGCATTAACCTCAGATATAAGAAGATATATAACCTCATTTAGAAGTTGTAGTGTCACTTTTCTGCTCCGACTGACACATTTTTGCAATTACATATTCATAGAATAGAATCATAGAATAGTTAGGGTTGGAAAGGACCTTAAGATCATCTAGTTCCAACCCCACTGCCATAAGCAGGGACACCTCATACGAAACCATGTCACCCAAGGCTCTGTCCAACCTGGCCTTGGACACTGCCAGGGATGGAGCACTCACAGCCTCCCTGGACAACCCATTGCAGTGCCTCACCACCCTTACAGGAAAGAACTCACTCCTTGTATCCAGTCTAAACTTCCCCTGTTTAAGTTTTAACCCATTACCCCTTGTCCTATCACTACAGTCCATAATGAAGAGTCCCTGCCCAGCATCCTTACAGGACCCTTTCAGATACTGGAAGACTGCTAAGAGGTCTGACGAGAGCAGAGGGGCAGGATCACCTCCTTCGACCTGCTGGTCACGCTCCTTTTGATGCAGCCCAGGATACAGTTGGCTTTCTGTCCTGCAAGCACACACTGTTGACTCATGTTCATTTTCTCATCCACCAACACCCCCAAGTCCTTCTCTGCTGGGCTGCTCTGAATCTCCTCTTTGCCCAACCTGCAGGTGTGCCTGGGATTGCTCTGACCGAGCTGTAGAACTTTGCACTTGGCATGGTTAAACTTCATGAGGTTGGCATCTTCCCACCTCACAAGTCTGTCAAGGTCCTTTGCTGTGTTTGTCATATCTCAGAATGAGTGTGTTCATTCATTGTTTTTCTTCTTAAAAAAGTTTCACATTTCTGAAAAAAGTTGCAGCTCCAAGAATCCCCAATGTCAGTCTATAGTTTCTCCATTTTTTAAAAAAATTATTTTTCTATTGAATACACAGGGAATGATGATCTGATCTCTAACTTGGTAGCTCCTGTAATACTGTTATACTCATATGGAGATCTACTAATACCAGGAAAAAAGGCTGCCTTAAAACCTTATGAGGGAGGTTAACTTTAATCATGCCCAGGAGACACAGTAAAGAAGACTATTTGTGAAAGTTCCTAAGTATTAGCCTATAGGCAGAATTGCTTTGAAAATTATGACAGCTAAATTCACCAGATATGTTAACACACAGGCTGCTCTAAGGTACTGCCTCACTGGATGTGCTGCTCGAAAAGGAATTAAATGTAGCTTTTTTCTCCTTTACCCCTACTTCACAATGAAATATTGAAACAGCTCTTGCATCTTATCTCATAGGAGTAAGAAACTCCCCACTCCATATGCAGCAGAAAGATTCCAGTCACCATATTGTCTGACGCTATGTATCTTCAAGTGCAAAAAGTCTCAAAATCCTGGAGGCCAATCTCAATGTTTAATAACTGATGGTTGTCTTTTATTAAAGATGTTAGTACTAGCAGGCAAAGCCTGTAATTAATGTATAGAAATAGATTTTCTTAAGTATATCTTTTACTGGATAATAGCTTTAATGAAACTCAAAACAGCAGTTTTGGAAAGATGTTTTTCATGTGCTTCATGCATCAGAACTGGCTACCAAAGCTGTTATTTGTCCTTGCTCACTAGCCTGCTGTGACACTGACAAGTGAACTATTCAAGCAACAATACCAAGAAGAAATAAAAACAATATTCAAGAACTAAGCATGACAAATGTCCCTCAGTTTTGCTCCCAACAACCATTGAGAATAGAGAATATGAACCTGGGTGCTTCTTTCCCATTACACATGCAAATAATCAGTGATCAGTTAATGAATGGTGCTATTTTCCACAGCTGTGAGACTGTGATTACAAAAGGGATTGAAACATAGAATCGACACAGGACAGACCACCTAGCTAACTTGACAGGGTCACAAAACCACCAAGGAAGTAATTTATTATTGCTATTCATTAAAAAAAGGTTATAGTCATCTTTCTAATTACTTTTCTCACTTAGGACTGCTAACTTTTCTACAGATTGCTTGTCACTTGTAGTGACCTCTGTATAAAATCAATATATATTTGCATTTTTTTGTGCTCATTATGGTGAAGCATGACATAGCCTGAAAACAAAAGATGTCTTTCTTTATAATGGTAGGCAAGCACTGAAAACATTAATGACAAAGGTTTAGATTTTCTCCTTTATTGTTTTGTTACTCCTTTCCTATATTCTTGCAAAACTCATACGCTGTGACTATGCTTACCTTAAAGTTGCCATTGGGTGCTTCAGGAAAATGAACCCAATATAATATGGAAGTCATTCCAAGTACTAGGACATTGTGTCTATCATTTTATTTCTTAACATTTTGAATGAATAAAAATCACCAAAGAATTCTTTCAAAGTAAATGCCTTTATCTCTTTTTCTTCACTTTTTTTTTGTTAAAACATCCAACTATCCAAAGCTTTTATTAAATTTAAAAAGAGCTGACACCATGAAATTCAGAACTAAATCTGGATTTAGATTGTAATGCCTCAAGCATCAGGTACATTTAAATGNTAAATTCTCTCTTTTTCTTCACTTTTTTTTTTGTTAAAACATCCAACTATCCAAAGCTTTTATTAAATTTAAAAAGAGCTGACACCATGAAATTCAGAACTAAATCTGGATTTAGATTGTAATGCCTCAAGCATCAGGTACATTTAAATGTAAGATTACTATTAACCAAGTAATTTTATGTTAATAATAACATTGAGTAGTTTCATTCACAGAATCAAGATTGAAGTCCAATTTCTTATTTGTTTAGTAACTTTTGTCCAAGCCCAATCTCTTCTCACAAGGCACAAAGTCATACATTTACTCCTGTTTCAAGTTCTGGCATCCTGAAAGCCTCAAAGACAACTGTCAGCTCTGTCAGGAGCTGAGACACTCAGGGATCCATTAGCTGTGGTGTCCTTCAATAAAAAAAGAAACATTATTTCAGGTAAAATATAATCTTAAATTGTGATCAATATACACCAAGGAGGAAGAATATTAAATCCTAAATGCTTCAAGGTGATTATTGTCTATCTTTTTCACGAGGATGATATTTAACTGATGATTTGAAATAATACAAGTGGAGAAAGTCTCTTCACTGAGTCTGTTTTAAAATCATACTTATAGGTAGCATTCAAAATAATTAAGAAAATGTAAAAGGAGGAAAAGAAACATGGTGGTTTGGAAGGGGATAAGGTAGTATCCTTGTTTTGACACCAAGACTAAAAAATAAAACCAGCTTTTTTTTTTTTTTTTTTTCATTTTTTTTCTACATAATAACACTTTTTAAANATTAAGAAAATGTAAAAGGAGGAAAAGAAACATGGTGGTTTGGAAGGGGATAAGGTAGTATCCTTGTTTTGACACCAAGACTAAAAAATAAAACCAACTTTTTTTTTTTTTTTTTTACAATGTGTTTCTGCATAACTACATGGATTTGAAAACAGCAACCACTGGACAGGTATTTAAACACAGTGTAAATGCTTATTTGATTTAATAGTAAAGAATGCTAATTACATCCTGGGCTGTATTAGCAAAGGCATGGGTGGTGGACTGAAGAATCTGGCTATGTTGTTTCAGAAAGTGTTTATCAGTCCTATGCATCTACAGTATGGCATCCAGTTTTGATCTTCCAGTACATGAAAGATGTCGAAAAACTGGAGCATGTGATTTTCAGACTGTAGCACCAACTATGGCAAAGATGATTTATGCTACATAAACAAAAAGTCAGAAAAATTTTGTGTTCTTATTATTTGTAAAACATTATGAAAAGCTGATGAGGGAAGTGCAGATCTTTCCTAGGTACTTTTTATTTCCATGACGAGAACAACAAATGCAGCTGATAATAAACTTTTTTGGCAGTATGTTAGAATTGTCACAGCTCTAATGATTTGTATTCATGGTATAGCCTTAAACTACCCATAGCTGTAATTCATCATATTTCTAATTTTACAGAGGCACAGATGGCTGTCCACTCTAGTGGTCCCAACATTAGTGAGTTAAACATAGAATAGCATGATTGATTAAAAATTTTAATCAGACATTACTGCATTTAATTGTGATTAATATGAGTTTACTATTTCTGACAATAATTACTTTTCTTCCTTCTTTTTAACAGAGACTTGAAAGTAAGTCGATTACAGGCTTAAGAAATCAAGATTTTAGGGTCAAATGAACAATTAATATTAATCATAAAAAGAGAAAACTGCTGTTAATACTTTACTTTTAGGGTGGTTTAGGGATTCCTATTATCTTTTTGATGACTGGGTGGCTTTTTTCAAGGTTGACAATTATTCCCTGTGGGAAAGTGACAGCTAATAATTTACTTGTGTATTATTCTTTGTACTGTTTTTAAATTACTTTTCATACTTTCAGTAGTGCCTAGTAACATGATTTTTTTTAGGAACTTTCTGCATGTCTTTGAAGTTAAAAACAATTTATATTACCCGAGGCAGTGAAAAATTAATGGACTGATTTCTATTAGTATTTTTAGCATTCAGCAGAAGCACAGTTAACAGGTTCATTTGGCTTTGGATCAGGTCTGTGTTTCTTACTTACAGGATCCTCACGGTCAAACAGAAAACAAGCATGTATTGTGATAGATGCCATAACTTGTGTATGTATGACCCTCCTTTGGAAGACCTTGTGAAATTTTACACTTAAATTGACACTGTATTTCTTAATTTGGTAAAGTATTGGGTTTATGTGGCCAGGTTTTAGTAGCAGGGGAGCTCCTGGAATTGCTTCTGTGAGAAGATACTAGAAGCTGCCTCATGTCAGCCAAAGATGGTTTCAGTCAGGTCCAAACCCAGTTAACTAAAGCTAAGCCCATCAGTGACGGCAGTAGTGTCTCTGAGATAACAAATGACACTCTACTAAAAAGTAAAAAACACTGTACTGCTGCTGTGAGAGAAAGAAGTGAAAAATGTGAGAGAAACAGCTATTCTGATACCCATGCCGATGAAGGAAGAGGTACTCCAGGCAGTGGAGCAGAGCTTCCACTGCAGCCCATGGAGAAGACCATGGTGATGTAGGGTGCTCTCCTGCAACCCACAGTGAAGCATGATGAAGCAGATATCCACGCTAGAGCTTATGGAGGATATGCCCTGAAGGAAGCTTTGAACCAGAGAGATCCCATGAAAAAGGCCTCTTGTCAGGACCTGAACCTCCATGCAGAGAGGAGCCCACACTGGAGCAAGTTTGCTGGCAGGAACTGTGACCCTGCAGGAGACCCACACTGGAGTAGTCTGTTCTTGAAGGGCTGCACCCCATGAAAGGGATGCATGCTGGAGCAGTCTGTGAGGAACTACAGCCTGTGGGAAGGACTGTATCCTGTGGGATGCAGCCCAAGCTAGTGCAGAGGAAAAGCATAAGGAGCAGCAGTTTTTTTCATTTCTTGACATATTAGTGTATGACACAATTTGTTAATGGGATTCTTAATTTTTATATTCTCAGTGAAACATTTTCATTCCCCATATGGGCTTTCAACAAGCTGGGGGACACAGGTGGAGAAAACACAAACAGGAATCTAAACATAACATTTGGGCAAAGAGAGCACATAGAGAAGGACTGCTGATTCACAGCATCTCTTGTGCTGCCTCTGGCAGTCAGATCTTATGAAGCTCAAGGCAGAACTTAAAGCTGTTTCCCTTGAGTAGAATCCTTATAGCTGGCCTCTTGGTCTTATTACCTCTGATTTCTCAAAGGTGAAAGAAGCAAACACAATTCTTTCCTTGGCTGCAGGCTACTTTAGGTTTTGTCTTACATATGAATCTTCATTATTTAGTCTCCTCATGTCCCCCTCTCTCCCCATATTAATGTGCATGTCTCCATGCTTTTTTTCCTTATATAATTGTACTGATGCCCATATGATGCTCTTTTTTATTTTTATTATTATTATTATTATTGAGTGCCTTTTATTAGCTGATTCATAACAAAAAAGATATTTTTAAGGAAGAATTTATTGAGTAAAATTTGTTAAAATTGTTGGAAGATTTCTTCCAGTTTATATTAAAAAAACCAATGTTTTCTTTATTTTCTGTTTAACAAGATCTGTTGCATATTATCTTAACCATAGCTTTAATAATAAACAGACACTTCTTTCTAAGACACAATTGAATCTATTAAATTCATTGCAGCAGAAGAATGTCATTTGAAGAAGTCATCTGAGTGTTAAGACTTCTGTGGCTATGTGTAACTTTTCCCAAAAGATGATCAGTCCTGTATAATTATAGCTGGTACGTGCTGTATCACACAGAGTTGAAGGCCGCTACCATGAGAGATGGCTAGTTGGCTATTTGATTAATAGCTCTCCACCAGACTCCATCTGTAGTGAGATTTAGCCTACTGTTCTCAAAGCTGGCTGAGGCACACTTCACCATAGCCTAACTGCATGGCTACATGGAGCTGAAAAACCATTACAGAGTAAAAAAGATTATGATTGAGCAAAAGGTTTCAAGTGTATGTATCCACCATCACAGGGTCATAGTTCTTTGCCACTGACCTGAAAGTCTTTTACCAATGGTACTGTGCCTAGCCTAACTGCTACATGGAGCTGAAAAACCATTACAGAGTAAAAAAGATTATGATTGAGCAAAAGGTTTCAAGTGTATGTATCCACCATCACAGGGTCATAGTTCTTTGCCACTGACCTGAAAGTCTTTTCCCAATGGTACTGTGCCTAGTTTCCCCTTTAAAGAAAGAAGTTCCATTTTCTTGTCCCGTAAAGAAGAAGAAAATATCCATAATAGGCAAAAACCTTCTCCAAAGCTAGAGGAAAGAGAAGATGATAGTAGGAAGTATGGTGTACAGCAAAGAAAAAAAAAAAGCCAGACACCAAAAGAAATAAAACTTACATGTTGACCACTTCAGCTGAGAAGCTGAACTCAGATGCCTCATCTTACCAGTGCTTTGCAAATAATGTTAATATTAAAGCAGTATTATACAATCTTATTTGCTTTGCAAATAATAATATTAGTATTAAAGCAATACACTTGCTTTAATATTATTAATATTAAAAATTAATATTAATTATTAACTTTAATTAATGTTAACATTAATTCTCATTACTCTTAGAGTAATAAGAATTTCTTATACATGTAGCCTAATATTAAATATCAGCAATTTGAATGAAAAATATGTGTGTCTATTTATCTATGGACTAATTGACTCACTTGAGGACCTTTATCTGCTTTTCTGTAACTCAATGTATCTAAATTTAAGCTAAAGCTGAAACCCACTTTACAAAAACATCTAAAACAATCTCACCTGCTACCACTATAATTACCCAATATGACATAAGCTATTACATGATTTACCTCAATCATAATTATGATCATTGTCACAATACACTATATAAAACCTTTGTCTTTTACTTTCCGACAAACCAATTTTCTGTATGCTTTGATGCTTCTGAATTCCTACTTGAACATCTAGCTCTTGAAAGCCTTGCTTGAAACCTCACCTGCATTTTTACTAAAAAAAAAATAAAATTAAATATTTAATGTTTCTATTCTATGGAATGTCAAAAACATTGATGCATTTTGTTGGAAGTACTAACCTAAAGAATGAATAAAAGCTATGACAGTAAAAACATTTCTGTTCAGGAGAGGCAATTTTTAGGTTTCTGACCTCTTAGAATAACTGGTCATTATAATGCTACTTTTTCTTTCTCTGCTTTTATGGCAGGTACAGCATTAACTCATTCTTATATTTAACTCCTGGCAGTGACTTTTCATCAGACTCTCAAGAACTGCCTGGCATTGCAGCTTGAGAACAAAATTTTTAATTTCTTTGATTCTGACCTATCTATCAGTTTCTTGAGAGTATTTTCACATACAGAAAATAGAGTTGCAAATAATACATATTTTTTAGTGCTGAGAACTCTGCTAAGGTATTACAATGTAATTGATTCTCCAACTGCTTTACTTTCTTTGAGTACCTGAAAATGAAATTTTATGGGATTATTTTTCCTTCCTGAACTCTTCCTCAACTAGTCAAAGGGAACTATTTTTAAAAGATAAGACAGGCATAACATAATAAAAACAAATGCTTCCTAGTGTTCATTAACTGATGCTCATAAAGTAAAACCTTCCTGAGAAATCAGAAATGTATGAAATCAAATCACATGAAAATGAATGTATTTCGATAGTTCTAGCAAATCTGGGTAGCACTGTATGAAAATATCATAGAATAGTTAGGGTGTAACAAGAAATATGAAACATTTTTCTGTCATTCCCTCTACTTAACTGCCAATCACAATTATAGCACAGCTAATATGATTTTCGTTATTACAAGTTGTACTGTGTCTGGCTGGGATGGAGCTAGTTTTCCTCATAGCAGCCATCTGGTGCCGTGTTTTAGATTTGTGGCTAAACCACAGCAGTATTTTGGCTGTTTCTGATTAGTGTTTGAATAGCATCAAGGCTTTTTTTTTTCCCCCAGATATAGGCTAGGGGTGGGGAAGAGACTGAGAGAGGCACAGCCAGGACAGCTGACCCAGGCTGGCCAAAGGGGATTCTGTATTATATAACATTATGAACAGCAACAACAAAATGTGGTAGAGGAAGAAGGGGAGAGGCTTTTGCTTTCCAAGATGGCTATGATTCCATCATCCGTACTGTTGTGAAATGTTGTGATTGCTTTTGCATCACATCCCTCAACCTTTCACCTATTAATTTCCCACAAGAGCGTTTTTATTGTTTGGGGATTTTGGGAGACCCTGCCCCGCCCCTCCCCTCCCCCCCCATCTTTTTCTTTTCTTTGTCCTATTCTGCCTTATGGGAGTGGGGAAGAGTGAACAAGTAGCTGTGGAGATGCCTAGCCAATAGCCAGGGTCACTGCACAGCTTTAAAGTCCCTAGGCTCTGCTCTTACTTGAGAGCACAAGTCTCAGATCTGGCCTGGGCTCACCCTGGCCGGAGCTGGGCTGAGCTGGTTTCAGCTCCTGCCTCAGGGCTGCCTCCCCTGCCTGAGCTCTGCCAGTGCCTTCATGGGAAGGGTCTGTGAAACAAGAGCCCCTGGGGAGGCTGAGTCCACACTTGCACCTCAGCTGGGAGCAGCCAGAAGGCAGGAGCCTGGATCAAGAAAACAAAGTTATCTCAAAACTGAGGTGGAAGGGAATCCATCCATCAGTGCTGAACTCCTCACAGGGCAGGTTCCAGGAGAGCTTGTTGTGGTATCCCCCACTTGAAGGAAGACTGGGCCCACTGACATTTGGTGACAGAGTGCGAGCATAGCAGAAGAAAGTGTAGACAGCAGGAAGGGTAAATAAAACTATTTTAACTTTATTGCTGTTGAGGTTATTTCTATATTAAGACTATTAAACTGAGATCATTAATAGGAATGTCAAATTAACTTCACATATATAAAGTGATCTCCTTTGCTCATAGAAAGAGCTAATAACATCGCAACTATTATTCCATGAAATTCAGCTTCAAAGAATGGCACCAGATATATGTTTCTGCTTCACACACTGCAAAATTGCCTGTTGGAGGTTGCAGTTCTGCAATGAAAATATTTCAAAGTAGGATTTCTGGGATTCAAAAAATGGTACAGCTGTCCAGAAATCTTGTGCAGGCTGCTATTCACAACTGATATTTTCCTTCATACCTTATTTGGAACTAAGGCCATATTTTGAGACTGCATTTTTCCAGCAGTAGGAAAAAAAGAATGTATTTCCAGGTAATGTTATATGTGTAGGTACTTCAGATAAAAAAAATAAATAAAATTAATCTCCCAATAAGAGGAAGAAAATGGTTTTCTTAAATGTTTATGAATTTCTGAAAGAAAAACAAACAACCCCCCAAAAAACCCATTAAAACCAAACAGCAGTCTGATGTGTAGAAATAGTTATCTCCTGAGATACACACCCATATCCCCACAGTTTCGGTGAGTGACCTATCAGTGGATGACTAAGAAATATCTTTTAAATGGAAAATACTAAGGTGCATTCCTGATTTAGTGTTTCAAAAACTGCATCACAGTGTCTTACTGTGTCTTGTATTGGACTGCATAAACACAAGAATTTGAGACAATGTTTATTATAATGACTGTTGAGTAGAGACCATGCTTTGTCATGCAATCATAGAAACACCTGTCAGCACTTCAGTTACTGATTCAGCACTGGCTTATGAGGCCAGGGTAGATGAAAACATAAAATGCCAAGGAAAAAAACAAAACAAAACAAAACCCCAACAATTTAATACACTTGACTGGCCCCTAAATTTGTTCTTTCTTGTCAATACAAATACTTTCTTTTCTGGAATGTAATAACAAACTGAATATTAGGGGAGTTGTTGCTTGCATCCCTCCAGTTAAGGGTTTGGCAGTATTTTGTTGAAATACAGCACCCCTGGCTTTGTAGGTTTATATCTGAGCTGTAGAGATCTGTATTGTGCTAGAGCTTTTATGAGCTATTTTCCGTAGGGGAAAAATAATGTTACAGATGCAGTCAGCACACAGAACACAGCTGCAGTCAACACAGCACCCAAACCTATGAAAACTCAACTTTGGAGTCCAGCGCAGTAAACGTGCAAATTCAAAGCATGTCAACATCAGAATAAAAGGAGCTAAGTTGTTTTTTTCACCTCATATGTTCTATGTACAGCAGCTACAGTACAAACTCAGTAACATCACGGGTGAACTGGCTAATTAGCAAGACCTAGCAAAAAGAATAAACAGACTGCACCATTCCCCAGTGATTCATGTAAGTCAAAGACCGATTCACATGGCTTCCCGCATAACCTCCAAAGTACAGTGATTAGCAACGTGCTCTATGCAACTATTTCTATGTAATAACTGAACTCACACATGTTTTTGAAATTTATTCATCTAATGTTTCTTGTCCCTCAGAAAGGCCATGGTCATTTTGGACAGTTCACTCGTCAGTTAGACACAGGAATTAAAATAGTTGTATCCTTCTTTCTAGTAACACTGATTGGGTGAAATATGTTTATTCTGGTGAACCTGAAATTTGAGGAAACAACTGGTAGTCTTAGTTTAAGAAAGCAATCACTGAATAACTACTGAACAACTAGCAAAACATGAAGCATTTCATTCTGACCCTGCTCTTTCCTTTACAACATACCTTAAAAAGTTTATATATGTAACTATCACTTCAGTGGCTTTTTTCCATTGTTTTATATTATACATACTGTGAAGCTGTAAGTATAAATATTTAGCAAAAGTTTGATTAAATTTTTGGTGTTTACCTGTCTGAGCATAAAGCATAAATAACTACTTGTAACAATTTTGCCAGCTCCTAAAGTTAAAAAATAATGATCCAGGCCCATAGGACAATGGCCTAGGACTTCGGAATCCCAGATGGAATAGAAAAATCTGGAAAATGTATTTCAGTTCTGGTTTGGTTTTCAGCTTTCAGTTAAGATCTTTAGGTTTTCAGTTACTGCAGAGCCCCAAACCCAGCTTTTGTTTCCTACTGTTGTCCTTGGTTCTGAGAGCCAGGCTTCCTATGCAAAGGGAAGATGCAACAAAAAAATAAATGCCCAAAGTCTTTTACATTAATCTTGAAAACATATAAGCTAGTTTGTAGGAAATACTTACAAAAGGGTAAGTTCCTAAACTAAGTGGAAATTAGGCATGAGTTTCAAAGAGGTGTATATATTGCAGAGGTAAGTAGCTCGAGAGAGGACTCCACCACCTGACTGGGGGGAGATCAGCGTCCAGGAGCCTCAACTCAAGAGGGGCGAGAGCCACAGAGGGAGCCTCAAGTGCTCGACAGGCCTTGTGCAGGAGCCGGCACTCAGCTCACGCGAGCAGGGACTTACCGGGAGAGGAGCCAGGAGGGGCGGCACCAGCCCTGAGCGGATAAAAAGCTGCCCAGGGAAAGAGCGATTGGGAATGCGGGAGAGTAGGGTGAGGGGAGGTAAGATGGTGAGCACTCGCTGTATGACCAGGGCAAGGTCTGGGAGCTCTGCCCTAGCTGCCCCGGCGGTGGCCAGCGTAGGTACCAGACAGCGTACCCAGACAGAGCCGATGAGAGGGGAGGCTGCAGCGCAGAGCTCGGGGTATAGAGAGTGACTGCACTGCTCTGGTGAGGGGAGGGTGCACAATGGGCAGGGCTGTACTCGGTGCGCCCTAGTGCAGGTCCTCCTGCAGCAGGGGCTGAGCTGTGTGTGGGATGCTGTTAATAGGCTTCGAGATGTCAGGGAAGCGAAGAGGAAGCAGGACTGCTTGCTCCAGGCCCAAACTGTGCAGGGGCCTGAAGTTTCCCATGTAGCCTGTGGAGGAAAGTGGGATGCTGCTAACCCAGGGAACAGCAACAAACAAACAAACAAACAAACCAAAACCAAACCAAAACCAACCAACCAACAACAACAATTAAAAAACCCCCAAAACCAACCAACCAAACAACAAAAAAGGGAGGAAGAGGACAGTTAAAAGCAAGGGGCTTCCTTCTAAATCTGCTGTCTCCACCCAGAACCACTTCGCTGTCCTGCAGGGGGGCTGATGAGGAAACACACTCGCCCCATGAACAACTGGCTGGTCATTGGTAAAGGAGATCTCTGCTGGTGCTGCCAGAAAAAAGCTGTGGGTCGTAGTAGTGGGGGACTCTGCTTTGAAAGGGACAGAGGCACCCATCTGTCAGCCTGACCCGGCCTCAAGGGAGGTGTGTTGCCTACCAGGGGCACGGATCACGGATGTTGCAGAGAGGCTGCCTGCTCTAGTAAGTCCCACTGACTATTACCCACTTCTAGTGATACATGTGGATGCTAGGGATACAGATACCAGCAACCTGGAGAACATAAAAAAGGACTACAGAGCCCTGGGAAAGGTGGTTAGGGGCTCTGGAGCTGAGATTATCTTTTCATCAGTTCTCCAGGATACAGGGGAGGACCTTAAAAAGGCTAGGAGGATTGGCCAGGTTGATAAATGGTTAGAAGGGTGGTGCCATAGTCAGGGGTTTGGGTGTCTTGAACACAGGACCCAGGTTTGTAGGACAGGTCTACTGGGGGCTGGTGGAGCTGGTCTGACAAAGAAGGGAAAGAGTGGTTTTAGTAAGAGGCTTGCCAGAGTGGTCAAGGATGCTTTAAACTAGATGTGTTGGGGGAGGGGTACATCATTCCATCCCAACACATCCAGTCACTTGCCAGCACCTACAATAAATGCTTGGAGCAATGAAGAGATATTCCAGCCACTCCTGCCAATGAGCTGGCTTCATTTGGATCTCAGCTAAGATGCCTCTATACAAAAGCCCATAGCATAGGGAACAAACAAGAGGAATTAGAGATGTGTGCACCTCTACAGGGGGATGATATAATAGGCATCATAGAAACAAGTTGGGATGGCTCCTATGACTGGAGTGCTGGAATGGAAGGTTACAGGCTGTTTAGAAAAGACAGGCCCGGCAGATGGGAAAGGGGGAGTTGCTGTTTATGTTAGGGATAGGCTGGAGAGTACGGAACTCTCTCTGGGGACAGGTGAGCAGTCAATAGAGAATTTGTGGTCAGAAATTCTTTCCTGTTAGGGTGGTGAGGCACTGGAATGGGTTGGCCAGGGAGGTTGTGAATGTTCCATTCCTGGGGGTGTTAAAGGCAGGTGGTTCAAGGGGGTGTTGGGTGGCATGGTTTAGTGTGAGGTGTCCCTGCTTATGGCAGGGGGGTCGGAACCAGATGATCTTAAGGTCCTTTCCAGCCCTAACCATTGTATGATTTTATATCACCGTTTTCATAGCCATTAGTCTCAAAAGTGGCAACAAATGGCAACAATTTTCTTTGCTACCCAAACTGAAACAGTTTGACTTTTTGTTTGTTATAGCAATGAACAAAGGATAAAGTTAAGAGCAAGAGAATGAGATCTCTTGGTGTTCAGAAATTGGAGAACAGCCCTAAATATAGGTGGAAAACTGAAATCCAGTTCTTTCTTTGATGTAGACTGAACCGTCACAGTTTGGGTTTCTTACCTTCTTGATACCAGATTGCATATATGAGTCTAGTAACATTCTTCTCCTACTTTGCTACATGATTACTCTGGGATCTTGCAAGAAAAAAAGGAAAAAAAGTAGAACTACAAGTTCTTAAAACCATTTGAGAGTTTGTAAGACTTTCTTGTGCTATTTTTATGCTTTGCACTGGTAATTAAAGCATCTGCTGTCTTTTCTTATTGGATACAGAAGTAATTTCGGGAGCCTCTCCTGACCAAATAGGTGGTTTTCAAGTTTCATTATATCTATAGGCATTTCTTGCACATTCCTTTGGAACCACTCATATTGATTTAGTAATTTCAGTTATCATTTTAGTTTCAAGAATGTTTGTTGACAAATAACTATGTTCAAACCCTGAGTGGTTTCTACTCTAGCATCTCAACTTCACTGAAGTAAAGAGTGCAGTGAATTTTGTAATGTAACATGAAATATCGATATTATATGCCAGAAATGCTTCTTGCCAAGTAACAGAAATATGACCACAAACACAACCCAACATGGTTTCATGGTGCATTAGAAACATAATATTCACCTCTTCTACTACAGATCCGAATCTCAGGCACTCAACCTTGTGGTTTGTTAGAAAATTCTGGAATTGTAGAATGGTTAGGGTAGGAAGAGACCCAAAAGACTGTCTTGTTTCAACCCCACTGCCATGATCAGGGACACCTTTCACTAGACTTAACTTACAGCAATTAGCTGTGTTGTAAAAACAAATTAATCAGTATATGAAAGTCAGACAAATGACATTTATGACAGCCTATTCAGTACCTGCACATCTATTCTCTCAGGGAACAGCAAAGGCCAGCTGCTCCGCAATGGCTGGGGAGCTAAGGGAGATAACATAGCCAGAAGGACCTCACAAGCCACAGCCTCATCCCATGCTACCCAAGCAAGACATGAAGGACAAAACCTGAGATAGTGGACAGATCCAGCCAAGAGCTCAGATCTCAGTAATGAAACAAGTCTTGGGTCAAGCCAAGAAGTCAGTCCATAAGTCACAGTTAGAATCACATGAACTAAACCTGCCAGGCAGAACCATCATCAAGCCAGCCCACAAGCCCGGTTCTATACTTGGGGCACTCACAGTCAGGCACTGCTAAGCAAAAAACCAGCACTTCCCTAGTATAGTTCAGGGGAGAAAAAGATTCCCACAGCTGAACTTAAGTAGAGCTCCTGGGACCATGTGTGTAGGTGAAGGCCCCAGGTGAGGCTGTTCAGAGACATTAAGGCTTGCTAGGGCATTCGGCACCCCAATACATTCACTACCTATCATTCATTGTCATATCATTCATTCATACCTATGCATGGACTCCTGAGTATAGCATCTAACCACTTCAAGTGAACGTTATTTGAGTTTTGGCCAAATTTTAGAGAATTTTTTTTTTCCCCATGGACTAGAGTTTCATTCTGGATTTTTTAGATTTTATTATTTTGTGATTGTCTTATCCTTGTTAGGGAGCTGCGCCTTTTTTTTTTTTTAATATGTATATGTAAGTTTGATGTGGTTGTTTAGAATAAATACAATTCACTTCATAATCTATTCATTTTTTTCTACTTCTTTTCACTTTAAATTGAAAACCCCTTCACTCAATCAAGCCTAATAAATCAGGCTGGTGTTATGACACTGGCTAAAAGTCTTCAGGGATTAGCATCTGCATTGAAGACATACATCTAGGCTATACCAGGCCACAACAGCTCCAGGAAGAAATGATCCTTTCAAACTGAGCTATAAACATAGAAGAACCAAAAAGCAGCAAGGCTAAAGGGAGTCCTATTTGCCTGAGCAGTCAAAACCCCATAGGGTACACAGAATCAGAGAGAAAACTGACAGTATCTTTTAGATTTTTTGCAATTGCTGGGAGCCAAACAGCTGCTGCTGACAAACCAGGGAATACCGTATCTCCCTGCTGCCTGAGTATCCGTATCTCAGATATAAGGTACTCCTGAAGAGGTGAAAATGAGTGTGCTCTGGATATATTCTAAGCTTGAAGATGAGGGTAATTTCCAAACCAGAAGCCATGTTGCCAGTTAGCGCAGTCTTGAGCTATTTAATAAACCATGCTGAGAAGCTGCATATGAAACACAGATAGATGCCCTGAGCATGAGGGCTGTGTTGTTCCTCCCTTCCTACTGAATATTGTATGGAGAATGATAAGGGGGTTAGAGCACCTACTATATGAAGACAGGTTGAGAAAACTGGGGCTGTTTAGCCTGGAGAAGAGAAGACTGTGTGGAGACCTCATAGCAGCCTTCCGGTATCTGAAGGGGGCCTGCAAGGATGCCGGATAGGGACTTTTCATCAGGGACTGTAGCAACAGGACAATGGGTAATGGGTTCAAACTAAAACAGGGGAAGTTTAGATTAGCTATAAGGAAGAAGTTATTTACTGTGAAGGTGGCGAGGCACTGGCACAGGCTGCCCAGAGAAGCGGTAAATGCTCCATGCCTGGCAGTGCTCAAAGCTAGACTGGACAGAGCCTTGGGTGACATGGTTTAGGGTGGGGCATCACTGCCCATGGCATGGGGGTTGAAACTAGATGATCTTAAGGTCCTTTCCAACCCTAACTATTCTATGATTTTATGATTTACATATAGGTAAGTCTCAGTTCTTTGTATATACCTTGCCTGCATTTGTGGGTTGATTGGACAGTTGTTTTCAGTGTTTAGAGGACATTTAGTCATGGTTCAAGTGAATTAATGTCCAGTGTCAAGTACAGAAATCTTAATCAATAAAATACAACAGGGAGATAAATGGCTCAGTTCATTACTTGTTTCAGGAATATATTTGCATATTCATCCTTAGAGAGGGGTTAAAATTCCTACATACATAAGTATTTTCTGTCCATTACTACTAGTAAGCAGTTTGAATAGTGGAAGTCTTGAAGAGGGAAGAAAAAAGTATTTCAATATTGATGCTGAAACCCCAACAAACCCAAAATGCAGTCTCAGATAATAGGAAAGATACATAAGAAGCATGCTAAAGGATAAAATTGATGTAAAGCACTTAAACAAAGCGTTTATAAAATGTTCAATTGCTTTTGTAATTTAAGATACATTACATGACTTATTTCTATAAAATGAATTTTACAGAAGTGTAAAAAGTCATTGTGCAGGAGTACAATGCTGACATTTTAATTGTTTTGCTCTTATTTGTGGTTTTCCTGAAGCAGTGGATTCCAGCATTATTACATTTCATGAGACTCTCAGCTTTAATTTAAAAATTAAAAAGGTTTATTTGTCTTGGGTTTTAAAGAAAAGCGTATGTTAATTGTTCAAAACTCAGAAAACAAATAAATTTAAGTATTTTTTTAAAAAAATAAATCTGCAGGTATTTTAATCCAGCCAAGTCCTTTCATAGAACTTGTTTCAATTTCTGACAAGCTAAGATTATCACTTATGCACACTTTTCCAACTCCCCTGTTTTGCCATGAGGTATTTCTAACACAGGGAGAAGAAACAAAAGCTTCATGTAATGATCTCATCATTGGGCTCATATTTATGGTGTGTATAAGAAAACTTTGGAAATCTAAAATCTGTGCCCACTTCATTAGATTCAGCAGATTAGATTCAGGCTCACATCCTGTCTTGATTCTAACTTCTAAGTGGAGAGGAAGAGTTAATATACTGCTGTGGTTTCATTTTTGCAAGCATAGCCAGAAAAAAAAAAAAAAAAAAAAAAAAAAAAAAAAAAAAAAAAAAAAAAAAAAAAAAAAAAAAAAAAAAAAAAACAAAAACAACCCAAAACCAACCCACATCTTTTTTAATGCTTTTTTAATGACCATGTTTCTAAATCTTTAGGAGAGATTAAACAGTGAAATTGGGACTTAAGACAAACACAGGCACATAAGTCTAGCACTACATAACACCCCACGTATCTTTTCTGGTACTGTGAGAGTTTCAGAGGCATCTAAAATTAAACACTGTGCAAAATAAGACCATACTGATATAGCAGTATGCTGTTTTTAATCCATATCTAAAATGTCATCTAAACATAGAGGAACGTAAACATTCTTGACACACATCAGGAATGATGTATTTCTCTCATTGAACTCTCAGCAGGAACAGTGCTGTGTCAGGAAAGGTGATGTGTCCTCTCCTTCAGGCTTGGGAGGTTTAAACTGATAGCTCCTTCCTCCCAGGCTTGGCCTTGACTTTCAGTCTCCCTTTGGAAGAAAGTGTAATGAGTAATGTAGGGATCAAAAAGAGTAGAAAGGAAGCATTACTTTATTTCTCATTCCTAAAATTGCTTTCTTTCTAATCTAGTGACCACTGAAGTGTCCAATTCCTTGGGAGAGGCAGAGCCACAAGACTTCTTGCTCCTCAGATTGTAAGAATCAGACAGCAAGAGATTTTGCAAACCCTGGTGTTCTTTGCAGGCTTTAGGACAATTCATGAGTTTTGACAGTACTATGGTACAGACTCTAAGATCCCTGTTCATCCTAAAAAGTTTTATATAGTAGTTGCTAGCATCCCAGAAAGGAAATTTATTTTGAGAAACTTTTGATACACTTTTCTGAGATTCTACTTCATAAACTGTTTGAAAATGCTGAATGGGGAATTCTGAAATTCAGCCATTTCTCCCAGATGCCTAAGTTCCAGCCCTTTTTTTAATTATTTTTTTGTCTTTCTTTGCCCTGAAGGGAAGCACCAAAACACCTTTGAGAACTTGGAACTAAATAATGAGAAGCAATAGATCAGTTGTCACCCAAGGTACACAGATGCTTTGAGGACACAAGTCTATATATTCTTGTGCCTGAAAAGTTTTAGAGAATAAAAGGGTTTAATTCCTGTGTATAGAAGCAAACAACTAAAGTTGTTTTAGAGGAATTAACTCTGAACTGAGGCAGGAAACAGATCACTGTGGGGTATTACCATCTTCAGGTGCTGAAGAAATTTTGCCAGATTTCATCTACCAGCCTGGCAGCTCCTAAATCACATAGGATTTTTTGAAAATCTCTCCTACACTCTGTTGCTACTAATGACAGCTGAGACTCCAGAGAGTGATTTGGAGGTCATTCTGTGCCTGTTGCCTCTGACTGTTTCATCGGGTCTCTCCTGGGGCACACTCCATGCTCTGGGAAATACTTAAGAATTTGTTGTACTTGTAATGCTTTGAAGATGCAAATCACTGTAGATTAATAAGCTTAATGATTGCACAACACAAAATGTCTTTCATATGTCAGAAGTGCCATGGATCATGTTGATGTTCTGATTTTGACCCTGCTGAGTATAAGGAAAGGTAAGCATTTCTAGTTCTTTTCCCTCTGTTTTGTATGCTGGTTGTAAGAAAATGGAAAGATAGAATGTGTTTCCCTCTTCAGTGTAAAATTTGTCTTGGCCATCATATAATTTGTAGTATCTTGTACTAGCAAAATGAATGGAGTGCACAAATTTGTAGCACTTGAGCTTTTCAGAATTTTAATGTTAAAAATCTCTTTAACCATGAAGTCCAATATATTTGCAGCCACATTTCCCCACTGTAAAAGTTTTAACAATCTATGAACCCACCTTGCACTTCAGCGCCTGACCATCTTCCTAATCAATTAGGTGAAAGACTGCAGCAACTCACAGCAATTAGACAAGGGGCTCATCCTGTGCTTTCCCCTCTAAAGTCTGGTCATAGTCAATACACAGTACATAGAAAGAAACAGAATGGTAGAAACAGATTCCTCTGGCTTTTGAGAGCTAGGAACATGTTCAGTGTATTTAATATCTGAGGGCATTTGGGCTACTAAAATCTTACAGTGCACTGCAGTGATTTTAGGTGGTAGTTAAGAAGTGCTCTGCAGTAGGAACTCCCAGCTGAAATGCATCTGTAGTCCCTTGCGAACATGTAAAAATGTTTCCAAACACATGAAGGCTTTCCAGCTGCACATGATATTTCTATGTACATCCTTACTGCATATGTAAATTGGAAGGCTGTATATAGGTAATAGGAAGTCTATTTTACCAGTATTAATTAAAGATTTAACATCTCTTTACAACACAAACTAAAGAGAAGACTGCTTCACAGGCCATCATAGAACAGTGTGAAGAGCATGCTCTGCATGGATGACAGCTGCTACATTGTGTGTCTTTCAAAGATCTGAACCAGAAGCAGGAAGCAAGACTTAGTGGTGCTCAATCTTTATTTCCTATTGCAGTGGAATGAAACAAGGAGCAATCAAATCAACAGCAGAGAAACACTCTCTAAGATCTTATTTCAGGGTCCTTCTGGATCGTAACAGTTTCACAACTGTATTTCAGGTTTTTTTGCTGCCAATCTGTATACTTCAAACCTTTGCTGTTCCTTTTGGCCTCTGCCTTGTGTCTGATTGTGATCTTTCAAGGTAAGACAATGGTAGTCCATTAACATTTAACATTTTGCTTTGTATGCATTCTCCATCCAGGCAGTAAATCAGCATTCAGTGTTCTCTGAATTGCTGGATGACATGCTACCTTGTAACTTCGTTAGGAAGATTTTAGTGAAGAATTTTCAAGCTTTTCCTTCCAGGTTAGCAATCTTTTTCACAGTTTTATTAAAGCATTGAATCTCTTTGTTGTCTTGCAGGCAGAATGTTCTTCATTGCCTGTGTATAAAATCTTTCCTTCTAAGAAAAAGAAGTTGATTTTAATAGTAGGTGTGACTCAAATTCAGTTTGTAAGCATTTTTTCAGACAATCTGTCAAATCAGTAGAATAGCAAGTATGTCAATGTGTGACCAAGTAGGCCTTAAGTATCAATAAAACAGATTCTAATGATACCTAAAGTGTAGGAATAGTTTGTGGTGATAGCATATAAAATAATGCATTTTTAACAGAAGGCTGGCTTCAGGTTTAGACCAATATTAACTAGAACTCAGAATTCTGGCCACCAAAAGAGTTGTTGCAGTTACTATTTTGTTCTGACAGTTGTTGATGTTTGTCATGCAACAACTGTATGCATCAGAAAAAAAAGCCAGTTAAAAGCCTGTCACAGATATCTTGTAAAAAAGCCTGTCACAGATATCTTGTAAAAAACCCCATTCATTTTGTACTATAGAATGCTGTTGTAGAAATTAATCAAGATATTTGTGATTGTTAGGCCACCTTATCAGGAAATCACATAATTTTCTGATGAATGAGATGTGTTCTATTGTAGTCTCAATTTCTTTCCTGTACTGTAGTAAGTATGCTTGTAATCTGTGCAAGTACTCTATATTATCATTTATCTGAGCATCTGGTAGAAATAAAGGCAGATGAGATAAGCAGTCTGCCATGACATTTTCAGTTTCTGTTCCATACTGTATGTCATACATAAATGGAAGCATTCTCACTGATCATCAGGCAATTTGCATTCCTGCTCATCTGAATCCTTTTATTGCTAACAGTGTCACCAGAGAGTTATGATCTGCATGCAGTTTGAATCTATATACCCAAAGATAGTTTCTTCAGTTTCCCAAAGCCCATAAACAATATACTGAGTCTTTTTCACAAGTGGGATATATTTTGTGAGCTGCTTCTTCTTAACTGGTCTTGACATAAATGTTCTTGCTGGCTTGCCTTCATGGATTTGAGTAGGTATGAAGCCACCTCTGTTGTCTTGTCAACCATTGTCATAATTGCAGGTGACATGGAATGAAACTCTAAGGGCTTGTCTGTTCACAGTGAAGTCTTTAATCATGCTGAAGCTTGCTTATATCTTGTCTACAAAAGAGCAAGTTGAGGTTTTCTTGAAATAATTTTCTCAATAGCTAACCATGTTGAAACACAGGTAGGAAATAACTTCAGTAGAATACTAAAATGTAAGAAAATCTAATGTGGTGGGATGTAGCCATGGTCAAAAATTTCAGTTTCTCCTGAGAAATAATGGTCCTAAAAAAACCATCTGTCTGCCTGAAGCAACATTTGGCAAAGTTCAGACTCAGTCTTTTACTGCTGTGGCACTGCAGCGCGAACTACAACTACTTTGAGTCACCACCGTAACTGACCTGGTTCAAATAGAGTGATTGAAGCATGTCAGATTTAAAGAGTGAGTGTTCTCACTTGTGAAAACTGCAACTTTTAAAAACCTTGTAACTGGGCTGAAATGGGGTAGGTTTGGTAGGTTTATTTATGGGTGGAGGTAGACATTACTCTTGCACAACTGTCACTTCCCTGACAAATTTCTGTATTTTATACATGAATACTGAAAGAGGGAATATTAGTCTATTGCAATAAATGGCTTAAAAATGCTTAATATGGTCCAATCTATTTTGAGTTTTTGAGGAGGAAAAGATAAACTGTTAAACTAAAAAATTGTGTTCATAACCACCACACCTGGAATGGTAAGTGTCTAAGTTTCAAATTGACGTATGAAGTTGAACATGGGCTCCACAATGGGAGTCTGGTTATTCTTAATAAAAGAAAAAATTCGGCTACTTAAGATAATAAATTGTATATTTTCTAAGTTCTGCTTTTTGATGCTTAATGTTTAATATTTAAAAAAAGGCAAGGAAAATTAAATTCTGCAATACCCCTCAGAAAATCAAAAAGACCTGAATAAATCTCCTAAATTGAAAATCTGTAAATATCTTGTATTAGCTTATGTTTTCTGTAAAAGCATAATGTTAATTATAGTTACATGTCTCCAATCATCTGATAATTTGCATTAAAACAATTAACTGAAACAAAACCATTAGTTTTATGTCAAATATCCAATACTGGGGCCAAGAGCTGTACATGGAAGATAAAAGTGTTTCTGCAAGTCATTTCCCTTTCCAGTCCTAAATGCATGCTTTAAATTAGTTATGTACAATAATCTGTCTTTTCATGACTAACCAACAATTACTGAGTCTCAAGATACCTTATACTGTCTCACAGATGCAGGGTAAGTATTTTATTTTTAAAAATATGAATAAGCGTTGTTAGGTTAATGGAATTTTTACTGCTAGATTAGTGTTCCTCCCATTTAAGTGACTACATTTTAATTGCAAGTTTGTAATATGTTACTGTTGTACCGTGAATTGATTTGTATAGAACAGTTTCATTCACTTGAAAAATGTCTAACCTTTTAATAAATATGAATTACAATGCATTTAGATTCAATTTTCAAATAATCTATTTTAACTGTGCAGCTTTATTGTGTCACTATTTGTTACAGAACCAAAAGCAGTTTTCATTTTTTTGAAAAAATATTTTACATGTCAGTGAACATATAATTAAGAGTGATATCCATATTTAAATAATGCTGTAATTTCATTGTGTATAAATCAATTTTTACTAAAGTAAGTTACTTCTTTGCCCCTTGAAGTTCTAGAATAGTTGTGTAGAAGGGTGTTGTTACTAGATCACTAAATTTATTATATGTGTTTTTGTTATATATATGTAAGTATGTATAAATATATATGTATATATTTCTTCCATGAAATTTCAACCCTCTTTACTACAACAGACTTATCCATTTAACTTTTCAGCAGGTAACCATAAAACTATGTGATATGGTGTGGAAAATTTTACAATTGCAAGATGGTGGGGGGATTGGAACTAGGTGATCTTAAGGTCCTTTCTAACCCTATTCTGTGATTCTGTGATTCTATATACCCCGGCACTTGCCAAGCACAGTCTTACCCTGACTTAAAGATGCATTTTCATGTACTGTCTTTGGTATTCCTCTGTAAATTTTGTTTCCAAAGCTAAAATACTTGATATATTTTTGTCATCCTTGAGGAAATCTATATGTGTCCTCAGACTTCTTTCTTTATCTGCTATGAACTTTTCAGCTGTTTTATAAACAGTTTAATTTTCATGTTTTGTTTGTTTGTTTTGTTGTAATTTTTCTTGTTGGTTTGTTTGGTTGTTTTCATCTTATCCGGACATGGATGAAGAAGTAGGTAACCATCTATAGCTAAACCCATAGAGGAAGAAGGTTGTAACCATGTTTCCCAAATGGGAAAGAATGTCTCCAGTATCACATTTAATTGCTTAAAAGATCAAATGTCCACTTATAATTGGGATGTCTAGAGTTATCCATCAGTGTATAATCAAAGCCAGGCTCAAATTTATGCAAGTTTAAAGATTCTATTTGCAACTGTAGGAAAAATAATGATAACATCAATGATACCATTTTTTCTTTTCTTTCTTTTTTTTTTTTTTTTTTTTTTTTTTTTTTTTTTTTTTTTT
>NDXB01002819.1:22952-33354 GCA_002631895.1 Agapornis roseicollis
TTTTTTTTTTTTTTCCCCTTTCTCCTTGCACATAAGGAACTTATAAAAATACATCTGACACAAAGTCAGAATAAAAACTTTTCAAATCTGAGCCAAGATGGGTACTGAAAGGCACTCTGGAAAGTCACTCAAGAGAAATATCACCAGCTCCAGTTCAAAACATGTTACATTCATAATGTCAGAAAGACTTTTTGGTGGACCATCCTAAACAGGCACACTTGCCCACACCAAACCCTAAATTCCCAGACCCCTCCAAAGCAGCACATACTTGCTCCACCCCATCGTTAAACAAAACCCCTGACGAGCATACACAGCTTCTCAACTGGCCAAAGTGCCTATCATTAAACTGAAGGACAACCATAACAATTAGAGTATTGCCTGGATAAAGGCTGGAGGATGTAAAGTTGAAGCAAACACTAATTTTTTCTAGCTGAGTCAAAATACTGTGGGTCACGTTTCCTTATAACATATATTTCATGTTTAGTGCCTTTTATACCTCCATTTTAAAGTAAGTGTCTTGGAAGCATACTTCACATACACTAAGTATTTGGTATTTTCTTTTATTCAGTGTCTTAAAGGGCTTCAAAAAATTGATCTCCCAGGGCTGCTGTGGGGTCATAGAAATTGATAACCCTTACAAGCTATGCTTATGTGAGCCTGCCTGCGTCTCCCAGATAGTGCACTTTGTAAATTAATCCTCCAAAGGCAAATATATTGTAAGTAGCTTGTTATCTCTAAAGTACTAAATTGAAGAATACACGGGATTATATTGACAGAAATTACATTTTCTGTAATGGGGTTTAATATATCTGAAATCTCTCCCACAGGCTCTTACTCTCTCTAAGAGAGGAGGGTTTGTTAATGTAGGTGCAATGGACATCAAGACCAAATTTATTCACTAAAATGGATTAGGCCATGTAATCAGAGCTTCAGTAATATTAATCTCTGACACTTATTGAATGGAAAAAAAAACCCCAACTTTTGTCTGCAAACTGGCACTCCTCCCTCCCTTTTCCCCAGCAGGCTCGCTGTTTGCCTTGGCCATTTTCTGGGTATTACTTCAAAGAGGATAAGGTTTCCCATCATAAACACTAATCTAAAAATATTAGGACAATTAATTAGATACACTTAGTTTTACAAGGTATTAGATTGCAATACACTTCAAATACGACACTTATTCTGGGATAGTGGGAGAAACCTGCATTTCAGTGCAGTAACAAAGGGTAATAAATCAAACTTCTCTTTTTTAAGGGCTCACTGTTGTGTTTTTATACTTAAATCACAAGTAATTTTCACTGGTTGCCTTCACCACATCCTGGACAGTTAGCAACCCAAAATCCACTGTAGAAAACAGCACAGATCCCAATTTCCTTCAAAGAAATCACTTCTACAACAGACCAGGGGCTCCAGCAACCCTTAGCTGGAATAAATAAATAAAATTCCCCCACACTGTACTTCAGCAGCAGAAAGCCAGATTGTCCTCAAAGTTTATTCAAGCTTTCAAAAACTGGACTTTTAAAACAAACCAGTAAAGAGACAGACGGATGTCAGTTAAAAAGGAAAACCCTACTACAAGCAAAAAAAAGAAAGCATGACAGCATCCCAAAACAAGACGTTCTGCAGAAATGGCACCAACTGCCCCTTCTTTTCACCCAATATCTCCACCTCTTCTAAGACCAAAGTTCTCAAAATGAACGTGGCTTCCTATTAAAGAAGACACATCCTCAGCCAGAAGAAGTGGTACTCAAATGCAAATACACTGAAATCCACCCAAGAGATGGGAAAATAAATACAATTTGTTTTATGCAGTAGCAAACCTCTTAGTTCCCATAACTGAAACAACTCACTCACCTATATCCCCCATGCATCAGTAAACTGCTAGGGGGAAGCAGGCAGGGCAATGTGTGTCCTCAAAAATGCAAAGCATTAGCCAGAGAGTGCCAGCAGCCATATAGAAACACCAAGGAAAATTACTTACCAATTGTTCACTTGAAGTATAGTGAGCCCTGTGTCTTGTGCCAACTGCTTTTTCTGTTCTTCTGAAGGGTAAGGGTGCTGTAAGACACCAAAATAAATATACACATTTAAAACAATGCGCTTTTTTTGCCTGCCTTTTATTTTAAACTAAAAAACAACCCTCCAAACCAAACCAGGAGTGTGACTTCTATTGAAATGTGAAAATGCTGAGGTGTGTCACTCTTTTATAATTATTAATGGGCTACTACATCACTTAATTAATGGCAGTAAAAGACAAGCCAATTATAAAGATTAGTGAAGTGGAGAAATAACTGCTTAGGATACTGGCAGTACCTTGATACTCAAGAAGGGTATTTGTTGCATTAGCTGAAAGTTTTTGCACTCGTCTCAAATGACCGATTAGAGTCAAATCACCTCTTTCCCCCACCCACCCCTGTATTTCACAGAACAATAAAGACTGTGGTAAAGCACTTCTCTGTAAAACTAAAACACACTGATGTTGTCTGAGACAGTGAAGGCAAATCTTGCCAGTGCCCCAAAATAATTTGCAAATAAGATCAGCAACCTGAACATAAACAAACGCCAGGGTTTTGAACACCGGCCAACACAAGGTCAATGATCAGCACATTTTTGCCTGACATTAACATAGCTGGGCTGCACTAATCCTAAGAGACAGAAAATAAATACTGGTTTAATTGAAGATAATGTTAAAATTCAATCATAAGATAAGTTTCTTGTGAGAACTTGATTGCTTTCTCAGAAAATTCGCTTCTGCATGAATACAGATTGCTTAATAAATCAACAGCAAAAAGCACATCCAAGTTTGAAATTTAGAAACATCATTTCTGTCCTTTCCCTCCATGTAAAATTGTCACTATCCAAAAAATTAAAAGGACAAATATTGCAAATGTAACAGTACCCAGGAAAACCCCTGTTTTAAGTATCTGGCTTAGCTTCTATCCTGAACACCCAAGTCTCAGCACACATCGGATTCAGACCTCGTCTGCTGCAAGGTACTTAATATTTCAATGAAGATAATTTGATATAACTGGTTAGACCTCATCCCACCATCCCACAAAGTATTTGCTGTTATACACACATCTCTTTTTTTCCCAAAACATTCCCATATTCTTTGGATGTATTCTTCAGCATAATATTACATGAGATGTAAACTGAAACCTTGTAAAGCATAAGAATTTAAAACCTCATAAAATTCTGCAATCTTATTGGTATTGTAACTATTTAGCGGATTTTATATATCCTTGTAAACAGCATATCTGACATCTAACAGCTATTTTACATGCCTGCATCACCTCAACTTTACCAAACAGGAATTTTTGTAGTAACTATGGCAACTTCCCTGTGCCCAACATGCCCATTTCAAAGCCCACCACTGTGGCCACTGGCTCCAAAAAATAGTTTTTTCACCCCAGAACACTGGGGAATTTCCCAGTATTTAAAAAATACTATTTCCCTTACAATAAGCCTACAGATAACTGATCTACCTGTAAACTACCCCCTATATCTTCTGCATGAACCTGAAACAGCTTCCTGTGGTTGACATGGGGAAAGGGATTTTACTTCTTTTTTATGGGTAATTTACATTTTATACACACAAAAATATAGCATGAATTTTATCATCTGCCTTATATACACGTTCATCCACAACAAGCACTTGTACTTGACTTAATGTCCATCTATCTGAACATAATATTTTGCTCCTCTTAAAAAAACCCAACCCTATAGATATGATTTGTAACATTTTCATCTTTATAGCTCACTTCCCATTTCATTACTTTGCTATCAAGTACTGACAAAATTATTCGGTTTTTTTTTTTCTTATTTTGCTTTGCCACCTTACATGTGATCTAATTTTAAGTAATTGAACAAACTGTGTCTAATTTCATGCAGCAAGCAATAATTACTAGACAGCCTCTAGCTATTGGAATTGAGAACTCTGTCTCCATTAAGCAATTTTCAATTGTTCTGGACTTTTTTCCAAATAGACAAGACTGGATAAAATTAGCCATCGGAATAATACAGTCACTGTAAAAATAATTGCTTTAAAAGTCCCAAACCCCAAATTCCTCAAATTGCAGTAAGTTTAAGGTCATCCTATTATTCTTTTTTTTTCATACCCTAGCATAGCATAAACTTTTAATTTAATGATAAATCTATAATTGCCATAATCACATGACAGGCTGGAACTTCACATAGCTAATCCCTCTTAGCTGAAGGTTCACAATGCGGCAGGCTTTTTAACTATGACTTGGTGGGGTTTAAAATAATCTTAAACACTGGGTATCCTTATTATATAAGCTTTCTGTGGATCGTACAAGTTGTTCCTTTGTAGGCTAAAAAAAAAAAAAAACCCAAAAAAAAAAACAAAGCTGTTGTTCTGGGTTTTATCTGTGTATATGTGGCAGCAACAGAGTTTCAAAGCCCTTAGTATAACCTTCTGCTCCTGTATTTAAAAGGATATTTAATCCAAATCCTCCTTTTATTTATTATAGATGCTTTTATATTTTTTGTAAACCATATNAATAAAAATGACTTGACAAAGAATCAGCATGCCACAGGCTAGGTTGCTATAAAAACATTCAAAGCCTTGTTGCATTCCCACCCACAGGGCTAGGAAGGCCTATGCTACAGGCAAAGGCAGACATCACATTGCAATGGACAGAAAAGGGGAAACCCTAAGAACTGCCATTTTATAAAGAAATAGGAAATTCAGTGGAAATTTCTGTTGGTCTTTATTTCACCTATGCAAGACCAACAGGTGCCTTCCAAAACCTTTTTAATGGTTGTTCAAAGGAATAAAGACACATGCACAGAGTTATGGGTATATAAGCTTGCATATATATGTATATTGTACTTGTGTGTGTGGAAATTATATATCTAAATACTTATATAAAATATGCATCTTAATGACATAGTTTAGCTTTAGGTAGTCCTGTGACAAGCAGGGAGTTGGAGATGATATTTCTGGGACCCTTCCAATCAGAGATATTCTATGATTCTATGAAATATATAACCATATAAAATACATATATACACACATATACACACGTGTGTGCCTAAAAATACTACTTCGACTTCAGTTGTCAGGTCCACCTATCACTCTGGATCACTTTGGGATATCAAAGCAAATTGTGCCAGTGTTCAATAAACAGCGACTTGAGACCTTTACTTTGTTGTGTACATTAGCTCCTACCATTATCTCTTAAAAGCTTAATTATTTGCAAACAATTGATCAAGATGGGAATTGGAGAAAAGAGATGCCGGACCACCGGGAGAGCTGCAATGCATTAGGAGAGCAAACAGAATTACCTTTAGGTCTTACAATCAGAATTAACGATTGGGACCTTACGCGGGGCACTGCGAGAAGCTGTAACGCTCTTACTGGAGTGTTTTCCATTTGATCTGCATTAACACCTCGAGTGAAAGCCATAAAACAGTGATTACAGATGGGAAGGCTGACCCTCCTTCCCAGAACCAGCCCAGCTTGTGTATACTGGAAGGCTGCAGACAGGCTTCCTTGCCAAGGCCAGAGGAAAAGGGCATATCCAAGGGGAAAAAAATAAAAAGTAGGAAGCAAGCAGGTTGAAAAAAAAAAAGGGCATTTGAAAGAATAAGGCTGACAGCAGATAAGGACTCTGAATACGGCTCTGGTATTTTCTGATCATGCCTGCTGCTGCTACAGTGCCACAGAGCAGCATCCACTGAATGGTATGAGACCTAGTGCTTTTCCCTTCTCATAAATCTAGCGCTGAAATGTGGATTGTTTGGCACCATTAATGTGTTTTTGAGGCTCTGTGGTATTACTTTTAATAATGACTTAGTACAGAAAGTGATTGCTTAATAACACCATCAAAGTCTGCATGCAAATGAAAATTATCCCTGGGGGATTTGCCCAGGGTAATATGAACAGTTAAGGAACATTTGAAAAGGTAAAAATAACTATGCAAAATATGAGTCAGAGCAGTCATTTTAGCAGTAACAAAGAAATCAAAGTGACAGAGAGAAAAATGCAACTTTCCATCATATTCTCTTGTCACTGTTTTATGAATGGTATTTAGAGAGCAGCAGTCTTAATAAAAGCCCCTTTTCAATGCAGCCGAGGTCATTTTTAGCAAAACAAACAATAAGACTCTTTTTTTTTTACCACCTTTGACGACAGCCATTGGGTAAAGTCTCCAGCGGATACAGATGGAAAACGTCCAAGTTTGTCTCTTAATGATACCCCTTGTCCAAATGTACTCCTTTCCTCAAATTTTCCACCCCAGGCTGCAAATGCTAGATGTCAGGACAGCAAAAGGCTTTATCTTATCTGTAACACAATACCAATAACACTGGTTCCTCTCTGCCTTGCCCACTGTAACAGCACATTGTAATGGTGGCAGAAGAACATGAAAATAATCCTGCCCAGAGTTTACTGCTGAGATAACAGGAGGCAAAACCACCCCTTTCACCCAAGATTACTAATTCCTTGTGGCACCAAACTGCCTTGACAGCACTGCCAACCAGCCCTACCATAGCACAGAGGCATAAGCAGCCGCCCAAGCAAAAGGTTGCATGTTACATTATAAGGGTGTCGTGGCAACTATCCAGCATTGCCCTTATCACAGCAGCGCCGTCGCTTGGCTGACCACACCGGGAGAACCATTTCGGAAGTCCTTTTATCCCCTTCCTCCAGCCCTCTGCCTTCTCCAGAGCACAGTGTAATGCACCAAAGCAAAATGACCTTGAGCTATGCTCTGGTAGGTGATGGGGAGAAACTAACCCCCCTTAAAAAAATTTATGCCCTCAGGAGTGTTTATTAACTGTTTACTAACCTCAAAATAAAAAGAAAATACCCAAGACTAAGATTTTCTTGTTCTGAAGAGTAACCTAGCTTACACCTAACTCATCCTCCAATGATGAACTGCACATAGATTTTATGCTGAACTCCCAGTCCCTGCTTTACCCAAACTTGTTGATGGTTAGCTAAGGCACCAGCACAACCATTTGGGTCTCTCCCATTTCCCTGCCTCCTCCTGGTTTGTATGTGAACTGTTTATATTAGTGATCAAGTTGATCTATGAGAAATTACTTATTTTTTTAATATCCATAATGATTTCCTATTGTCTCTTAGCTTTATGAATTAGTTTTACTGTTGCAGTGAATGCTTTTTTTGTCTCCTGACTGCACATTATCAAAGGGACACTTTGTGCCTGCCATTTGCATTACAAAAGCAGTGCATGGTGTAGTCTAAGAACAGAGCTTGAATTTATAGCAGTCGAGTCCTGGATCCTCACGCATGCTGGCCTCTGAAAGAATAACAGGGGTTCCTGCATTTGCAAAGTAGCCAAAAAATGGTTGGATCGATATCCGTAAAGTCACAAGATTGTAACCTTCTTTCTTCATCAGCCACCAGCGTATTTAGAGGGAGCGATAAAGAGAAGGCGCTGAGCCCCCTTGCCTATTTTGCAGGCTGTGTGAATTGGTTTATAGAGCATCCCTGCGACCTGCTTGATATTCAGGCGAGGCTGTAAAAAGTTGCCAAGTTGAGGTGACCTGCTAGAGAGGGGGGAGGAAATCAACTCGGAAGCTGCAAACTCGATCCTGTTTATCCCACGGGACTGGCTTGCACATTGGAGGAAATACTAAACACCAAGAAGGAAGTTGTTTTATTAGAAATGCATCCATGAGGCTGGGAGGAAAAAAGCCTGTGCAAAGTTTGCACAGTCTTTTCCTTGGCTGAGTGCAGTGAGTCAGCCTGATAATGCTGTTGAAGTGTGAGCTGGCTTTGGCATTTAAAACTCCTCGTTGCTTTTTCAGCGCAGCAAGAAAATGCAGTCCATATGACATGGTCATACTGCAGACAAAGCCAGCCTTTTCCTCTTTCAAAAGAAAATATTTCCTCAACTTATAATAGTTTAATATCCCTGCAGTAAGATTTTTTTTATAGCATTACTGTTAATAAATCCTGGAGCTGCCAGAGCTATTGAACTTCAAACTATGAATGTAAAATCAACAGGCACGCTTGGTCTTGTAAAGTTAAAAATGCATCAAAATATGCAATGTGACAAGATGCTGCATCCCTGTATCACTACAGCAAGGCCATATGCTGTTGCTCAACTTCTGCATTAGCTCTTTCCTATGAGGTGCATCACTCTCTTTGAAAAAGGCTTTGCAGACTGCTTTGGCAACCCTGCCAAAATATAGAAGGTGAGGAAAGGAGGCAGAATCTGACTGTCTTAATGCAAACACGGGCTGTAAAATACAGAGATAACATCCCAGAAGTTTTAGCATCTGAACATGTGTTCACAGAGCAATCTGATTAAACAGGGGCTGGGTTGGTTTTGCAGGCAGGGGGGTGGAAGAGAATTTTTGTGGGGGCTTATAAGGGGAGGAAGAGGTACTGGCATCAGCAACACTTTTTAATGAAGAAGTTATGCTGGGGGGGGGGGAGGGAGGGAATGTTCTGTGCTGCCTTTTTCTTCATTTGCCCTTTTGTAAATAATTTTCTTGCAAGAGTTGTCTGTGAACAAGTTTTGGCACTCACTAATATAAATATCCTTTCCAAGGCTGATGGAGAGACATGGTATGGCTTAAGATGCACTGCCAATACTTCTCTGGTGGCCCCATCATATTACTCATAGTGTGAGCGCTCATTAAGGAAAAAAAGTTCAGATCATCCCTTGCACAGGATATTACAGAAGTCAGAAAATGGAAAAACCTTTTAACTCATCTAATCCATCCCCTGGCTTCTACAATATTATTCCTTCCATACCATATATTATCACCCGCTGCCTTTTCCAGTTGAGCTTTAGCTAGTCCAAGCAATGGTGCTTCTGCTATTTCCTTTTGGAGACATGCTGATAGACCTCAGTGTTTGGAGCTTACTCTGGCTCCTACCAGTTTTCAGTTTAAGCCGAGTCTATGCAGACACTCCCACACCATACCCGGGTAATTGAGTGGAGGTTTTCCCATGTTAAACATTCCTTTAGTGCCTGTATGCATGTGCACACAGAAACACACACAGAGTGCTTGCAGACACACGTTAACTTCTGTTAACACATTTAAGAAGTGATGTTATGCACTAGTGCCATGATTATTTGTGCTAATGTAACATGCACTACCCATTCTCTGCCCCATTTATCTTTATTAGTATTTTTTTTTTCTCTATCATAGCTGAAAAATAACCAAGGATAGGGTAATTAAAAGGATCCAGAGGATCAGAAAATTCTCTTTGGCATAGCACACAGCTGAAAACAATGAAATAGTACATCCAAGTGACACCAAAGGAATCAAGGAAATGCATCATTCAACTTCCAACCATGTTAGAGCTAAAATTCACATCCTTGAAATCTGGTTTTCCAGTTAAGCTGGTATCTTTATCAGGGGATTGTGGAAAGGCAGGAAGGTGAACCCCAGCCTTTCCTAGGTGAGCAGATTTTGGGAAGGAGATAAAAAAAAATTCCCATCCCTGGCAGGCTAAAGGAAATCCTGACTACCTGATAACACTGTAAACGTGCTGCTGTTGTTTTTAGAGCCAGCCTAAGACACATGAGCTCAGGTAAATATCTCCTAACCAGAAGCCTTTTCTCAACAATAAGTCACTGTCCTTATCTACCTCAAATGACTTTCTAAACAGGTGGGCTCAGAAATAACTCTTCAAGCTCTGGGAAATGCCAGTGCCGGCTGTTGTAATCCCACAGAACTAAGCCAAAAGCTTTTATTTGTGCTTTTTGCTCTCTTTCTCAGACTGCTTTCAGTACATCAGGAACTCCCTTTGTAAGCAGGCAATAAAAACGCTCCACTACACCTACCTCCACTATGCTACCCACCATAGTGACCAGGGTCATGGAGGGTTGCTATATTCAGCCAGGTCCCTAATACCAACCACAGGCTTTAAGGACAGAGCAGGAGCTTTATGCAGGTTCCCTGGGGTAGTAGCACACTTGGGAGCAGCCACCAAGCAGTTTGGTAAGCCTCCTGCGATGAGCTCAGCTGCCTTTTTTCTTGGAGGAACCAAGCAGTCGTGTGAAGAGAGTTCAAGGCAACTACCATGCTGAAGCCAAGACTGGAGGGGTGGTTTCCAATTAAACACTTTTTTATTCGAAAAAACCCTCAAAACAACAAAAAACCCAAATCCCGCCCCCCCCCAAAAAAAAAAAAAAAAAAAAAAAACCCAGAAAAAACCCAAAAAAAAAAAAAAAAAAAAAAAACAACACAAAAACCTACCACTGAGGAAGGAAATGAGAAGATAAAGCTGCTATTTTGCAACACCGCTTTGTTGGCATGAAAAGTCCTTGAACAGATGCCCCATCTACCATTAAATATTCACAACATATCCTTGTAAAAGAATAAAGCCCACTCAACTTATAAGGAAAATCACAATGTGTTCTTCATAAAAAAAAAAAAAAAAAAAAAAAAAAAA
>NDXB01002819.1:33469-55747 GCA_002631895.1 Agapornis roseicollis
TGTTTTTCAAAAAAAAAAAAAAAAAAGATGCATTTAAAGATCTGGGAGGACGAAAAAAAAAAAGAGGAGGGAAAAGAAAAAAACCCAAGCCAGCAAAACAGCGCCATTCTCCGAAGGAAGCAGACTCTTGGAAGTAGCGCGCATTCTCCAGCGTTAATTTTCCCACTTAAATTACAGTGATGCTGTAGCTTCATCTCATTAGAGATCATTGTCCCCAGTAGACAGTTGTGTTTATGGGGGATTCTTGCTGTTCCACACCTGCTGCTCAGGTTGCTACGTGATAAAGCCTGCATACAAACAGCAGTCTTGAGGTTGCTGGACTGCAACTGATGAGCCCAGGCTAATTCAGGGGTGATTATGTAGTTTACTGGACCACTAAACCTCTTTAAGCTTGTAATTACTGCCTATTTGAGTAAAGAACATTCAAAAGCAATTCACTGCATCATGCCTGCCACAGCTGGAAGCAGGCTGCCAGCAGTCTGCAGGGACATTAAAAATCTACAGGGACAGGGATTCGAGCACAGCTCATAGGCACTGACGGCAGTAGGAGCCAAGTGCGTTCACATTCCAGCTCACCTTTCCTGACCAGGCGTACTATTAAAGGTGCAATGAAAACTATAGAAAAGCAATAAAGATGATAAATAACGGGATGTAATTGAAAGAACTGCATTTTAATGACTCTTCCCCTCTTCCCTTATACTGGCTAAAAGAAAGGAAAATAAGACTTTTTGTCATGACAAGGGAAGGGAAAGAAAAGGCCTTTTGCAAAAGGACAAATGTGCTGCATCAATGTGTTTCTCTTTTGAAGTTGGGGGCTTTCTTCAGGTTTTGAAGTTTCAGAAAGAATAAGTTTACTTGTAAAGTGAACACACAATGAGCCTTGTTACATTGGCTTATTATATTGGCAGCAATGATGATGCAGAGTATCTTAATCACTGACTCTTCATTAAATGCTCCTCACCAAATCTTCATGAAACCCTTCAAGCGTGTCTCCAGACCTGGAACATGTACAAACCCCCTCTGACTTCTGTATCACTTGAAAGCACTGGGAAATGCCCCAAACCACCACTCTGTGAAACAACTCCACCTTGCACAGCAACACAGAAGTCACGCATGGGCCCCTACTATTGAGACCAAGTTGTTTGGTTTTTGGGTTTTTTTTTAAATATTAAATAAACATGCCTCTGATCCTATTTGCCTTTTGAGTTTTAACCCCATCCTTTTCAAGTCTGCCCCTGCAGCTCTCAATGAGCAGGAAGTTATTAAAAAAGATGCCTTGTTTTTTTGCATAATTAGCAGCCTTTGAGAATGAGGTCTGGGGGAAGAAGAGCAGATCAAATGGGACCAATGACACAGGCAGAAAGGTTGATAATGGGGATTTTTACAAGTGAGTAAACAAAGGTCTGGAGAGAATTGCTCCAACAGAGCCAAAGAACGGAGGGAGGTTGCCAACATCATCACAGAGCCCCAGCATTGTGTTGGCTTTACCAGGAGCTCTGATGAGATGGCAGCGCCTGCTCGTGTGGCTCTGGTTGAAGAGCCAGGTCCTCAAAGCCCTCCTGTCCTGCAGCCACTCCACACCACCACCTCCCTGCTATTATACTGCCATGTGTGAGGCCCGTGTTGACGGGTCTAACAAGCTGCCCTATTAACTTCCTGCATGAAATGTACTTTAAAGCCTCACAGGACATTTGGGGATCCAGAATTCATCAGTGCCATTTCCCTGCCCCACTAACAACTGTCACAGCTGCCCGGGAGAATGGGGTGTGGGAAAAAGCAAAAATAAACGAGGAAAATGAAATAAGCCATTGCTATTGATACAATTAACCCTGGACTGAAGTACATTTAAGAGATGTGGCCTTTTTCTCTCCTCCTCTAATAAATTGCCTTGTTTTAAAAACCATGGACATCTCATTTGCAGTATTAATTTCTCTACATATCTACACAAATGAAAAAAACCCTATGCACGTATAAGTACACCACTGTTAACAAACATCATGTTTTAAAAGAGAATATAAAAGCATTCCAGAAGTTTGTTCTTAAAAAGCATGTAAATTCCCAGTCACAACAATCCTCCAACTAACCCCATCTGAGCTCCAAAGAGCCACAGGCTTATATGTTATCCAGCCATCACTCTTATTAATATTCATTAGGCAGGTCTACTTGCATTTTCATAAGCTGTGAAGGTGGCAAAAGAAACAATCAGAATTCTTTAACACACAGGCATTATCAATTCAACATCTGCCAGAGAGGAGTGCATACAGATCTGAAGTTGAAATTCAAATGCAATTTACCTGGGCTAAAGCTGAGCTTCACTTCCCACCACCCAGCAAGCTATTTCAGGTGCTCTCATTTTATCCATCCCAGCTTTTAGATCCACAAAAGTTCACTCTCCATTACTTTCACCTTTAAAACATGAGTCCCTCATAAATTCAATCCTTCATTCCTTTAGCTTTGAGTTCCCTTCTGCTAAAATAGCCCAAGTTCAGTAAGAATGAATATATTAATAATACAGCCAAGTTTTAATGCAGTAAACTTGACTAAGCAATTCTGCTTTCTGACTAGAGAATTCATTTATCTACATCCATTTAGTGTGTGAAATCCCTTTGACTGGCTTCAGGGAGCAGACCTGTGCAGAAATACAGACTTTCTGACCAGCTGGGCTGAAACTCCAAGGGATGAAATAAGAAGTCTCCAAAAGAAAACAACTGCTGTAATTGATTATGTACCGTACTTAGCAAAGAAACCTGGTTGATAATGCTAATGAATTTAAGAATAAACTAGACTCGCATTTCCAGGATGATATTTATATGTGCAAGGACATGCACCAAAAAAAGGTGTGATTTAGAGCTTCTGAGAGTCAGGAAAAAGCACACCCCAATTCTCCTCCAAATCTCCAGATTCAACCATAAATTAAAATGCATTTGCTCACAAATTCACTACATATTAATTGCTGTCCTTATTAAAAAACCAAACAAAACAAAACAAAAACCAACTCATTAAAAAGGCTTAGATCATCTCCAGGATTTGATTCTTTTCCCTCTCAGCAACTTGCTTGGACAGAGAGGGCTCCCTGGTAAGAAAAATAACCTTTTCCCCCTCGAAGCCACTACAGTTCTCCACTGATTTCTCCTGGCTTCCAAAAACCCCTAAAGACTAAACTATAGCCTCCATCATGGAGGGTTGGCACAACCAAACTTTGCATTTCAGTGTGAATATTCATGGTGAAAGGCACTTCTCAGGGCTTGGCACTGGCTGATGCTGGGGGGTAAAAACCATGCTGAAATGGCAAACTTGTCTGTGTAACTTCAGATATGGCAACTTTGGCCAAAGAGTGGGGTACCTGAAGGATATGTCTTCATCTTTGTAAGGTGAGACCCTCAGTGGGTGTCTTCCTGTTGAAGGTGAAGAATGATGGATAGACAAGGCCAAGACAGGGTTTTTTTAGAAGGGGGTCTTCAGAAACCCAAATTGAGTGAGCTACAAAAAGCCAGCACCCACCTCAATCCCAACCTGAGCATCATTTCCAGCCTCTGGTTCAATCTCTTTCTAGGTCTGAACACATCAAGCACTACACACATGTGATGCCTCCACAGATACTTCCATAATAAAAGAAACAATCAATGTAAAAGAGACAATCAACAATCAAGCAAAAGACTTAAGGTGGCATGTCACTTTCAGCACACTCATGGCATGATGGCCTTTAATAATTTGCAAGGATAATAAGATATAATAAATGATTTTTTTTCAAGACAGAGCTCAAAATCCCCCTCTCTGCTTCCCCCTCCTTTCTGAGCAAAACTCCACATTTCTTTTAGAAAGACCTAAACAAAATAGCTGAAGACTAAGAAAATGCCACCACTAACAACTTACAAAGTAAGAAAGAGCAACCAGGCACATCTGATCTTGCTCTATACACGAACCTTTCTAAGATGACTGCTCCAGTTAAAAAAAAAAAGTCAAATTTATCATTTTGATGATACAAAATTATGAACTTGACTATTATATGCATATATTTTGCTTAATGGCTTCATTTATTTTAATAACAAAGAGAAACTAGATCTTTACAGATGAAAGCTTTATTTCATGGCTTTGGTGCAACTGGGATTTTTAAAATCTGTGATGTTAACCAAAATGTGATAATGGATGTTCTCAAGGGTCCTATTTTATAGCATTTTATGCAGAGCCAAACTATACGCGAGACATTACAAACATGTTTAGCCCTGTTTTAAGAAAGTAGAACTGACTTCGGCGTCAGAGGCCCCTGTAATTGTTTTCCGTCTGTTTCTTGCTTCTCTGAACAGTTACTTGTGCAGCAAAGTCTGGCTGTAGAAATACTGTGACAAAGGCATTAGCTCTCCAAAGACTTGTTATAAAATGATGTTGAAAGGCACCACTTGTGGGATTTTGGCTGGGAGAGGACAAGAGTGATCACAATGTAACTACTTTATCTATAGCAGGCTGCCTTGAAGGGTCTTTTGGCATCCAGAAGAAGACAGACACAAAAAAGATGCTAAAAAAAAAAAAAAAAGCTTAAAAATGCTAACTCTGCTACTGTTTTTATGTCAGTTGATTCCTAGGGTAAAGATAATCAGAAACACCTCATCAAACTTGATCATTCTCTCAGTCCTTCTGAAGAACTATTCATCTATTCCACTTTCCTTCATTTTTATGTTGGTAGATTGAAAACAGTTGTTTCAGACAACGGCAGCACTCATGCATATATAGCATTAAGGTTTCTCCTGTTTAATACATTTTATACATGTATATACATTTTTACGCAGAGGTGTGTGTGCACACATGGGGGTTGATGCAGTTTTGAAGACTATGTCTTTACCCCAAAACCAGGGACCTGACCACTATTTTTGGGAAGGGAGCCCAAGATGGCAGCTCATGACTAATGGCTGTATCATCCCTGGCTCGGTGGCAGCAAAGCCCCAGGTCTGATCTGCCAAACATTCCCTTCGTTTGCAGCCGATCAGCAGATGTAAGCACATAGGCCCTGTCAGCTTGACATATCATTCCTACGACAATGTCAACGAGTATTAATGTTCAATTATCTGTCCTAGAAATAACCCTCGCCTTTACGCACTGTGTAACTGGGCGCGTGGCACCGCGGTAATCCAAACGACAAGGGCAGAGATGCCCGCACTCATCCACTAGCTGTGAGTTGGCTTCCCAACATCATGATGACATTGCCTCGCGGTAGCACATGGATGCCTTCCCCCTCCCTGCTCTTCCTGGTTTTAGGGGATTTTGGTTTTGGAAGGCATGTCGCAAAGACCCCAAAGACCTTTCTCCTCCTCTTCACATGTTGTATGTCACCCATCAGCATGTTGAGACATGCTCAGAAAAGATATATTCTGATTTCATGCCCATGCCAAATCAGAAGGAGTTTGTTTGCCTTTACAGAGGGCCACAAGCTGCCCGTTACCTGTCAGCCTCTCTTAATCTGCTGTACTCAAGTACACACACACATATATATATAATTCACCATCAAAGCAAATGCCAACAGCAGCTTCTTCCAGGGCTGCCTCAAGATCAACTCAATCCCCAACTACATGGCTCTAGCAATTTGTCCAAATGAAACATCACAGCTTCTCTTTGTTAAAGCAAGTTTAAAGTAAGACCCCTAGTAAACAGATGATTTGGAGAACAAACACAAGTTCATTCCTGGCAGTTTTTACTACTGTTCAAATATTAAAGTTATTGATCAGGCTAAATTCAAATAGGACTCTTGGAGCAAAAATCTCACCAAGTGTTTCTTCTTTGAAATCAGTGTTATAGTCAAAGTACTGCTCATTCGAATAGGCTGTAATAGAGTTTGCATGATTGTGTGTGTGTGTTTGTGTGTGTGTGTGTTACTATGGCACAGCTTCCTTGAACTAACATTCAAAGGTTATCGGCTCTAAGTTATGCTTGCTAAGTCTTCTTATACAACTCACAATCAGAGAGAGGGAGTGGGAGGAAGCAGTGTGATAACCAGTGCCAGCTTTGAGATAAAGGCCTCTGCCTAATCTCTGTTTATTTAGACAACCATCTAACCGCAGCACCGGGCATAAAAACAAGCCAGGTGTAGGGCTGAAGGAATTTCTCCTGCCTTATCATGACTGCATGATATTTTGGGGCAAAAGGAAGCAGAGCTTTTTTTATTTTCTTCCCCAAGATAACTTTGGAAATTTAAATAATCCTAAAGTTTTAGGTTTTGATGTTTGGATTCGATCAGCTCAATGGGGTTTTTTGCTTTGTTTTGTTGGGAGGGGAAGTGATAGTAATAACGCACATTTTATTCCACACTTTTGTATTTCCAGAGGTTTTGGAGAACAAGTTTTTTGCCATATCATATTTAAGAAAAAAGAGCCTGCTCTAAAGCATTTTCCACTAGAGGGGATTCAAGGTGTTTGGAACAAATATATGTATCATGGGACCAAACTGGAGTAAACAGAATAGCTTTTTAAATGCATTTCACCCTAAAGAGCTGACAGAGGGGCAGGCACCCAGCACACCTCTGCAACAGCAATACTGAAGCTGCTTTGCCAGCACTGAAGTTGCTTTTCCAGTGCTGGTGCCAAAATAGAAAAGCTCTTGCAGGTCAGGCAATAAGAAGCAGCACCGTAAGGCGTCTGGCTGAAGGATAACTGATCCTTCCTCCAGCTTCAGCAGCAATATTAAACTGTGCTGGGAAGCCTGCATGTCAGCTGATGGTTCTATTCCTCTCATCATATGAGTCCAAAGTTGCCTCCGACATACTCAAACATATTTTCTCCCTTTCTTTTCCCCCCTCTGATAATTCACCCCACTGTTTACCCAATCATTTTAGGTAGGGGGAAGTGATGAATGTTGCTGAGTGCCTATTTTTTTGGTGTGAGATGAATAACTCCAAGGAGCAACTTACACCAAGTCCCAGGCTCCTGTCAGCCCTATAATTGATGATGTTTTCACTGTAAGGGGTGGGGACTGGGACACATTAGGGCTCAAAAGGGGAAGTAAATGGAGTAAATTGACTCAGCAGCTATGCCTTTTGCCATGGCTTCTAATAAGGATAAACTGATTACTGCCAAATGTACTTTAACACCACAGAGAGGAGGGGAAAATATAAATCGATCTGCTCAAAGGAAATAAATGCCATACCAGAAGTTTTTTTAAGAGTGAACTTCTATATTCAGAAGTCTAGAAGCACGTTTCAGCAGCATGTTGCTGTTTCTTTCTGATTTGCCATTTACCACTAAACCAAAAACTAATCCTCAGCATTAAAAGGCATCCTAAGGATGAACACTGCAGAACATTTGCTACAAAGCCAATGCATCCTTTTCTTCATCTCACTCTCAAATGACTTTGATAACAAAGAGGTGCACAGCAATGCTCGCTCTGTATTTCAAATGCTGACTTTATGTCAGCATCTTTTTATGGCGACCGAGAGACCGGATGCTCTGCTTCTGCGCCAGGCGGTGGGGAAGGCGAGCAGGCAGCAGCCCAGGTTGCCAGGGGTGACTACAGAGCTGACAACCCTGGGATCCAGCAAAACCCGCCCTGACTGATGGCTTCTGGGTTCCTGCTGACCTTTGATCCCTTGTGGTTTGGCCAGGAACAAAAGAGCCCGTTCACTGGGGCCCCCTTGCACGTATATTTAACGTAAGCGGTCATCGCCTATATGCTGATTAATATGTTTGCTTTACATGCAGTGGGAGGAGGACCACAGCCATCCCGTGCTGTTGTGCAGGTAAGCACCAGTTTACCTAGCTTGGATGTCACACAAAGTAAATCAATAAAATCCACCATGAGGCACACAAAAATGACTAAAACAGGTAAAGACAAATTTGGCACTGACACAAGAAGTTGCAGAGGCTGGCAATGGTGCCAGGAGCTATTTCCCCATATACCCAAAAACCTGTGCTGAGTTTCTGTCACTAGAGATTTGGTGCTGCTCTGACACCGAGGGCCATCAGCAGCTCAAACACACTGTCGCAAAGATGCTGCTGGCTACAGCAACCATGGAGGATGCTGTCCGACCCTCAGCAGCAACTTTCATCACCGCATATTGTCACCATAGCAATGAAGCTGGATGTGGGCAAATGACAAGGGCCTGTCATCACTCAGCCTGCCCTGACAACCCTCAGCACCAGGCACTCTCATCCAGTCTCTATAGACAAATAGATCCTCAACGGGCCCAAAAGTAATAATCTGCTGTTCTGCAATGCTATCATTTCACTGGCACTCCCAGTAGCCATGTGCAGCTCTTATACCCTGTGGAGATGCTTTGTTTTATTCCCCAGTGAGTTTTCGTGCTTCAGGGAAAAGAAAGAAAGAGGGGAGCCAGAAAAGAGGCAGCAGTACCCAAACCAAAGATCAGAGATCATCAGGAAACAAACAAACAAAAAAGGGAAAGAAAAGGAAAATATATGTTGCACAAATGGCAGTGAAACATGAGAATTAATGTTTGAAAGGAACATAATGACACTTTCTATGCAAGGGCTTCAGTGAGGAATAGGAATGTTACTGTGAAAGTCAAAAGCTCCCTTTTAATATTAAACACATTAGTTGTATGTAAAATGCATCATCCCTTCACAGGAACAGGTGTTTGGAGTGAAGTCAGGATAACTGGCAAGGTAGCCGGGCTGTCACCGACAGCAAATGCAGCCAACATACTGCTCTGCCTTCACGCCAACACCAAGATTGGGGGTCTCAGCTATTTTCACAGTCTTCCTGCCAGAGATGCCTCAAAGAGACATTTAACTTGGTCTACTTCCCCACTGCCTTGGTGGAAGTACAGTAAGAAGTGACAGAAATCAGAAATGGCAAACACTACCTCATCTAGAGCTCATCTGCCTGGTTGGATTAATCATAATGTCTCTATTTTGAGAGAATTCCCGCGTGGGGTCAGTTTTTACTCATCCCACCCATGCAAACTCGCCCCTTCCAATCCCAGTGTGTGCAGAAACTGGTAAAAAAATGTTCAACTTGGTGGTTACCTTAACTTAGCTCATCATAACCACGCACTTTGTATTTTACTTTGCGTTTAGTCACACAGTATAACCCAATTTAGCAGCAATCCTATGTAATGCACAAGCCCTCTCACCATTTAGAAAGCCGCCTTTTAATGATATTTAATTTAGACTCGCTTATATGCTACATTTGCTAGTGAACACATTGGCTGCATGGCTCTTATTTAACACGTTCACGGCACCCCCACAGTGTGCAACACACTCACCAGTCCATGGCAGCCCTAGAAAAGACAATTCACGGCTTGAACATTTTTAAACCTGATTTACCGTTCCAGAGAAACAACTACACAACCAATCTTCCAGGACAAATGTAACGCCCGAAGAGCAACCAAACTGAAATGTATAAATTCCATATATACTTAAAAATATTATTGTCTGTAATTTAATATAACAATATTTCTAGGCCTATAACCTTGCACGCAGAGGCAATTTCCCAAGCATTAATACTTAAATGGGTCATATGCACCACATCTGTCATTCTGTCCTGAAGTCTATGAGGCACAACCAAGACTCTGCAAGCCTATTGATTTTTCTAGCATTTGCTTTAATTTACTTAACCATTGAGAAATCCATCAGTACATAAAGGGCAACTGTCCATTACTGCCTCATTTGCAGACATTCTTTCCCCTCATTTTTTTTGGTAAATATTTCCCCTTAAATCGCTGTGTGTTTACAGTGTAAAAATGAATCCAGAAAGTGCTCACACCTGTTTCTGTTCAGTAACTGCTGCACTGAGGTATATGTAATGTGCTTAAAGATAGAATAAATATCTAGACATTATTACATCTGTGTGCAAAGGGTGGTAAATTAGATCCTAATTACATTAACAGGGATTCTGCCTCCCAGCTTAAATTTTACATGAGCACTCTGTAAAAATCCAAAAGCTCTGCTGTGGTTTCTTTATGAGCTGGTGATTACAGCTACTTCCTATGCGGTCACTAAATATTCTGTTTACAAATAAATGAAGAAGCTTTGAGCCAACTTGCCAGGGTAATAATCCGTGTGTGTGTTTTTTTTAATTCCTCAGCAAACCTTTACCACATAAGCATGGCAACAATCAGAAGCCCTGGCTTCATCTAATTACTCTATCACATAATTTCACAAATTGCCTTTTCACTGGGGAGCCAAGTGCAAAACACGCTCACAGTGGGACTTCAGGCAGCAGCTTTCATTTACTACTCATTTCTTGTTAAATTAAACACAAAAACACCAGTTGTGTGAAAGAAGTCAAAAAGAATGCTTGCAAATGAGCCAGGCGAGTGTATCTTATATTTATACCATTTGCACAAATAGCTCATTGGCAAGCTGGATTTTTAATGGCACCATTATCGCCTTTAACCCTTTTAAAGCCCAGCGCGAGGCTGGTAAACGAATCATCCTGACCAAACTCAACCTGGTGCAACAGCATCAGGCAGCACATCAGCCTTACTAGCCAACATGGCATCTTTTAGTTAATAACTGACGAGATGAGCAGCGTGCCCTGACTTTGCCTCCACACAACCCCTCCAGCTTCCCAAGGGTTTAACGGGGAATGACTCAGGGCAGAATTTGCCCCATAAATTCCTGGCTGTTACAACCACCTAATACGATCGAGGGACAAAACTACATATAAACTGACTGAGATTTCTAAACGCAATTCCTATTTCACCCTGGTACTGCCCTCTGAGGTGCAGGAAAACCAGCGGGACTCAGGGGCAGAGGGACTCGGAGGACCAGACCCCTGCTAATTATGTGAGCACTAACAAGGCAGGATTGCAAGCTGCCACTGAGGAACACAAATTATGGTGAAAATAATTGCAGCCAGTGTACCATCGCCAGTGGAAGTGAACCAGGGGTTACACAGCTCTAAGATGACATTTTTTACATCAACAAGTACAAAACTAAAACACGGCCATTAGTAATTAAAGCTGTTCCTTTTGTAGCACCAGAGCCACTAGGTCAGGTACCATTTTACATCAGAAACCAGGCCTTGATGGCTGTAGATTTGCCAGCATTATCTGCACAGGGAGGGAAAAAAAAACCAAACATTAGCAGCAGCTGTCTGTGTGCCTTGACATTGAAAATCCTATTCATACAGACAGGTGGAGTAATTTAAAAGCCAATGTGGTGCAATTTTGATGCAACTAATGCCACTGTTTACTAAAATGCCACTATTACTGCTGTTTATGAAAACATTAGTAAAATCGCATTTTATTCATAAGAATCCTAAGATTTGGGTTATTAACAGCTTCAGAATTACTCTGCCAGGAACTGAAGCTTACAACCCCTCCAGGGTTTACAACCTGCTGCACTGATGGACCCATGCTTGGGTTTCAACAATGAAATCAAGGGTTTATCCTCTGCCACTCCACGCTGGCACTGCACAACCCCTGGATCACCATAAAATCCATGGCAAATAAGCAGGCTTCTGCCAATGAATCTATTTATTAGCCAGATTCATCTAATATGGCAGTTACCTTCCCAAAAATATCACTGGGGACCCCAAAAGCTCTAGTTGACATAAATAAGGGCAGTGTAGGAAAGACTTTCACTTCAAAACTGACTTCAGGTAATGAATAGAGCAAGCCACCTAATGCAGAGTCCTACCATTTCCCTTCTGAGTTCAAAGAAAACCCTCAGAAAACATATTAATACCATGAGCTGACCTTTGGTTTTACTAGTGACTCAAGACCACTTTAGTGCCACTAACATGACAAGCTCACTTTTTGCATCACTACTACAAAGCATCATAGTGGGGAAAAGGTTATTTTGTATATTTGTTGGTTTTGGGGCTGGGGCTTGGATTTTGGGGTTTGGAGATTTTGGATTTTGGGTTGGACTAGAAAAGGTCAACCAGTAGCCATGAAAAGAATATTCATGCTATACCTAAAGTCTGAGAAGTATTTTCTGGGCAGAAGTTTCTGGTTCATAAAGCAGAAGATGCAGTGGTAAGTCTCCTAGACCTTGCATTATTAAAATGATGGCCCACCACTGAAGTGAAACGAGTACTCTACTAAATACTATGGGTCTAAATCAGGCAATGACGCAAAAGGCGAGGTAAATTAGATAACTACATATTAACTTAAACTCTTTTCTGCCTACTTACCTTCTCTCTACACATCTATTTAGCACTGCTGTAGCTTACAGGGTGAGGAGCTGGAAGTGCAAAGATGAGTCTGATCAATACTTTTGTTCATGTATTGAAAACTGGATTTTCAGCTGAGCATTTTGAGGGAAAGAGTGTCATCACCCTTGGAAAATTTTAATTTTCCGTCAACAACAAAAAATTCTCTTCCACAAGAGAAGTTTTCTGTGGGTCATTTTGATGGGCAGACAGCAAATATAACCAGTTAGTATTGGGAATTAGAGCTTCTTGAATATAGATAATGAGAAAAAATCGTGTAAGCTACAGCAGTGCAGATTCCGTGTAGCTGAAGGTAAATGCAGGAAAAAGGAAACAAAATGAGTAAAAAAACAATTCGCCTTTAATGCCTGTCCTGGAGCAACAATCAGACTATATTCACTTCAATATTGCTGTTTTGGTTCGTTCAGACAAGGGTTAAGTTCATGCAAACAGATGTAGGACACTCTATGCCAGAGCAGGGGAATGCATCTTACACAACTTGATGTACTACTTCCAAATGTGACCCTATTTGAAAGGCAGCTTATCTTACACCACAGATTAACACATCTCATCAGATATGCACCCAACTGGTTTGGTGCCTCATATTTTGGCACTTTACCTGATCTGATTAAGTCATTTGCTAGCTTACACTGGTGTGCTGTGAAACTCCTTCAAGGGTGAGGGGACTGGCAATCAAAAATTATCACTGGCACTTATATACATAAGCATACCTGAGAATCAACATAGGCTCTTTTGTAGCAACTGTGTTAGAGGACAAGCTAAAAAAACAATTAATAATGAACAACCAAGCCAATGAATTTATCCTAATTTCCTGCTCACCCATTGTTTGGCAAGACACAGTCGTTACCTTTGGTGTACTCCATATTGCAAATTATTTGCCAAAATGTTTGAGTGGATACTTCCAAATTTACAAAATGGTGGTCAGACTTTTTCCCTCCCCCTCTCCGCCTTCAAAATGTGATACTTGAATTTTATATGTCTGCTTTGACTGCAGAAAGACTACATCACATCACACATTTCTGTGCCTTGACTGGAAGAGTCTAATTTCCAAAATGAAGTTGCTCATGCAAAACGTCACGGCTGCAAATATCAAAATCAAATAGAGGGTGGAGAAGAAAGAAAAGCATCTACAGTTGACTTCAAAATTCTTATTGCTGCAAACATTCTTGATGGTACTTATTTCCTAGAATATTTATGCGAACAAAAGGAGATCTAGTACAACCAGAGCAAGTGTAGTTTAACATCTGAATTAATGTTTATCATGTTTCAACCTTTCAGTATTCCCTCGCTTCTACTCAGATGAGAAATTCTTCTGGTGTATAAATACTAATGTGTTTCAGCAGCTTTCAAATAATTCAAATTCTTTATTGTGCTGGTGGCTTCCACATTGCTACAACAGTGCCTCTAAGGTGCCTCTAAGGTGGAAACTGGGAAAAAGATAAAGCAGCCCTTTGGGAATAGGCATTTGCCATCTGAAATCTAGCCCAGGCTCTTGGCTACCTTCTGATTTCAACCAGAATACTTCCCTAGATCACTGTTGTTTCCAAAACCTGCAATGACCCCAAGATGAGTTGTCTCATACCATGTAGTTTAAAACAACATGATGGTTGTCTTAATCAGAAATGAGACTGAGTTAGAGATATGGAAAAAAATGCCAGATTTTGTAACCACACCACACTTCTGAATGTGAGAAGAGCCTAAGTGAGGAATCTGGTTTCCTTAACCAACTGACTAAAGCACCCTGTATTTTTCCTTTCTGGTCTAAACCCAAAGGTTTGTTAGCATAGCTCAGCGCTGACAACTTAAATAATCCTAAAGACAGCATGCGATTTCAGTACACGAGGCGTGCTTTCCAAGCAATCATGAAGCAACAGCAGCGCTGCCAAGGATATCCCCCCAAAAAACAACAATTTTCCTTAAAAATTGCAAAATTCACCCACACTGGAAAATGAACCAATCCTTAGAGGCTGGACAGGAGGAAAAAGCAACAAATTTGAGGAAGCTTAAAAAAATGCAGAAGGTTCTTTTTTGAAGTATCTATCTTCCATCAGACTTTGGGAGGGCTGAAGAGTTAAGAAGTTAATTCAAACCAAGTTACTTAAATCCTGTTTGTTCTCCTTGCGGGAGCTCTCAATTAAATTCTGACAAAGCCTCAGAATAATTATCTTCTCCTATAACAACATTTCTCATTTTCTCCTGTTGAAGATGACTGCTACAGCACCTCCACCAGCAGAAGGGAGCCTAAGGCAGAAGGGGGTGAAACTAGATGATCATAAGGTCCTTTCCAACCCTAACTATTCTATGATTCTGTGATTCTACAATCCTCATCATAGGCTATCTGCACCAATCTGCAATGGATACTTTGCTTATTGCTCTGGCAAGTCTTCCTTTGCTGGGAGCATGAGAAGCTCTGGCTCCCACCTTCCCAGCCAAGGGGATGGTGGCACATGGGTGACCAAAGGCAAGCTCAAAATGCCTGGCTTTTCCCAGGAATTTGGGACAGCTGGCACTAAGAGGTCTTGCAGATGTGGAAGAAAGATTTTTACAGTTTTGCCCACAATAAAATCAAGTGAAAGAGGAGACTTGTGTATTGGGAACAAAGGGGGAGCGACCCTCCCCCCTATTCTGAGTCCAATATATGGAAATACGACTCCTGTTACACAGATGAGCTCCAGGAGCCCTCTGGCCTTTTGCAGAGCAAGTATCAGTTGGTGCAGGATGGAGACTCATTTAAGTAATATTTTCAGGGGTGAGGTGGTGGTGTTTTGTTTTAATGCTTCCTTTTCTCTCAAGAGAAAAGCAAAGAAAATCCTTGCTGGTTTTAGCCAATTATTTCCCCTTTTTATGTTTTCAGCAGCCTAGTTTTGTACCCATCTGCCCTCTCGCTATACTCCTTTCCAAAATCAGACAAGCATCCTGCATGGGAGTAGGGGCAGGGAGCCAAATTAACCCCACGCTCCTCCCAAGGCAAAAATCTCATAACCATGGAGGGATGAGAGAAGACATGAAATCCACTTGCTTTAACCTTAGAAATTTGCTAGCCTGTAAAATATTCATACATAAACAAACCTTATAGAATTAAGTGGTGTAATAGTATTTTTCTATCACAATAACATCCTTGGAGCAATGAAGACTATTTTTCTCAGCTAGATTTGGATATAAAGTGCCTTCTTAAAATACCTGCTTCCAATAAATTCTTTTATATAAATAACAGCTTTGCTAAACAGATTGCATATTGCTTATTATGAGTTTTATTCTTTAACAGCATGGCATTGAGCGATCAATAAAGATTCAAAATCCAGATACATAACAGAAAATAACCTTTCATTTTTACTGTAAAGTCAACATCTTTCAGCCACGTCTTTTACTTTCTGCTCAGTCTCCCATTTCAGTAAGGTTTAACCTCTTAAGGAAATTGTTTTAAAAGCAGTTAAAAATAATGATTAAATTATGGGATTTACATGAAAGAAATCCTTGGCCCATTCATTTTTTAAATCATGGCAATTTGTTTTCTAAAAGGTGTTTGAAGTCCTTGAATCTACCTCTTGGCACCATTAAAAAAAAAGTAGTTTATAATCCCCTAATGTGCTTAAATAAAGCCTTCAATAGTTTAAATTGTTATTAAACATCTTTTGGGATTATAATTTTATGGGTTTTTTTGCCTGATTAGATGATGAACGCAAAGATCATCAAATACTCATCATATAACAAACCAATTACATCGTATAATCCCCAAAATGAGGTTTGAATCCCAACATTTCAAATTAAGATGGATTTAAAGGATGCAGAGAATTCACAATGAGTGAACAAAACACTTGGCAAAACACCCCTGAAACTCCCTTCCTTGAGTTTTGAACAAAAAGGTACCACTGCTGGGACAGAAGCAGAAACTAACTCTGTTGCCACAATTAAATTTACACTGATCTGGTTGTAAGTAAGATTATTGTTGAGTCCTCTTCCCTTCCTCCAAGCTTTTCCCTTATTTTACAATCCCTGCTGAGGGCTATACATTACAGCGAGGAGATCTGCTTGAAAAATGGCAGTAAGGTATGATCCCTGAATGTTAAGTGATCCAAAACATAGTAATAAGAAAATAATAATAATAAAAAAAAGAGAGTCTGTAAAATGTTGCTGGGCTGCAGCACACCTTGAAATTATCCTCAGGGCAACTTCTGGAACCCAGCTCCAGCACAGCACTGGTTTGCCCCAGTCCCTTCTCAAGACCCTGCTATGGCATTTGATGTTCATCTGATGCCACCTCACAAGGTCCCCTCATTTCTGACTCAACTTTTCCAGCTTGGGAATGTTATCACTTTTTCACTCGATAATAGCTTCTTCTCTCTCTTTTTCTTTATAATTCAAATTGTAACAGGTCATCCTTTCCATCTCAAATTTACAGCAAAATCCTAAAAAACAGGATTTCACAAACCTCAATATTTATAGGCTGGTGTCATTTTCTCCCATCAAAAATTCCAGTGAGCTCCACTGCTACATTTTGCCTAATATTGGCCAACCTGGGCAGCTCTTTCAACCCAGACATTTAATTAAAATTGAGTCAGAATAGCAAACAGTTAAAAATAAATCCTGCAAAGTCTTAAATGTAAGTCTGGTTGCCACTCTTGCTATTGTTTTACAGGTTTTTTTGCTGTTGTTGTTATTATTCTAAAGGGAAGAAGAAAAAAGGACAATTTGGATGAATTCATCCCCTGAAGTGTTTCAGAGTGTACTGCCTCCATTCACAGAGGACAGCGCCTGCCTACCCTTTGGGCGCATGTCAACTCAGTTCTGCACATCAGTCAAAATAATAGGGGGGCTACAGCCTGACACTGAGTGGGAACTATTGCCCAAACACTTCAGCAACCAGAGAGGCTATGGCCTTACATTTGACTTCTTCCCTTCAGTAAGGAAAAAAAGAACTTCCTCCTACGTGGGAAACGAGAACTAAGGAACAAGCCTTAGGAAAGTAAAGCAGTACCCAGAGGAAAACTTAATACTCTTGGAGCTGGAATAACTTCATGAAAGGAATTTAATCAGCCTATAGGCTTTTGAAAGATTGTATTCGTCCAACATTTATTTTAAGTCTTTCCAACCATTAATCATTAGTATGACATACACAGCAATTACTGTCTATTTTGCTTAATTCCATGCCACTGATGTGTATTAATATTACAATTGTGAGGAAAAAATTATTTGCCTTTGAGAAGGAGGGCTCTCAACTAACACCCCAATTAGGGAGGGCCAGTGGTCAAGAGGATGCTGATTTTTGTGCTTAACTGCTGATCATTTCTTCCCTGCCATTTTCCAGATGGGAAAGTGAAGGCAGTTTAAGCACTGGGGCAAAAGGGAGGTGTTGCCTGCCCTGACAAGTTCCGTGCCTGAACAGAACAACCTCCCTAACTCTCTTCGCCTCCTGCTGTAGGGAAGACCAAATTCACTAATAAAAAATAAATAAATAAATAAATAATGTGGTATCTCTCCACTCTGACCACTCTTCAGCAAGGAGCTTAGTTGAGGACATCGTCATGCCACCATGTAGCACTTTAAGAGCAGTCATGAGGCCCAGACACCCTCATAAATCAACTGGAGTCTGAACTCCTTCAGTCTCTCATCCCCTTACTCCTCGGCTCTAATTGCAGCTATGACTTGGGCCTGTGGGGTTATTTTGCAGAGTACAGCACCCCAAGCCGCTTGTCAACATATTATATTGCTCTAGCACTAACTATAGTGTTGACTCTTCCCATGTTATCAACATGCTTGCTTGGAGGGATATCTTCCTCCACACAGAAGACTCACTGCTATTCTGGATGCAAGAGTTCCCTGCTGCCTTCTGACTCCAGCAAGAGCACTACTAGCTGAAACATGTGCTTGGAAGAGCCTACAATGCCATCCAGACGTGTTTTAATTTGGGGAAACTGTCCACAACCCCACCTAAAGTAAATTGGGAAGATCTGTCTCAAGGTCCTAGCTAAAGAAGAATGGACTGGGTAAAACAATTTTTCTTTAATGAATTGATCAAACAAGTCTGGAGCTACCATGAAGGTGCTAGAAGAAGAGAAGGCTGCCCTGAAATAAACCTGCATGCTTCATCTGTCTGGGCTGGGTATGCATAGGGAGTGGTGGATTTTTAAAGCAAGCCTTAGCTCAGTGCTGCAAGGCAGAAAATGCAGCAGTTTCATTGCATAGGTCCTGGTTGAGTATTTGAGCCCTCCAGAAGAGACCACCTTACAGGCAGATGTCTAGATGTTGCCTCCAAAGGGCAGCTACCAGCACTGCAGCAAGCTCTCTAGGCACTATCCTCTTCTCTTTTGCATACCATTGCTGCACAGCAGAAGAATGAAAAGCCACTTGCACTCTACACCTAATCTAGAAAAAACAGTGATAGGGTCCTGAAACTGCATGAACCCAGCTGCAGGGTCAGGTCAAGCCCATGTAATTAAAAACTCAACACAGGGTGGTTCCTGCCAGGAGGTCTTTTGGGAGTTCTGCCATGTTCCCACAAACAGCTTTGGAGGGTGTTAGCTGGCCCAGGCTAAGAGAGTGGTGGAGACTGCTCAAACAGTTTAACAGGGTAGACCACCACATTCCTATGCCTGGGCCAGGGTGATGTTTAAATTACTAGCACAAACAAAGCAAGAGGCCACTTTCAGGAAATAATATATATACTGCTTGATTCATAATTCCTTAGCTGGCAATTATGAAGACTGACACACAGTTGCTCCATGTCTGCTGGTGTGCCTTGACCTGAGCCTCCAGGGCATCTCCTCAAACCAGAACCCAGACCAGCTGCATCAAACTGGTCTGAGCATCACTGCAAGGACAGCATCGTTGGACTCTTTTGGAGGCCGATGTCCTTAAACTCACATCTACCTGCAAAAAGACACCAGGTGTCAGCTCACCTTGGGTGAGGACCTGGAACTGGGGAGCCACCAAAACCAGAAAGGACCTCAGCCTTTGGAACTGATGCACTGAATGCACCAGTGACAGGGCTAAGGACCTGGCAAAGCTGGGGCACTGCTGATGTAGTCTGCCAGAGAGAGGGATTAGCTTGGAGATATCTGAGGCCCTCTCCGGCCTTGGAGCAGTAGTGCTCCAGCATGAAGGTTCATTCATAGCAACTGAGGACCACGCGGGGCAGGATTCCCGCCTGATCCCCGTGCTGACAAGAGTCATGGCAGATATCTGGTTTCTTGGCTCAGCAGGGGATGGAGGGGAGATGTGCATGAGCACTTCCTCCAGTTTATGAGTATACCCTTGGCAAGGCTCCCACCGGGGCTGGGCAAGCTGACCAGCTTCTGCTTTCATCCTGACCCTAACTACAGGCAGGGGAGAGAGTCAACCACTGGGATTAGAGGCAAGAGCCGCTCTTCACTAACACCTGCAGATCCTCAGCATCCCTCACCTGGCCATTATCCTCCCAGCACAGAAAAGCTCAGATATAAAACCTGGGGCCAAAGGCCCACACCCCCACAGTGGATGAAAACACAGTGACAGATCACCACAGTGTGATGACAAAGGAGAATGGCATTAGAAACACTTTTCTAAATGCTAATGTTAGAAGGTGTGGTACACAACATAAAGCCTTGCAAGAAGCTCCAGCACCCAGCTTAACCCCACACACCTGCCCAGAGCTTTGATTTCCAATCCCAGGAATAAAAAACCCCACAGGTAGCTGTGGCAACAGCTGTGCATCCCCCCACCCCTTTATAGCATTAAATACAGGGGTAACTTACACTCTGGGAATGAGAGTGTCTCAAAGAAAAAAATTATTCTTTGCTATTAAACCAGATACATTCAGATCTTTCATCATGAAGCTTCTGATGGTCTCTAACAAACATCTGAATAAGGTCTTTGTTTGCTTTTTGCTTTGTTTTTGATCTCCCCAATTGTTTTCTGCAGCTTTCCAGAGCACAGAAGCAGGAGATGAACACTGCTCTCTGCTCCGAAGCAGTGATTCCCACGTCAGCTAAGGGGAGCTGCAGCTGTGCGAGCAGTGGGGCAGGACAGGTCGCCAAGGTTATTAGTATAAGCTTAGTCACATTTTGTGGTGACGTCCTGTTAACAACTGTGACTCCAACCAAATATAATATCTAATATCAACACACACACACACACACAAAACCCCAAAACCATAAAAACATACACTTCACACTCTTCCCCTGGCACCTAGCAAATGAGGCAACAACAACAACTCTGCTCAAAAGTTCCCTGAGCTGCCTATCAGCAACATCATATGTATTTTTTTTTTTGCTTTCTACAACTACTACAACTATGACATTTTCCATGTTTTATTTTGCATATGTGATCTAGAGTTCACTTACTGTTAGATGCTGGAACAGCCATGCCCTCATGATATTTGTGGCTACTTTGGGAAAGATGCCACGCTTTTTATGTCGCTTTTTGTCCTTATCTGGATCATCATCATCACCTGTGCTGGGGGAAGCTACACTGTTGTCCAAGCCGTCACCTGCAAATATAGTGAATCAAATTTTGACTTATGCTACCTTTATATACTTCAGCCGAAGCCTGGCTTTGGGTATAAACTGCATGAATATTTAAATGAGGAATAAATTCTTTAACACCGTAATTCACCAGGGATTAAGGGGTTGGGGGGAAGAAACATGGGGAGAGGGAGGGTCTCAGAACTGTGTTAGCCCCATTCTGGTTTATCCTGAAGGACAGTGTGGCCATTTCTGCCACTATAACCCAAAAAGTGCTTAAAAAGAAACAATAAACGAAAAATCACAAGCTATCAGCTTGCAAAGGTGGAAACAGTGGCTTTCTTCACACTAGGTCACTTCCTAAAAATTTATTCCAATCAGCTACTTTAGCTGAGATGGCAATTAGGAAAGCATTGATGGTGTCCCATCCCCATGACGTGTGCGAAGCTGGGTGCCCCGTCCCCTCTCTAGGATGTGAAAAGTGGGGTGAATGCAGCTGTCTTTCAACATCATATTCTCTCCCCAAATTCAGAAATAATCAGACGGTTGTGGCATCACTTATGTTAAGTCTTTTAGAGATGTTTGACTTCCCCTGACTTTTTGATGGGAGGTGGGTAGCTAACTGGCCTCCCCTCTTCCCAGCCAAAAGAAATTCATAGTAGGATAAGTAGGTACCAATTTGACATACACTGTAGGAATTAACACCCTGCTTTGTGCTGCTGTGTCATATTTGTAACAGGAATCTGCTCCTGTTAAACAACAACTGATCCAGAATGAATTTCCTTAATGCAGAGAAAATCTCAGATAGTTCTCAACACATTAACAACATATCTATGGGAGGATGAAACTGGGTAGCAGCCAACTTGGGTCTGTGCTGATGGGCTAGCAGTCAAAGGAAAACAAAAGTTGCAGTGTCCAGTCAGTTGGCATGCAATTTTTGTTTCAGACCCCAAAAGCAGTTTAGAAACAAGTCCACAGGGCAAATCAGTCTTTACATTCTCTGTATGTGCATTAAACAGTATGCTCTGGCTTCCAAGGACACTGTATTTGTAGCAACATGGAGTTGTGATTAGGCAAGTGTTTTTCACACCTCCAGGCAACAATGATCAAGAAAGTCGTCAGAATTGGGCTGAATCAAAACTATCTCTGTTAGGAATAAAAATAAAAAATAAATTAAAAAAAAAGAAAAAGAAAAAGAAAAAAGGATGTGACTGTCAAAACTATGATTTGTTAAAAAGCTCTTTCACACCAAAAAGAGAAAAAGAAAGTTACTATTAATATTATATTTTTAGTACCTTACTGACCATGGCAAATTTATAACTGTCCTTATGACTTGGCCTGTGTCTTTAATGAAATGGTAACTGTGGGTAGTTATAGAAACAAACAAGATTTTTATGAAGAAATCAGATATCCGACAAATTTTTTGAAAGCTCGGTATGTAAAAAAGGGCTTTTATAGAGAGAAGCAATTCACCATATAAAATAATAATTCATAAAAGAAACATGAGCAAAGAAAACAACTCAACAGCATTTAAAATTCCACGGGCTAATCCACTTTCTGTCTGCAAGAGGCAAACAAGGAAAAGAAAAGTATTACGCATTCATTGATTAAAAATGAAAAGCTTCTAACCTAATGACACTGCCTTTCACCACCTCCCTGCATTGGTCCACCTCCCCCCTTCCACCTCCCCCTCCCCCCCCCCCCCCCTCTACAC
>NDXB01002819.1:55872-86076 GCA_002631895.1 Agapornis roseicollis
CCCCCCCCCCCTTTTTTAAAATACACTCTCTCCTCATTTCAAACCCCCTTCAGATTAATTTAGCAGGCATCGCCTCGTGCCTGACGGGAGGAGGACTCATTGATAATTTATGGAAATATCTACTATAATCCAAGGGAGATGACTTTTTTTCCAGCTTTGTGCATCAATAGATAATCAAGGCCTTCAAGCAGCCTTAGCTTCCCATTACCTCAGGCAAGAGAATTCCTGAAAGCATGCCTCCGGGGCACCTGAATTATATCCTCCATTAGGGGAGGAAAAGCTTTCTGCATTCCACCTATAACACTCCCCAGAACCTTTCCTGTTTATTTCTGCTGTATGAAAGCAGAAGCATTAGGAACAGGATTTTTTAAGTGAAGACTTATGTAGATACAATGGAGAAACCTTTCAAGCGCGAGCCAGATCACCTCCTTCAATCCCTGGCAGTGACCTATCCCAAATAAAAGGTTTCTGTTACATCATTAGCTCAAGCCAAAAACAGCCTTGGCTTAATGCACAGTTTGTTCTTCCTACTGTTTTTAGGCAAATACTGCTACTTTACTCCCATCTGGGAGGGAAATTACACTGCTGGGCTGTAATCTAAGACAAGATTTTCATTGGAAGCAAATGCTTTCAATCCAGTGTAAATACTGGTGCATGTTCAGAAAAGCCTAAAACAATAAACCCTGGCCCCGTCCGACACAAGTTAGAGAAAGTGAAAGGCAGGGAGAGGATAAGAAAGCACCCGGCTATCCTAAGAGCAAATGCTTCAGTAGACTTTTATAAATTGTTTAACCTCTTCCACTTGTTTAAATGGAAAATTGATCCCGTAAAGACTGAAACCACAGAGAGAAGTCTAAATGGTCAATTGTGAATTTTAGTATTTCCATCTACTTTGCAACTCAATACACACACCTCTGTGAGGTCTCCAGAGATTCCCTCCCCCCTCCCTTTTTCCCCCCCCCTCTTTTCCTCTTTTTAAAGATCTCTAAACAAACTTGAAGCACCACTGACCAGCCACACGGTAGCAGCTANCTCTGTGAGGAGAGATTCCCTCCCCCCTCCCTTTTTCCCCCCCCCTCTTTTCCTCTTTTTAAAGATCTCTAAACAAACTTGAAGCACCACTGACCAGCCACACGGTAGCAGCTACGAACTGCATTTGTAAAATGTCAGCGGCAACTCCGTTCCTGAAGTTGACTTCTCCTGCCGCCAAATGAAGGCGAACTGAAAAGGTGGAAATAATCATAGAAATGATGCTAGTCCATAAACAAGCTTACAGCCTCATTAGTATAGCGGGAGGCTCCACTGGGTGATTTATGCTTGTTTTGCTGATGCCATGAGGAAATGCCATAGGGCAACTTTAGCCAGCTGCTAATGGTTTCTGACAGCTTCTTAGCAACTAGTGCAAGCAACGCCATGGCGTTTGCTAGTGACAGAAACCGAAAATGTCATATTATCTGCCCATGTGTCACAAAGTCCGTGTGGCAATTAACTAGTAGGCCAGTGACTGAGGGGCCACAGGCTCTTCAAAATGGCCTGTGGCTATTCAGGGGGCAGAGCAGGCGCAGAGCTCGCATTTACGCCACACATATGCACGGATGTGTGCACGATCTGCATCACGCTCCCTCTGCCTCAGTAGCCGATGACTTTGGTCCACACAGATCCTTTGTCCATGGAGAAACTCCAGCTCGCTTTCTCTTTAGGCACAGTGTGACATTATTAGAGGAATTGCAAGTAATCCGTCTTGATATGATGGTTGGAAATGGCACTTTAATTGGCAATACCTGATACTCTGGTTTGGAGCGCTGGATCCGAAGGTGCTAGCTGTTTTTCTGCTCGCTCGCAAATTAGTCTAAAAGGATTTAAGATCACTGAAGCAGACTCGTTGCCTGTCAAATTGCTGGGAGCACAGTGACTCTGCACAGCAACTAGAAGCTATTTAAAAGAAAAAACCCAGAGCCTGTAAGGAGCAGGAGGAGAGCCCGGGCTCCGCACGCCCACTCCCCAGCGAGCAAAACCAGGCGCTATATGTCAAACTGTCAAACCTTTCAGCGTGGCCGTTTGCCCTTTCAAATAATATTTAAGAATTGTTTTTACACAATTTTTTATAGGCCATGGTCTAGTGAAAGAGGCCAACCAACAAAGAAAGGAATTTGTACTACAATTCGTCCGTGGACGATTTCTTGCCAGACCTGGGCCAGTCCCCATGGAGCGAGGCAGGTGACCTGTGGCAGCTCCCCGGCTGTCAGGGAGCTCCGATTTCAAACGCCCTCGACTCCGGCGTCCCAGAGTTGCCTATTTAAGCACACCCAGGCATTTAGGCTGTGCTATCTTGTTCCTTTCAAGAAAGGATAAAGCGGCATTTATCGTATTCAGCCCTGCTGAATGGGTCAGGCCGGCCGTGCCAGCGGGGGCTCCTCTTGCTGCATCCCCCTCTACGCCACCATCACTTCCTACAACTTCCCTTCTCCTCCCACTCCCCCAAAAATCAGAGGAAGCAGTAGCAAAGGGCAACTGAGTTTACAGCAGCTCCTCGAGTAGGTAATGCTCTTTTTGTCGTGGATGATCTGTTATAAACCTATGATAGCAAAATAGGTGCTTCTGGAGAGCAACTTGGCACATGTACTCTCCTTTAGTGGCCATGGCAGTTGCAGGAGATAGGTGGTGATTCAAAGCCTCCTCCCTTGTTTCCATGCTGAACCGAAATTAAATGTCATCGCCCTGCAGTGCTGGAAAGGCAGGCAGCGTGGCATAGCTGGGCAAATTTCAGCCACTCCAGCTCCCAAATCCATCCTCAGATCTCAATCACAGAAGCTGCCCAGATACAACATAAACAGTCCCAATCCCAAATCAGGGACATTCCAGAAAGGTTAGAAATTCAGATGCCCTAAAATCCCCAGCCCATTGCTTGACTACAAAATCCATGCCTTTGCATGTAGGTCTTTAAACTAATACCCTCAAGTGATTTTAAGTGACTAGAAAACTCAGTAGCATAGTGTTAAATATAGCTTTACTACAATGATCTTCACCAAATGTAACAAGATTTTTCTTACAGCATGTAGCCCTGTCCTAGGATTAAACCTGTATTTGGAGTAGAAATATGTTTTATATAATAGAAAAAAAAATGCTATTCTCAAAAAAACCCTGCTTCCTACACTTCTGTCATAAGATTTGAGGGAGGTTTTGGGTCCACTACTCCATTTGCTGGGAGAGTGTAAGAAGAAGGCACCAGTTCTGCTGAGGTACACCAAATCATGTGATACAGCTTTTACAGTCCACTTCTAGATAAGCATCTAAATCCACTGCTTTAAGGATTTCACAGAAGGAAATGTGAAAGATGTGTAACCAGAAGCCTTTGAAAAGACCCAGAGAAACTTCTAAGTGGACTGACTGAATTGGTGTCCTCTAAAAGCTCCCTGTGTTGAACTTCACTGTACGTTTCCAAATCTCTCCTGTTAAAAGCAGCTTCTATGTCCTGGAAGAACTCCAGGGTGTGTACTTACTTTTGCATTTCATAAGCTAATATAAGTTAACTATGCTTTGTGTTTGGACAAAACCTGACTTGTATACTAGATTTTCAATGGTTTTGGTGCTATGAACTGAAAAACCTTGTATGATGCCCCAAAGTTTATGGGCTTTTCAGTAGTGTGTTTTGGCTTTTTTAATTCTACCATAAATTTTTCTAAATAGCATTTACATGCAAGTTCTTCAAATTCCTGTTGTCCTAGTATGAGAAATCCTACGTTATCTAAGCCAAATATTTAACTACTTAATGTCCATACACAGCTCTGTTGGTTCCTTTTCTCTTTTAAACTTTCCAATAACCCACATCTCTTTAGTAACCTGTCCAGGTAACTGGAAAGCAGGATTCATTAGTAACTTAACACAATATACTAGAGAGATCTGAAATGGCAAAATTACATTCCTTAACTTTTTTTCAGTGCTGTGTTCTAATGTAGAGTAACTCTTGTGATTTTTGCACTTTCACTTACGTTATCCCTCACAGAAACTCATCTCCAGTTTGCTGGATACCCACACATTCACTCTGCTGACTTCTTGCAAAACAAGATATACGAGTGAAATTTATTTTCTCTACAAGTTACAAAATTAAGAACTCCCAAAAATCAGCAGCAAAAATGCAATAAGTCTTTCCATAAAACAAGAGCAAAAGACAAAGAATCTGCCACAACCTACTGTTCACAGGACTTAAAACAAGTACTGCCATTTCAGACCACCAACGCTGAAAGGAACTGGCAATCAAAGAATATGGAGGTTTTGGGTTGTTTTGTTTTGTTTTTCAATTTGTTTCTGACACAACTAGCTCCAACTTGGCAAAGGAATGTAGTGAGAAAAAGTCACACCCAAATGACTGTGATGTGAGTCAGGGTGGTTAATATTCATGTCCACAAGGATAGGAGGATAAGTTCACTACTCAGGATTGATCATTGCTCCTTACAGCTACGTGGAGAAGGAGGCAAGCTGAGCAGCACAGGAGGCTGAGTGCTTAAGTGTGCCAGGAGAGAGATGGGAGGCACTAGCATAATCTGGGGATGCATGCCCAGCTGGTAATCCAAGTTGTACCCGTTTGTTGAGGAGAACTAGAAGTTTTGACATGAAAAGGCCTATGAGTTCAGAAGATCTCCCCAAAACACATTGCTTAAAAAAATTTACACACACGCATATATATATTGCATATGCAACATTAACCCACTCTGACTACTCTCAATCTGCCAATGCCTGAGCAAGGCACATGAGCTGAGGATGTGGCTACCAGAGAGAGGCACTTCAGAAAGCTTAAAATAACTGCGCAATTTCTTCATTAGGAAAAATGTTTTCTACTACTTGCGATCCACAATTAGTTAGATGTGATGGAAGCACCTAGGAGTTCCTGAGGTCAACGGCAATCATCTCAGCACATGAATGGCCTACAGAACAGCCCCCAAAATGGTTTACAGCAATGACTCAGTTCTGCTTGTGAATGTGAAACATGATGTTGACAATGGACTGATTTTTTTTCCCTTATTCCTTAAGGAAAAAGCCTTCTCAAATATACTTAATAAAAAGATAATGAGGAACAACAAGGTTGAAAATGAGCTTTAGCAAGGAACAAATACCACGCATTTGGGTTTGCATGCGTCTCTTTAGGATATGCGATGCATGTTTCATGCAATGATTCAGACCATGACATGAACAGTAGGAGGTTGTCAGTCACAGATAGTATCCATATTTACAAGATACTAAAGGAAACAGTTTCAAAAATAGTCTACACAAATATTTATAGATGGAATAACCTGGACAAGTATAAATTACACTCTGGCATTTGATGAATTTTCGAAGTTCTTTTCTTGAATCATTGTACTTTGTTCTTTAGAGACAGGAGCACCTTTTTCTAGTAACTTGACCCTCCTCTCTGACTTGAATTCCCTTCAGGCAAGCAATGAGCAAATTAGCTGTCTATGCAAAGAGTAAAACCAGCATTGATGAATGGGGGGGGGAGAACCCCCAGATTTTACTCATTTTCATTTGTTCAGTAGCTTTTTACAGCTGAAACGAAGGAAACCTCTTCTGCACAACAAAATGCAAACCTCTTCTTAATGGAGTTCAGAAAACTCCACTGTCATAGGTAAGTTGTACGATATTTCTGGGGCCATGCATCTATGTGCCGAATGAAAAACTGAAAAGAAAGCAATTCATTGTATGGGAAGCAAACAACTTTCTGCTGCCAGCAACAGAAGTTTACTTTTGAGCAGTTGGAAGCAAATACCCTACAGAAAAGTATCTGGTTAAACAGAAAAACATCCTGCTTTAACCAAGAATGGCAAAAAGCTTAAAAAGGTTTGATTTTAGTTTGGGGTTATTTTTTTGGTTTTCTAATCTAAAAGGCAGCATGACAGCCCTACCACTTACTGGGAAAAGCTGGGTTTCAGTCATTACCTCATTTTGTTCAAATATAAGTCTTTTTTTGAAACCTGTTCTTTCCAATCTCAGCAGGACAGCTGGCCCTCCCAGTTAAAGGTCCCACCAATTGCATTCTTCATGAAAAGTCAACTGTATACAGCTAAGACACAGTTAAGTCTACCACCGGATTTGGTTTGACTTACTCCCTTGCAAAGCAGGAGCACAAGAAGCAGCAAGGTGAGCACTGGACAGCTCTGCCATGGGGGAAATATGCCCAACTAATACCTCAAATGGTCATGAGGTCAACTTCTGTAAATCTCTACAGCTCTTTAACAACTGGCTCTATCTTTGTGTTTATCCAGCTCCTAAGATACTTGACTCTTGGACTGAACACAAGCAGCTATAAGAGGCTCAAAGCAAAGATCAGAAGCATATTACGTATAAACTAATATCTGTAGGAACAGTTTATTACAGTGGAGCATTTAAGTAGGCATCCTTCCCTAAACTGGCCTAGGTGCTACCTGCATGCCTGCCCCAGAGGAGATGCTGCTGTAGATTTCATGTTTTACAACAGAAAATATGCACTAGAACCCTGACATTGTCTAAGCCATTTAAAATTAAGTTCTTTTATTGACAAAAGTTTCTTAAAAATTAACTGTCAGGCAAGGCAGACCAAAATGCTTGGGACTGTTGAACAAAACTAAAACATTTTATTTTGGACCAATTCAAGACCAACCAATGCTGGCCCAAGCTTCAGCGTGCCCTGCAAGAACTATAGTTCAGATGTTGCTTGCCCCAAATTCTCTTTTGCAGGGCTGGATCTCATATGCCACAAAAGTCACATAACCACAATGAACAGGAGAGAATTAGTCTAGCTGCATCTCAGGCATGTCAAGATTCATGATCTACCGAGCCCACATGAGACATTTCCAATTGGAAGTTCCCACGTGTCAAGTGAAAAAGTTCTTGCTGACATGCAGTGTATTTTATCTACTCCTGTCAAAGTAGCATCAAAGCCAATAGATTATAATTTTCTTGTCCTTAGTCCAGCAGCAACATCTGACAATGAAAACCAAAGCACAACTGAAGGAAAACTAACATTAAACTTCACTTTGCATGCCATACTGTCACCACATATTCTGTTTTCACACATACAGTGATCACTTTGCAACTGCAAAAGGCAGAATTAAAAGGGATGAGAATAAAATGCCCCATCTCATCTACCTTTCCTCTTTTGACAACAACAGCATCCCAGATGCCACTGTTGATGCTTCAAAAAACACCCAGGCCACTAGGCTGAGCACTGAAGGTGAGCTCCCTCCCCAGGGACATGCAGGCCCTGACAGCCCTTTCAGACACTTCAGACCTACTAAGTTAGCATGTCCCCTTTGGCTCCAGCTTAATGTATTCATCATGTCACTGCCATGTTTTTGGTTTCCTACAACTTTCTATCACAGCTTCTGGTGTTTTGCTGTTTATTTTACAGTGCAGTTATAGGTTGGGGTGTGAAATTTTTTCCAAATTAAAACAAAGAAACAACAAGCCCAAAAGCAAATCCTCCAGGAGCAAAGGGATGTCAGAGTCCAAAACATGTAATGAAGGTGAAAGCAAAGTCAGATTGGTGCTAGACACTCAAAAACTTCCCCTGAATATTACCTACAAGTGCATACACCCCTCATTTTTATCTCTCCTCTTCATTCATTACATATTCCTAAACATCAGCTACCTAGGATTACCTTGAATAGGCAAACTGGTTGCAGGAGAGGGAAAAGCCTTCTACTGCACTCCAGAATTTGAATATTACTTATGTTACTACCTCTAGTGGCATCAAAGTCCCAATTGCGAGAGATAATGATGTATGGGAAGGAGGCAACTCAGTCATTTCCACTTCAAGTCTCTTTGACTCCATTCCTTTGCAATAACCAAAATCCCATAGAAATCTCAAAGCAAAGCTCGGGCCTAGCAAAGCGCAATCCAGTGTCTTATAAAAAATAATATATACATATATAAACAAAATGCAAACATCCTTCAAAAAGCAAGCCAAAAAGATTTCAGGTGTTTCTTTTTCAATTCATAGAACTCATCATTATCTCTAATAGCAACAGTAGTAGAAATGGATAGAAAGCAAAATCTGCCTGCTTTTAGTAATTTGATGTACTTTAAATGGCATGAATGAGTAACCAAGGAAGTTAAAGAAAACCTCAGGTTCTGGCAGGCGAAAAACCACAGGCATCAGCTTCCTCATGACAGGTATAGACCACATGGAAGAATAATCTTGCTTTCTTGCTGAAGCAATCTCATCCTTGTTGAAAGGGCTGAGGACCTTGTCTCACCCCTTCTACCAGTGATGGATGAGTGATGGATGAAAACTCTCATCTGTCCAGCTCACCACTTGATCTGTCTGCTCCTGGGACAACCTCGCAGTGCCTACAGAGTCACCAGCTTCACCTTCAAAATGGTTCAGCCAAATAACCTGTACCCTCCCACTTGAGGTTACCATGGAATACATTTCTACCGTGTACCCCATCTTTCTTGTCCCAACTTTCAAGGCACGCTTCTCAACTGGTATGCAAGGACACACCACACATACACAGCCAGCACTGCTCCTGGTTAAACACCAGCGATGTCCCTATGCCTTTCCTGTGCATGCAGTTATCAGGAAGGCTTTTATAGGCACTGGTTGACACACAAAGGAAAAGATGGACTTCCCTGAGCATCCTGTAAATGCTGGGAAAAGAGAAGAATGGAAAGGAAATGGAAGGAGCAACCTGGAAAGGAGAAGGGAAAAACAGACCTTGGCTCAAAGCAGAGAGTTGACCACACTGTTAGCCCTGCCTTCATCTATAGAAGACGTTTCTTTTTATAATCTTGGAAAAAATGTGCAGTGTGAGCTAAGTCAGCCCCTAGGCAGATTTAACTTGGGTGACCTGATCTTACTCTACAGAGTAAGTTCAGGTCACCATAGGTCTCTCTGACCTTGGCAGTGACACAAGGTTCATATTTTCTCATAGATGAATTGCTCTGGAATAATTTTGCCAATGTATTAGGCATAAATAGGCTTTTATTTAGGATTGGGCAAGCACCTTCTCCATTGGTGCCTCTCACCTTCCTATTTATTAGGATAAGGAAAATCCCATCCTTTATTAATGTCTGGGTGATGAATCATCTCAAGGGCCAAACATAAGCTTGGCTGCCTCATGCTAATGGCAATGTATTTTCAGACATTCCCTTCAGCAAGATGCAGTTTGGAATTAGCTGGTCAGATTTGTCACCTCTGATTGGAGTGGCCAGCCTGCACGTTTGCAGATGCATGTACAAATATCTTCAGACACAAGGGAGGGAGAATATATAGGTCAATAGGGGGAATATCAGGCTTCAACTGTCAAAACAGAAAACATGATCCTCGCTGTAAGTGAAGAGCAGCTCCACTAAAACTAGCCAAGTTGCACTGAGATAAGGGAAAAGAGGGGGAAAAAAAGTATTAAAAAAAAAATCACATCTTAGCCTTGCAGAAAATTGACCAATTTGGAATGAACAGGTAAACAGTGTGTTCTTGGACAAGAGTCAGTACAGTTTGAATGATGCAGACCTTTCCGTTCAAGAGTCGCACTGTTTTTTGCATCTGGTCAATTGAGGTCACATTGCAGGGCTCCAAGGCTCTGCAGAAGCCCTGCACGCTTCCTCCCAATGACGGAGATGGCTAAAGTGGCTATTAAAATCAGTTGTTTTTCTAATGCCACCTGATTCTTAATTGCTGAAGAAATGGGGACTGAAACCACCGAAAGGGCTTTCTGGCACTGGCTAAGGAAGTATCAGTTTTTGAGGTCAGAATAACATCCCTTAAAAATATGAATCAGAGTGGTCCTTTCATGCTGCATCTTGATAAATACAGGCAAAACTTTGTCAGACTGTTTTGGTGAAGACCAGTATGGTTTTGTAATATATGTATAAAAAGACATACATTCAGATGTTTTAAAAAGGAAATAAAATACTCACAAACCTGTATTCAAATTATCCTGCAAAAGTTGAACAAATCTTTCATCATCACTTTTTCATCATCACTCTGAATGATTCTTTTCTAATAAACTCATCACATGTTAAGCAGAATAGAAACACATTTTCCAACTGTTTGTGAATGGCTTGCTTCATACACAACTTTTACTCTACAGCTGATCACTTACAACTTGGAGGGAAGAATCTTCATCTTAACACTGGTCCACCAAGNAGTAAATACTATTTCCCTTTTCCATCATCACTTTTTCATCATCACTCTGAATGATTCTTTTCTAATAAACTCATCACATGTTAAGCAGAATAGAAACACATTTTCCAACTGTTTGTGAATGGCTTGCTTCATACACAACTTTTACTCTACAGCTGATCACTTACAACTTGGAGGGAAGAATCTTCATCTTAACACTGGTCCACCAAGGCTTCTCAGGCAGAAAAGGAAGTCTCCAGCCACAGACCCACACTCTCTCCCATCACAATCCCAGAGCAATAATCACCAAAACTGGTGATTCTCTTGAGACTGGATTATGCTTTCACAAGTATCTGCCAATTATCTGAACAGTTGCCAATAATAACACCCTCTGAACCATTGCTAATCATGCTGCCATCTTCTATGCAAAACAACTTTGAGTTTTATCATTTATTTTAACTGCCTGACCAGCTTCATCTGCAATACCATGGTTTAAGCAGATGAGAAGGGAAGACAGACATTTTTATCTATAATTGCTGGATGAAATTCAAAGTTCAGCTGAAAAGCATTGTTACCTATATTTAACAGCTTCTATGGAAAAGATTTTGACATGATCACCTTAGTTGCAATGAATATTATCTCTGCAGTGACCTGAGCAAGGAAAGATACACCTGGAGAGGGCAATACATTCTTGCCTGCAATACCATATGGAGAATCTCTCTTAGGTTACACATGAACCCCATGCAAGGGAATGCTCAGGGCAGTGGGTGCTGTGCACGTTAACTTGAAGATGACATGAGTTGTACATAAGAAAGTTCAAGTCTCCAAGTAGTCAACAAAGATGCCAGAAAGTCCAACTTTCCAAGACAGAGATCTGTGCAGGCTATGACTCCTATGGGGCAAGCAGAACAGTCCACAAGGAAGCCTCTGCTGGGACATCCCTGGAAGCACTTCACTCAGTTCCTTTCCCTGGGTTTACCCTGGAAAGCCATTCATTCCTCAAGATCCCAGATAAGGCACGCTGACAAGGTGCTGAATGAAAGCCCACACTGCCGCTGCCAGTAATCTGCCCTGCATCTATGCCTGCAAACCTCCAGCACTCAAAACCCAGCACCATCCCCATGCTTTGCATTCACAGCCTCCCAAGGAACCAAGCCCTGAATTTAATGTTTCTGCAGCACAGCAGGGTCACAGTGCACAATCCAGAGATGTTTTTCAGGACAGCATCCATAGTGGACTTCAATATGGGAATAAGAGCTCAGTATTCTGTACAGAACTTATTAACCCCCGACCTCCCTCCACCTCATCTGCTAGTGAGGATTGCTACAAACACGATTACAAAACAAAGTGGATGAATTAGCTTTTTTGAATACATATTAGTGTGCTTAAAAGGACCAAATATGCATTTTGTTAGTTTGGAGTGGAAGGAGGTTTAACTCTGGTTTTACATTTAAAAGCAGACAAGGATGGTGTGTGGAGAAAAGTCCAAGCAGCTGCAGTGCCAGCAGCCAAAGGACCCCATGCCCAAACAGCACAATAAAGCAAAGCCTTGAATTGTTCTGAGTATGGCTATTCCTACCACATCAACTCAGCAACAGGTCTCCTTTCAAGGCTTTACTCATGGAGCTTTTCATCTCATGGAAGACCTCAATGCTGTTTAGTTGGAAGCTGAGCAATGCCTTGCTCCAAGGTTTCACAAGCCCCACCTGAAAAGGTTTTATGTAGGTCTCCAGCTCCTAGAGTCATGCGAAAACCTTCCACCAAGACCACACACACTGATGATGCAAGCATCCTCCTGATGGCAGAGAAAGCTTGAAACCTGGCCTCACAAGAATTAGGCATGGTAATACAGACACTGCCCCCCATGAGTAATATTAAATATACATATATATATACACATATATACACATGCATATATGTATAATTTTCTATGAACGCCAAGATTTTTAACAGTTCAGATTACCAATACAGGTCAGCAAAGACAGTGAGTGTTATGAGATGCTCAGGCCAGTGTACTCGGGAGCTGCAGGGGACACAGCCTCACCCACACACACAACACCCAAGCCCATTCATCTCATCTTCATCAGTACGAAACACTTCATTCAGTTTCTCCACAAATGCAAACATTTCCTTCCCAAAGAAACAACAAATTTTAGCACAGATTCATCCCTTTTTACCCTAAGCATTTAAGTCACACTGCCAAGCTAAGTGTCTGAGCAAGGTGAGTAGTCCTCCCTGGGTCCCTCCACAGTCAATGGAAAGAAACAGACACTCTCTGGAGGGAAATTCAGGATTGAGATGCCTACAAGAACATGCACGTTACTAGCTTTGAATACTGCACAGAACAGTAAAAACTCACAAGCAGTGAGGCTATCACAAGGAAACCATGGCTAATGAAAGCTGACTATGCCCATCTCTGCTTCTAAACAAGATCTGGACTTCAGGGCCCCTGCTAAAATTACTCAGGATAGAAAGGCTGAATTTAGCTCCCATCCATCACCTTATCATGAGGATACAACCTCATGCTTCCTGCCACTGACAATCTGGGAAAATGTAAAATTCTACCTCTTATCGTCAAATCAGAATTAATTTATTCTTCCTATTTTGCCTTGAGGGTTAAAAAAAAGCCCTCCTTGATAGATAGCTAAATTTATGTCTTGCCAAACTGAATGTAAATGCAAGAAACAGGAAGCTTTAACTTGGAAACTGGAATTTCAAGCACTCAGTGGCAAACAATGAACCAGAGAGATAAAGATGCAATGGCAATGGTAGGGGACAGACCTGCCAAGCTTCCTGCCCACACTGACTCAAAAGCATGTGTCCTACCATGATACGGACCAGCCACACCACTTGCTTTTATTTTGGTAATTGGTATTTGTTCCTGTGAAAAACCCTATAAAAACAAGTCGGAAGACTGGACAATAGTAGACCTGCCATCTCTTATAGCCAGATCTTTTACTTAACACTTTAGCAAAAGATGTAATCAGTGCATCTTTGTCCATTTATACAATTCTCTCTGCTGCAACGAGGATTGTATTACACTCTCCAGCAGCCACCGGATCAGAGCATCCAAGCTTCCCCATCACTTCAAGAGATTGATCTGATACTTGAAAGCACATTTGCTATTATCTACTACAGCCCTTTGGAAATGACATTACAGAGATACGGGGGGCAGGCAAATATTGCCACTCTTTTATTATTCCTGCTGATCACTCGCTTATAATATCTGAGAAATCCCCAGGTCAGTGGGATTACTTTATCTTCCTCCCCCTGCCTTTATCTCCTTCCTCACCCCACAGGTATCCATGTCCAAATGGGACACTTCAGCAGGGGGTTTGCTTGACCCGGGTCACTCGAAGGTCAAGCTTTTCACCACTTGCTAATGCAAAGCTTCCCCCCCGCCCTCTGCAGCCTGGGGGTCCGGGGCACCCCCTCCCTATGCAGACCTCTCCTGGCTGCGGGTGCAGATGGAGGCAGCAAATGCTTCTCAGCGAAGCTACACAAGCAAAATTCTTCCCATATGGAAACGGGAACATGGTTTATGTTTTTAAATAAACAAAGCAAAAGGAGGAGCTCCTGAAAAATCAGCTCAGCAGAGACTTTATTTCTGTACTAAACTTGAAGGATGGGAGGCTTAACTAGTTAGGAACAAAGTGGACTATATTTTTGCCTACCAGAATGAAGATCGATTTTTATTTAGATTGATTTTAAGATTTACATGTGAGAAACGAATACAATTGGATCAAATATATACTAAAACAAATCGTTGACTCCCATGAAAGCCAATAAAAGTAAAACAAATTTCACAGGTCTCACCCACTAGCATGTGAGATTTGGTTTATTTCATTATTTTTTATGTATTTATGGAGCAGAAATTTGCTTAACTCTTTTCCACTTTTCTTTTACTAAAACAATAAGACTCTGCAGAATATTTTCTGCTTGAATATTATCACCAGGATAGCATATGGCAAACTAGCAGCAGGCAGTTTATCTTCATCCTCTTTGTAAGCTAAAATTAGCACAATGCTTTTGCAACAGTGTATGATGTATTCAGACCAGTATGATATACCTAATGCTACTTCAGATTCATCCCTGGCTGACCTCCAATATCCAAGTAAATTGATTGCTAATTTTAACTGAGTATTAATAAGTTTAGCATCAAGTTGGCATTTATCAACTTGGGAGGCATTTTTAAGTTTAATACTGTCATTTCACCTACACCAAATGCAACAGTAAATAAAAGTTGTGTATTAGTAACACATTGAATTTCAATTCATCTGTATGAGGCAATTCTGATTTATATTAAAACATTACATATGGAAAGCCATGCTGCAAAATTGAGTAACTGTGTATACCCTGCTTTTCAGTGATACGATACTATTAATCATGGTGAAGAGCTGATAAACCCATGTTATGACTAACATGCTTCTCCTGCTGCAGCCTGCATTCCTGCAGACTGTTAGCTGGTTACTTTATGGAGATCAGATTCAACCAAATCACCAACTTCATTTGGATCAAATTAAACCAAGTCACCAACTTTGCACTGCCTGACAATGTGGCTATACCAGTCTTCTCTGCTTGCCAGTCTGCTTGCCAACCTGTAAAGTATGGCCTCCTCAGGGGTATTTTAGCTGGGTTAAATATGTGGTGAGACACTAATGCTAGCACTGCTTGCTAATTTGTTTCTTGTGTCTGTAATGCCTAATGTAACCTAATAAGGAACTTAGCACAACATTCTTCCTAAAGGAAACACAGGAAAAAGGCCCTGTACTTCACAGGAATGTTTGGTTTGCCACCTTTCTTGCCAGAATAAAAAATGTATAATAGTGGGAAGTAGTCACATCCAAGCATGTGTATGAACAAACACACACAAACTTTAAATATTTATACACTGACATTCAAAGATTCTGTGGCTCAGTCTGCTTAAAACAGCCCTCTGCTTTACCTACAGCCCATCACAAAACAGCAACATAGCACCCAGTTACACTGAATGAATATTACCACTATTCTTGCTTTTACACAGCTGGCAGAATTTGCATGGGTTACTCCAGACAGATAAAGAAAAAAGAAAATGGATGCAATTCTGCACCAAAGTCTCTCTTAGGGTATCCTCACTGCCACAGCCAGAGACAAGAGAGGATAGATAGGAGATGCTTTAGTAAGTAAAGGGAGGAGTAGTACAGCATGAACATGTTTCAACCCCATTTTACTGCCTCTTTTCCAGCCCGCGCAATTTGCCTGCATCTTATCCCTTACTCTCTAGGAAGAGGCCTCTACACTCTGATGTTACAGTGCCCTGAAAGAAATTCAAACACAATTTTAAATTATGACACTCTACTTCAAGCAGTTCAGTTAATACTAACCACATTATCTTTTCCCCCAGCTCTACAAAGGCAGTCGATAGAGAAGTTACATGTGCTACAATCCAGGGCCCCAAGCAGAAGCACCACGGTTGGGTTTCTCCCTCAGTGCTGTGCCAGGGAGGGAGGAGATGCTCTTGGCACAGCAACGAGAACAACAAAAGGTTCTCCATCCTACAAGCCTTGCTTCCATGACCTTCACTTGCTGACCAGAGAGAACTAAGCTATGCCTTCTTCAAAGTCCATCGGGACACTACAGACTCCAGAATATATTTAGCATGCATCCACGTGACACTAACTGCTATTCAGAGCACTGGGGGAAGATTTAAGAATCAGTTAGGTTACATCCACCACCTTTAGCTCTTTTCTGAGGACATTAACTGCTGCCTCCTAGTAGGCCTTCTCCTGCCCTCCTGCAAAAGATGAATTTACAGCCCTGAGATGATACACAGTACCAAGGCTGCAAGGGCTGTTGCTCTCCTGTGGTGCAGGATCAGCCACATAAAAACAAAGGGCTAAAGGACAAGTAGTTCAAAAAGGCTGCCCCCCCCTATAATCTTATTTGCTTCTATGATGTTTCTTCTTTCTGACACCTTCACATTAGCTTCTGCAAACAGCAACCACAAAAAACTGCCTGCAAAATCTGTGTCAGCTTTTCAATGCTCATGAGGAACAAAATAAATAATCTATAAATAAATATATATATCTCTATATATATCATCTGTGGCTATTAGACGTCAGAGATACCACCTGGCAATGAGGAAGTTCCCAAGCCACAGAGTGCAGGAGGGTGGCAGAGGGCCCTGGGGAGATAGTGCTTGCCCTGATGTGACACTGCTCCCACAGCATGTCATGGGAGCAGCCAGGCTCTTCAGTGCCCTTTCTCACCTCCCAAGCCCTAGCAGTAGAAGTTCAAGCATGCCAAACCCAAGATGCAAATGCTGCACAGAGAAGGCACCATGGCTAAAGAGACAAGTCAGAGAGGTAGAAGGTTTTACCAACAACACCCTCATTCAAAGACTTGCCAGAGCAGCATCAGGCATTTGCTTAGTCACAGCCTTGCAATCCCATACCAGCTCAGGCAGAAGAGACATTGGACCTCTCCCTCTGGTATTTCTCATGGCACTGACTAGTGGGTCACCAGGCCAAAGGGAAGCAGTCCCAGATGAATTATACAGTGACAGGTGGCCCTGCCACCACCACAAGCCATAGGGGCTGCCCCCATTGTCCACAGAAGGTCCCATCTCATTCAAAAAAAGAATTAAAAAAAGCCTGTATGCACCAATGTGCTTAGAAAAAATGATGTCATCATCTTACAGCGTTGATCCTATTAATTAATCCCTGAAAGAATGCCCCCTCACCCACAAACATATAATGTAATGCTAGCTTAATCTTACCTAAAAAAAAATACAATGCAATAAGATTACTAGTCTGACTCTGCTAACTGTTACAGCACTGCTTAATCCTACATTTCAGTGCTTTAACAAGCTCCTACAATACTGTGCGGAGTTTATCAGGGCAGCTGCCAAGACAAGCAGGACTTATGTTTTAAACAATATAATTCCACTGCTTTTGAGCTCTTCACGTGTTATGTTCATACAATGACTTTCATTCTGCAAATCTCAAAGCCTACTGCCTGCTCCTGCTTCCACTGAAGCCTTTCAGGTTTCATATTGGAGCAGGATTAGAAATGAAGAAGAAATACATACATACATACATACGGAGGAGTTATAGCAATGAGATCTGCTGTGGCAGGGGGCTCATCCCTGCCACCCCCAGATGCAGCTGGGACAGGCAACACCAAACTGGCCCCCTCCTCCCAAAAAACTACAAGAGAACCACCCTGCCCAAATAACCAGCTACAAATGTGACCTATGAAAGTACTATCCCCCTATCCCTGAAGTAACTTTACCTTCATCCCCAGGCCACTCTCCCACTAGCATAGGGTGCCATGCTCTTGCAACACGCACCTGCAGCCACACATTTCCCAGTCTTCGCTGGCTACAGACATATCAAGCTTCCCATGGAATAGGAGAAGAAAGCTCTGCTCCCTCCCTGTAATTATCAAATCAGCCTGAAAATGAGGAAGAATTGAGAATCCTCATTATAGCACATCATAAAACACAGCGAGGTCTCGCGCTTGCTGGATGTTATTGGTGCAGTCTGCCAACAAAACTTTACAAAGAGTGCAGGATTTCATGTTTGCAGAGATATTAAAGTCATAAAAGGGGAAATTTGTATTTTATTTTCCCACAGCCTAAATGAAGGTGAACCAAGCAAATTTGGCAAAGAGCGCTAGTCAGATGCCATTTCCCACAGCAGTGTGGTATTTTCCTCTGGGAATAAAACATTCTCCTTCAACTACTGTTTATAACTCTTATCAGTTCAACAGCAATAGAGCCATCAAGTCCAATATCTTGTGGAAAAAAGTCAAGGTCAACAAGTACTTGCATTTTCGTTTATCTTTAGCTGCAATTGCTACTGACATTCAATTGGGTAATAAACATGAGGACTGTCAAATGCTCTCAGCAAACAGGTGATCCAAAAGCTATCAGAGAGAAAGAGGCTACCGCCAGGTAATCAAACAATTCTGTTGCAACAATTATGATTTGAGTGCATTCATTTACAGAAGCAATCACCTGTCAAATTTGAATGAATAGCGTCAAACCATTCCCACCACCAGGGTAATAGGGGCAAGAAAATACAAACTATGTCTACTTTATTCCCAACTAAAGCATGCCAGCATCAGCAAGAGCCATCGGAAAAAAAAAATAAAATAAAAAAGATAAATAAAAGAAATCCAGTTTCTTATTTCCCAAATTAAATTTTATAAAATTATTTTAACATAAAAACTGGCAGGGATCAGTCCAAGTAGCTCGATCTCATGTCAGTCTCTCCCAGGAGCAATAATGGGTGTTTAGGAAAGCCATAAAGAAAGGGGGGGAAACACCAAAGTGGCTGTGCCACAGCTCTGACAATCAGCACTTGGGCAGCTTCCTGAGCCAGCAGCTGCATGTGGACCAGGGTTTTTAATAGCTACAGAAGGACCTATTTTTCCACGAATTGGTCTAATCTCTTTTTGTCCCTTGCTGACCTCCAGAGCACACTGTAGTGATAAATTTAACCCACCACGTAAAACATTTTTTGTTTGTTTTAAATCTGCTAATGCTCTAGAAAGCTCCTGTGCCATGAACATGCACCCTTATTTCTTGCCTTGTGGGACAAGCACCCAGTTTCTCCATAAAACTCACTGTTTTAAAGTCTTCTCTTCCAAACTTAGTCATATTTTCTTCCCCTCTCCCAACATTTCACATGGGAAGTAGGAAAATGCAGCCTCTGTTGCATCACTAATCCAAAAACACTGCATGTTTATGAGTTTATACTCACTATCACAAAATGTTTCTCAAAAGCAGAGGCTATCTCTGGAGCATGACTTTGCTTTTTTAACCTCCAACTTAAAGAGGTCAATGACACACACCTGAAAGTCACACTCTGCCTGTATCACACAGCAAAAGACTCAGCTGAAGCCATAAATACCTGGAGAGGCAAATGGGGATAGGGTTGGTGCTTTCAAGGTGGAAAGCACACGGGCCAGATGGGAAGCTCATTGGTTTCCATGAGCCACAGCAACCTAAAGGTGCATTACCAGCACATGTAAGGGAAAAAAAAGAATCCAATAGAATTTTTCTAAGAAACAGTTGTCTCAAGCAACAATTTTTCTAAATCAAATTGAATCAGGATCTTCAGAACATAACTAAGGTCCTGTTAAAAAGTGGTATCTTGGACACTGGAAACTTCAAACCTATTTGTACAGCTACTTGCAACCAAACCTCTCTCTACCTCATCTGAAGAAAAAAGCAAGAGATGCCTTTCAGTCCAACACCTGAGTTTTTAGGTAATGTCCTAAGAGCTGATTTAGCACTGTGATATTTTCTACCCCTTTTCCCTGCCAATAGGCCTAAATATGCCAATATTCAAGATCTTGTCCTCAGTAACACATCCAGGGCTGTGCAGACACACTCTGCGGCCTGTAAAATCCCTGCACTGCTGATGTGATGCTCAGTTCAGGGTCAGAGCAATGTTCTTCTATACATATCTATGTATACTTAGACATGTGCACACAGCCACACAGATGTTTAATGGGTTAAACATGTTTAAATTAAGAAAAACCTGCCAAGAAAAAAATAAAAAGGACTCCAGCACATGAATTTTGCTGCTTGATTACAGACCGGCTGAGAAGTCAGGAATATTTGTATTTCCATAGCCACTTTAAAGGTAAACAGTTCCCAAAGTCTTTTTCCCTCCTTTTGCTCTGCCAGCAATGCCAGCGATCTCGCCTCTCTGCTCCCCTCCCAGCTGGAAGCTTTTCCTAAGCAAAGACTGAAAGTTGCATTAAACCATGCTGAAATGGTTGCGTTGGTTTTGAACTGCTTATTATCTCTGGGGGCTGACCTGAAAAAGAAGTTGGTACTTAGATGGAGAAATTCAGGTTTTCCCTGAAAGGCAAATGGGAGGTAGGAAGGCTTTTTACAAGGAAAAGAATTCGTTTATGACCACGCTACACACAATTTAGGCAAAACAAGCAACATTTATAAGTATTAAAGTTAGCTTTGCCAAAGTGAAAAGCAAAATGCTTGTTAATAACAGACATTTGAAGCTAATGTGAATGATTAAAATAAATCCTGACACTGAGAATAGATTGATGCTCGAATCATGACAGACACCCGCATCCAAGCAAGGACCCTCTCACATGCACCATACTGGAAGTATAACCCTGCCTAGCTGAGGTTCGGAGGCTTAATGCTCCTGAAATCTAACTTTAACAGCTGAATCAGGCTGACCCACAAGAAAAAAAAGGGAAAAGAAAAGAGAAACCAAACCAGAAGGAGGAAAAAATCAGTTTCACGCCCCCCGGCTTTAGAGCAGAATGATAAATTGACATCGTGTTGTTATGAGCATAATCCTCAACCACTCAATCACTGTTAAAAAAATAAAACATGATTCTGGGGAGATAAAAATAATTAATGCTGGTGCTACCGAAGAATATGCACCTACACAAAGAGTTTCAAATAAATATGGGGCTGTTTTAAATCTCGTATCTCACGTCAAAGGAAGAGGGCACAGGGGCTCACGCTGATTTAAAGCAAACCGAGTACTGCCCACTTGATGGAAAGGCAAGAAAAGAAAAGGGGATGGCAGAGCCTCAGCAAGAAAACTGATACCAGTCCGTTGCCAAACAAGCCTATTACGCTTAATTCAGGATTCACAATACATAAAGCACCAGGAAAAATACTGAGAGCTGCCCCTGTTGACTAATGCCCTGTCTTTTCTAATCGAGGGTCACATCCAGTCTAACCGATCGCATGATAATGGCATCAGAAAAGGTCAATCAAAGACAAGCCGAAGCTTCCACTGCCTGGCTGACCTTCGGAGCTTGTGACAAATTGCTATCAGTCAATGTCAACTAATGACAGCGGCTCTTTGGCTAATCAATTGTTCTAAAAATGATCAAGAAAACTACTCGCAGGACAGCTCATTTTCACATCAATGCCTGTGAAGTATGAAAAGCTCATTTTTTTTGAGTTTTTAATAAGCTCATAAGTAAAGCAGTTACTTGGTAACAGGGGTCACCTTAGTGAAAAGACAGAACCTTTGTCTGCCTTTTACATATTCTTTTATTACCATATTATAGTAAAAATATGCCATGCCATTACTATGCCAGAGGGCTACATAATAAAGCAGGTAATACTTCATACTTTTTTTTTTTTCCTTTTTGAGATAAATACTTCTGTGGTTTTGGGGCCTCTGTTTGGATGTAAATAATTGTTGATCTACTCTCCACGCATTTAAATGCAAAGCAATCACCACCAGCACACAGGTGACGTGCCCACTCACTACTCACCTAAGCCTCACGTGACAGAAGGGGTAGCAAAAGCCATGCTACAAAATCCAGCGGTGCTGCTGGAAAGCTAAGGTCTAACAGCAGAGATTTTGTTCTTAAACCCACCCATCCCATGCGAGGCAACTTATTCCAACTATTTCCGACAGAATTCACATTTGGTAGGAAAACCGCATGCTCTGAAACCCCCAAAGCCCTGCAAAAGCAAACAGACATTTCCGCCCTGGAAGGATTCTGTGTATAGAAAGCCACCATGGAAGTGCACAAAGGCTTGGGCTGTGGGACATATATCATGACTTTGTATATCAAAGGTGTGGCTGCAGACTGGAGATTTGTCCATGCCTTCATCATACCTGCCTCTCCCAGCATCATCATCATCTGCTTCTCAAAGCCACACTTGAATCAGGCCACACTTGAATCCACATTCATGCAATAGATAGTACCAAAACAACAAATCCACACTTTTGGTCTAAGGCTTGAGACGAGCAGGGACAATTACACTTTGCTTTTCCATAAGGAGAGCATTAGGCAAAGTACACCACAGGCCATTGCATCACAAGAAGCCTCCTGAGAAGAGACCGCATTGAGAGGAAACAAGGAGCTATTGCTCCAGCATAGCACTGCGTTTTATTTGGGTTTACATCATTACTTGGGTGACTCTTACCTACAACACCTGTGCTGCCAAAAAGGACTTACCCCAAGGAAAACACCCCTCACCAACTCAACTGCCCCCAAAGCAATCCCGCACCTCACCACTCAACATGGAGAAAGGGGGGGTTGGAAGCACTAAACAAGAAACATTAAAACTTTTGTTTTCATCGGAGAAACTGCAAAGTGACAGCAGTTTCAGGTTACACCCTAAACCTACCTTGCTATGGTAGTTTTTCAAATTAAAATATCTTCTGTGGCCTCAGCCACTCTCAAGCCGTCCATAGGCAAGAAAGAAAGGAGGCAGGGCAACACTTAAGCTCAGCCATAATTGGAAGTATGTGAAAAATGAAGTGTCAGTTCGGTCAATAAAGGGCAAAGGTGAAGGGGAACTGCAGCCCAAACTCGGTGCGAAATGTGCTCATTAAGACACCCAATCCGCAGGCTCCTGCCCACCTATCCCATTAGTCATCGGCCATCTGACCGCTTCAAATGCCTCCCCGCTCTTATTACTTTTCTTCTCCCATGTTAAAAAAAAAAGGCGAGCTGGTATATAAATCCTTGCTCAGTCATCTGGAACATAATGTGGCCCTTCTCTCCCCCTCCACCCGGCTCTGTCGCCTGCCTTCGCAGCCTCCAAACAACCGCCTTGAGATTCCCGGCAATAATAAACGCGATTGCCTTTTTGCCTAAAGGTTGCCCAAACTCCTACAAAAGCCTGGAAAAAAAAAAAAAACATTGCAGCCATTGATACATTTTTATAAAGAAATATCGCTGCTTTCTACTCCCGGCTTGAAAGAGCAACAATTATTTGGAGGTTAAAAAAATGTTTTGAACCCAGGCCGAGGCTTGCGCAAAAAAAAAAATGGGAAAGAAACAATACACACAAATACGAGACACTGATGGATTATTTTTCTTTTGCTTTTAAGCTGTGTAGGAGAGCTAAACATGGGAATTAAAGAGCCTCACTCTGGATTAAAAGTGACTGTACCACAGCTTTGTTCAGTGTCCTCCTGGCCTCACTACTTGAAAAACAAACAAAATAGATCTGCTAATATCCCAAACTGGAATCTTTTAAAGTTAGAATATGCAGTAAGTTAAAGCTGTTCTGCACCCAAGAACTTGCTTCTCTTTGGTTTTTAATGGAATTTAACAAGTTCTCTCTCTGCTGTCTAAATTCAGACCTCTTTGCACCATTTGATGTCAGACCTCCGAAGGCCCTTCATGATAACTTCAGAGCAACAGGAAAATAACCCATGAAACTTTTTCATAATATTATTCTGCATTCCTGTACTATAACCATCTCCTGTGATGACACAATACCGGGCCTTTGTAAGAGGTTGTGTCAGCGTGCTATGCAATAACATATCCTGCTGTTCAGTGGCACGAGACCCCAGAACAGCTCTCTAGCAGTTAAATATGGATTTCTACAAGAGATCGAAGCAGCTGGGAGACGGTACTATTTACTAAGTAAATAAATTTACATGGTAAAAAAGACTTTAAAATGTGTACAGGAAAGAGTATCTCATATTTTCAAAGGTAACGTGTTGCACAGGGGGATATAAACAGGTTAAAAAAATGCACTTTATGAGGATTAAAAGCAGCAATGAATCAGATGAAGAAGAAAAAAATCCCAAAAAGTCCAAGAATAGATCTCGACACAGTCTGGGTTAAAGGCTGAGGAAGAAAACTTTTGTTAAGGGGCTTAAGCTTTCCAGTCTGCGTGCCTCTCTAAAAATGCAAAGCTCACACTCACATCCTTGTGATACCTGCAGCCAGGTTGGAAACATTGCCCAGGAGGTGCTTCTACCTACCCCAACAAGAGAAGTAGGGTGTGGGAACAACCTAAAAATAGACAGCTTTACAGGGTGATATTTCTGGTGATTAGTTTTGTTTTTTTAAATGGCAAACGCACTCTTGACAGATGGAACCAAGAGGAACTTTTACAAACTCCTAAAAATAGGGAAGCCCATAATATACCAAATATATGTCATGCAACTTATGCATATCGAGTTAACGCCTGTGCTTGCAGGCATGGGCATGGGGGTCCTGAGCCTTTTGCTGCCACCCCTCTGTGGAACCCGGCTGCGGAGGCAGTGCCTCACTGGCCACTGCTGCTGCCAATAAAAGTATCCAGCAGAGGTGAGTACGTGAGTTTACCATTAGTGTTGTCATTCCTCACATCAGGCCACAGAAGAAAAGCCTCCAAATCACGCATTGTGAAATTCAATGTAATTAGGGAGAGGCAGGATATTTGCTATCTTTTCCTTTTCTTCCTCTTTGGTCATTCAGGATGGTGGGTTTTGACCCCTTCCCCATGTGGGAAGGCTAAAACCACGCTTTTTTTACACAAGGTGTATATGCAGGCATGGGTGTGCATTAACAAATGAGATTTTCTCATAATCTCAACCTTCAGAGGGCTTTGAGCAAACAAGACCTAAAGCAAGTCTCAGTGAGACCACCGACACCCTTCCTGCATCCCCATTCCTCAAACAAAAAGCCATTTCCATAGGTGGCATGTGGCCTGAAGGCAAGTGAGACCTTAATAGAGACCTCCTGGTCAGGGTCGCCTTTCCAAAACTCCTTTCCCAAACTTGACCTGAGCGCTCCATTCAGCAAATTCCCACTATTGTTCACTCTTCCCTAAAGTCCGCCTTCTCCATGAAACGCATCTACCAAGTGCTGGCAGCTTCCACAAACCATACTCAGCTGTCTGAACCAACTAAAGCATCACTGACAAGTCTTTCTGTAGATAGATATTTAATAGGATTCAAGCTCCCTTTAGAAAACCCTTCGTGACCAAAGCTATAGCATGCACCTTGCTAGGAGCCAACCAGGACAGTGATGATAAAACATCAGATACAACTGGCACTCACCATTAGTAAAATGCCACATTTAAGAGAAAATGAAGCCTGAAAATTCTTTAAAAAGTACATCAGGAACTGAGTAGCTCAATTTCCAAAGAGCCGAAGTGTTCTAGGAGCACACTGGCAAGTCTACTCACAGATGTTTTGTCCACATACATATACACATAAACATGCGCACATCCATCTGATAAAAGAACAGCCCTAACCAAGTACAAAGAAGTCCTCCAAACATTTAGTTCAAAGACTATTTTTGCAGCAGCTTTTTCACTCTTAAAAACCCCATGGATTTAAAGTTTGCTCCGAAAGCAAGTGCCTCTAATGAACATGTTGACACCACTTCAACTATAGCATTGTGAACAGAACCACTAGAATATATACGTATACATACTTGAAAGAAAAAAGGCCCCCTGAATTTATGTTGCATATAATTTTCCAGTAAAAGTTAGAGGTCAGAAGGTTACCAGTTTCTGCCTCAGCTCTGAAACAGTTTACTATTCCAGGCCCCATTTTTACTAGACTATACTTGCGATGAAATCAGCAACTTTTCTTTAAACAATAAAGTGTCTCAAATACTTAAAATTCTATAAAGAGATGTTATTCACATCTACATTAGGTCCATGCATATAAAAAATTAAAATATACTGGTTTAGTTTAAAAACTAATCTTGTTAAATGCAGACTTTGCAATGCTAATCAGTACTGTTCAACCTTTTTTTGGAAACACAATTCCTTTGTTGTCTAACAGCACTCGAATGAAACATGATCATAAAACCAGATTTAAAAGTATATACCTATTGTGAGTTCAGAGTCAACTTCAATAAAGCACTCTCTTTTATATTCAGATTAAGGATCCTTTTTAAATTTTAATTGCATTAAATTAACACTAAATCCACTGCAGTTGGTCTCTTTAGAAAAAGTATGAAGTATTTAAACAGCTTCTCAGAAACCCAGAATTTCAGCATTTTAGACTTCGGAGCTTCTGAGTCAGTGCTAATCATTTGTGGTATGTCCCACTTCACTTGCACCAAGCTTGTTTCATACTTGTCCTGCTAAATCAGTTGCTCTGGCCTAGCACTCAAACAAAATATTTTTGCATTCAAGTAAATTGGAATTGAGTAAAAATAGTAAATAAAAGCACTGCTCCAGATTTTGTAAAATGGGCCAGCTAACCACTTTACATGCAGCAAAGTTTTGATGGCATCTTTGAAATATTAGCATGCATTTCTGCAATCTTAATTACATTTCCTTTTGAAGATTTCATCTTTTAACCCATTTGAATGAAGGGGAAAAAAAAACCCCCACCAACTTCTCATTGCTTATTTTTATTAAGCATACTGCAAATCTGGTACATATGTTGCTCTAACAAGTGCCTGCTGGCAAGATCCAAGAAATAAAGATGCCAGTCCTTCTTATAGGAGGAGATGGTAAAAAAAGTGTCAAAAAAAAGGAAGATGGACCTCTCTCAGCACAAACCCCCTAATACCCAAGCACATTTCAACATCAGAAAGACAGCAACCAGTCCCTGAGTGCATCAGTGACCGCTCGGCAGCTAAGAAAGCATGAGGGCTCCATTCCTACCTTGCTCACTGCTGTTGTCCCCACTGTGTGATGTGTGTCCCCCGCTGGAAGGTCCGGGGGTTCCCCCAGAGCGCGTTGATGCCGTATCATCATGGTCTCTGTTCCAGGAGGGCTGCAGGGCCCAAAAAATAAGAAGTTAAAACCTAAGATGGGGAAGCAGTGTCCATTCCACATGTTTCTGGGAGAGCGGTCCCTATGCCCAGGCCCATGGGAAAAGGCTGGCAAATGCATTCCCCAAATTACTCCTTTTCAAATGGCTGGATCGCCTCTCCTCAGCAAAAATAATATACTCTGGAATATGTTTACCATCTAAATAACCCCAAGCTTTATTACCATAGAAAACAGAAACATTCCTGGCAAGGCGGGGGGAGCAGGAGGAGAGCCAGAGAGCGAATCGCTGGCACTGGGCTCCAACTATATTTTTAGCATCCGCAAACCCTCTGGCGTAACAGCCTGCTAACTCCGCAAAGGCGGAATGAGAGCGATGGTCGAGAGCAGTGCCGTTTATATAGGCCTCCCATCCCGCATACGAGGCCAACGTGGAAGAGCTTAAAGACTTTGCTGGCAATTAGGCCTGGGTCCATAATAGCCGAGATGTGTCAGCTGTTTGCCGGATGGTATATGGCAAATGGACCAGGCATGGGGACAAAAAAGAAATGAGAATAACAATGGCTTCACATAGGCTGTGTACACTCAGCCCCATGCAGAGCCTCCTTGTACTATTGAACAGAAAACAGATGTTGCTTCTTATCACTGGGTGCATTTGAAAGTAACATTCAGATAGGAAAAATTGGCTGTAAATTAAATTCTTAGGGAAAACAATCGTGGCAACACTCCTCCCAAGTCTCCCTTTATCACCAGAGAAGATTTTAATTAGCTTTTAGTACTAGCTTTTAAAAACATCACAGAGACTCACTGGTCATCCTGCACGGCCTTCTGTGCATAATTGAATAGTTTCTTCTTTATCATGAAGCAATATTGCCCACTGGAAATTATTGCCAAAACCCTCTTGTTTACAATGCACACACATCAGTCTATTGGATTTAAATCATACCACAATACGAGCCAAGTCTGTATACTATTAAAGTTGACTGATACTTCCAGCTTTTTAATAAATCCACCAATAGGCTAAAACCTTGCCATTTAATAGAGCATTCACACATAGCCGAATGAGATTTAACGTGATGCAGATGAACTTTTCACACACATGCACAGACACGGAGAAGGAAAATTAAGACAAAAAAGTCTAATCTGAGACAGAGGATAAATAGGATTAGAAAAGCTCAACTTTTTTTCCAGAAAAGAGAAATCTCTCTTCCATTTCTTTATAATCCTGGTTACAGCCATGATACATGATTACAATTAAAGAAAGCAAGGCCCAGAAAATACCACATGAATATTTTAAACCAATTATTATGCATATTCCTTTAAGAAAAAATAAATAAAAAGTGCTAATTGATCTGGTGATTCTGTGATTGAAAGAATGATGTGTGAACTGTGAAAGAAATGCTTTTTTTTTTAACAAATACACATTCTCAGGCATACCAAAAGAATGCTGTAAGAGGTAATCTGGAACACATGCTCAGAATGCAAACAGTTAATGCATAAATTTTCAGTTTGTACAACTGCAGCTTTAAAAGAGGGACTTGTTTATTCAGAGCTCTGCAGAAAGAATGGTACAGCACCCAGGGGACAGACAATGCCAAGCACAAAGCCCTGGTGCCTCAACATGTAAAAGGATGTTTTTCTATGTGCTACAAATCCCACTTGAAAATATAATTAGAAGGAGAAAATGGCAAACTATTGCATTAACTGTAATTGAACAAAAGACCAGCAAGGCATGTGGGAGGTTGCAGGAACCCGTGGGAGTTCCAGGATGCATCAGATCCTACGAGTGACATCTCCAGGGCACTCTCATTCTATTTATGTTGTCCCTCACTACTATTGTTGACTAGTGAGCTGACTTGTAATTAATAGAAAAGCTGCAGATAACAAGGTAAAATATAGAGCGCTGCACTAACCTCAGCAGAAATGTTTATTAATCTGATTAAGAATACAATTCCGAAGGCTGGGAGGGGAGGGGAAAAGAGGAGGGGGGGTGCAGAAAAGAAGAGGCTCCAGACTGAAGAATTATACTGTGTTGTGCAGGAAACGGCCCTCCTTTATGCAACAACAGACCTGATATATTCACTATCTTTTAATGAGCTCCCCTGATTTATTCAGCTCTGTTCAGTTCCCTCCCCCACTTTTCTACTGTGCGGGATGTAGATTAATTCAATGCTTAATTGTTTAGTAAATTCAATTTTCCACATTCTATTCTGCATAGCTTTAGCTAAGGTTCTTAAATCTTCAGCAGCGAGCCCTGAGCCCAGTGTTTGTGATCTGTGCCTACCTTTTTTCATCACCATTTTTCTTCCTCCACCACTTAATTCACCATGAAAAGATTTTCCTTGCTGGAAAGTCTGATTCCGCTATGATCTGTGAGGCATTCCGATTCATTGCATTTTCATTGTGTTGAGTCTTAGATGCTGGGCTCCTCTTTTCTCACAGCTATCGCCACATTATACAGGCACTCATGCAAGAAATGTTGGATTCCACCTCAGTTTATCAAAATTTTGTGCATCCTAGATGTTTACATTTCTGTATTCAGAAGCAGGAGTTAATATTTTCCACCTAATCTCACTTTTATTAAGCTATTACTTTTATGGCCTGTTAAAAACGAAATCTGCTTGGGATACTCCTAACTTTTTTTTCCTGGCTGCCTCCATCTATTAGCATTTCAAAAGTATTTGTATTTAACTAAGCATCTCAAGTCTTAAGAGACTAGGAATTACATCTTTAGTCAGTTTATTAAACATGATGAAAGATTAGCTATCAAAGTTCATATGCAAATTCTTCAGAGATAACCGTGTTGAAAGCTGCATTATTTTTTTAAACAGATGCTACTCAGCCCCTGTTCCAAAAACATCTCTCTCCACCAAGGGAAGATAGATCCAAAGCACAAAACCAAGTGCAATTTTTCTTCTCCTGACTATTTCAGCAAAGATCCCCTGTCCACAAAAGCAGGGAGCCAAGTGTAACATTAATCTTATCCTTTTTTTATAATCTTCTAAGGAACTTTTAAGACAACAAAGCCTCTAAACCAACTTGCAAACTCCCGATCCTCCAAGTACTTTTACATTAAATTGTTTCTGACAGGGACATGCCAAATATTATTATTTTTCACACTACGAACCAACTCCCTCTTTCGCAGAAATACTTCCAGCACTAGTTATAGAGAAAACTCTGACAGTAGTCATGACAATCTATTCCTACACAGAAATAGAAATGCCTCACTTATTTATTTCCCTTCTCCTAGAAGCTGCGGTTTAGCACTTGACAAGGCTCCTTAGCAATGATAGTGATGTTTTTTAAACTCACTGTACAAAGGCTGCCGTAAACAGGAATGAATTCCACATCACTTTCTACATGGAGATACTGTGTTCCCACTAGTCATGGGCTCACAGAGAGATACTGGAAGACTTGCTCCCCATTTCTGCAAATGAGCAATGCCCCTTGCAAAAGCCACCTGACTCATGAGTTAAAGCTGAGACCTGAGCTGGCCAGAGCCAAACAACTCGGGATGAGCCAAGGGATCTCTGTGCCTCAGTTTCTACAGCAGGACCAACAAATAATCCTCAAAAGAAACAAAAGTGGAAAGAAAAAAAAAAAAAAAGGAAAAAAAAAAAAAAAAGGGGGGAATTTATAAAAAGTAAGG
>NDXB01002819.1:87084-99780 GCA_002631895.1 Agapornis roseicollis
AGAAGCAAAACACAGGAAAAAAAAAAAAAAAAAAGTAAGAAGAAGAAAAAGGAAAGAAAGAAGGAAAGGAAGCAACAAAAATATCTGTGTATTTAAGTGATCCCAGAAGCACCAATTGCCTCCCATGACCATTACCAGGTGCTTCACCCACCCAGGGGATGTGCTGGTCTGAAAAGTGTAATCCCTAGCAGGTATGAGCACAACGGCCCCATCAAAGGGAGGACCACATCTGATGAAGCCTCTGCAGCAGTTATTGACTTGTGTCACAGTGACATCAAGCCTTAATAAACAAAAAAGCTACAGACAAAATTATATGGTTAATGGCTAAATTGGAGAGTCAATATAAATAACATTACATACACTTATTACAGCAATCCAACAACAGCTGGGCTTTGAGTCAAGTTAACACTAATACACAGTGGGGGAAACCACTGCTTTCTGCTTGTATTAGAGAATAAAATGGATTTTTTTGAGCACCAAGCATGTGGAAAGGCACAGAAAAGAGGTCCTGGTTAAGGAACAAAAGGCTTCACCGTAAGTACATAAATAAAAGAAATCACTTTCTATTACAGGTGATAGAAATTGTACTCAGCATCTTTTGATATATATCTTCTCAAAAGTTTTGTGAGCACAGCCCTCTTGTGGGCTCATTTGTGTTTGTGTAACAACTGGAGACAGGGAACAGCTAATTCCTTTACCTGTTGGATGAACCTCTGCTCCTCAGGCTATGAGAGAATTGGCTGCAGGTATAATCATTCATCCCCTCGCCCTGGAGGAACCAAGCTGCTGCCCGCAATTTGTCAGCATAATTTGGGATTATTGTTTTCCTTCTGAAGTTTTATCTTATTTTTTTTTCCTAAATTAAATACTTACTCATTAGGAAAAAAAAAAAAAAAAATTGCTACGTTTTAAATGTTCTTCAGATTTTTCTCAAGTCCTCCCTTTTAAAAACCTTCCCCGAAGCCTCTCGAGGTAGTGACCCACCGTGTTAGGAAATACTTGTGCTCACTACAGGCAAGAACTTCAAGTGAAAACAGCGTTGTTTCATAAAGGCATTGCATACGTCTCCTACAAACTTAACCCATCTATTTAGCAAGGATTTACTTTTTGCGTAGCTTATCCTTCTGGTTGTTGGCTATACTGATGTCTCCAACTTCACTTGAGCAAAACATTCAATACAACGGCTCAATACCTTAAGTATATAATCCATAGTACCGATGCTGAAGCTAGAGCTACATGATAGACAGACTTGCTCTTTGCAATCCAGAAGCTCTATCCCACTTTACTTCTGGAGGGCATGGCTAGGAATAATTCACAGGTAGTCTGCTTCCCACACAGAATAAAAGAAAGCTTTTAAATGCTTTCCTAATTAGGAAGAAAACCTTGAAAAATACAAATTGGCAAGCAGGACTGAAAATATACTTTGATAATGTTAAAAATATAATGCCATGTATTTCCTAGATTCTACACACAAACATTGTTTATTACAATCTCTGTCAAGTGCAGACTTTTTGAGGATCATGAAATCCACAGTCGTGACTACCTTGATTTTTCTGATAGGATCCACTCAAGGCTTTGCCATCTGAACATCTCCTTGTAGGGCTAACTGATGCTGCCAGCCAGCAGCCAGTAATCCCACCTCCCAGCCTGCCACAGCCAAGCAGGGACATCATGTGCATACAACCAAAACTAAGGGAATCAGAATAAAAGAATATGTGCAGGAACCTCAAAATACTGCAAAACAGCTGCTTTTTGGTGCAAGTAACTCTTCCATGATCTGCCTCATGCAACATTGATTCAGAGGTGAATTATTTTTAATAGAACATCACCAAAGGCACAAATACCAAGTTTGGATGAGAAAGAGGTGCTCCAAGTCTACAGAAATAAGGTCGCTGAAATGACAGACAGGCAATAACTCCGCCCGCAACTAAGCAGCACAGCAAGGGTGACTTGTGCACAGATGGAAACCTTTGCAGTGTTAGAGGCAGCAGGGCCTGTTGGACCCGAAAGCAGAAATTCTGCATGGAAGTCTCATCTCTGACCTGGATTCCCTTCCCAACCCCAGAAAAGTCATAAGCTTTCTATCTTTAGTTTCCCCTTATTTCAAATGAGGGTAAAACTCTTCTCTGACTCTTTGCAGTTGCATAGGAAAAATAATACTTAAGCTGTCTTTATGCATGCAACATAGGGACATTTCTGAGACAAATAGATAAAAGGAAATGAGAGCGGGTACCAATGCAAATACCACAGATGATGCAAAAGTGAAAATAAACAGGACTTCTACCAATTATTCTCATAAGGCCAGGATTTCAGCTGAAGAAACCAGAGGCACATCTAACATTGCACAGTGCAAAGACCATCAAACCAACATCCACCAAACAATGGTACCTGCCAATTAGACCTGCTATTGCAATTCATTGCTGAACCTACTCAAGTTCAGAGAAGCTAACATCTTTGTGCAGCATGAATGTATACCCATGTTTACCTCTAACACAGCAAAGCTTTCCAATCCCCTCTGTACCCTCAGAGCGTGGAGAAGAGGGTATGGCAGGGAAAGGAGAAGAAAGGTCCTGAAAGTCCTAAATTCCAGCTGAATGGAAAAAAAAACCCAGGAGTGTAAAAGGACAGGGTGATAGCGCTTTGCAAAGGAAAAAGAATAATTAGAAGCAGCAAGCATAAACCACAAAAAACTAAAGGAGAATAAAACTGAGATCGTCAGACTGGGTGGGACACACAGACAAAAAGGAAGCGGAAAAACCACAGCTCTTCTCTTCCAGGAGGCACTAAAGCCCCATCAGTTCTGTAGAGGAAACACTTTCGGAAAGAAACCCCACTTGTGTTCGTTTGCGCACACATGGGGTGTGCATGTTCACTGCTATGCAGAGAGAGCCTGGGCTGTGTTCTGCCAGAAGTACGGTCCCACCACTGTCTGCCCATGATGAAATCAAACCTGCTGACCTTGGGGAACCATCTCAAAAGTCCCTCTATGGGAGACAGGACTTGGAAACACCCAAAACACCTCCACAACAACAAAAACCAAATTCATTTGCTCAGTTACTCCTCTGGTTTTGCTTCTTGCATTGGTGAGTGCTGCACAGGGTAGCTGTGATGGACACCCATGAAGCGTGAGCAGCAACAGTCTCAATCACAGCATGGCTTACATCTGATTGACCTTACTCCATTCCTCAATTTTTATCTCAGCTCAACAGTAAACACTGCTTGCCCAGCCAGGTTAACTGAGCCAGCTGATGGTGATGCAGGGTTTTTGTCTCCCACACAACAAACATTGGCTAGTACTTTCTATTTAGAGCAACCCTGCATTGTAAACCTGTCTCCTCCCTTTGATAAGAGCCATATCACTAGATAGCATTAATCCCCGTCCCTTTCTCAACACAAGGAAACACAGCTTCGCGGTCAGGGTAGATAAAATCACTGTTCCACGTAGATTTTCTTTTAAGCCTAATATCGTGCAGAAACATGCACAAAGTCAGCCCCAAATGACACCACTACCTCCTGAAGGCTGGTGTGCAAGGCCTTGAGGTCTGTTAATCCTCCTTGGTTCCTACTGAATTTAATAGGAGTATTTTTCACATCTTTCTAGACCAGGAAAAAGGCCTTCAGAGACAAGTAAGAGTTTCCTGTTCAACATTTCATGTAATAATTCCTCCAAAGGTGTAAACAGGAAAAATGCCTCACCACTTAGCCAGAAAATGAGCGTCTGCCGTCCCTTTCTTTTATTGCATTTACATGTTAAAAGTCATTTAGAAGAGGATCTGCCAGACACCCAGGTCTGACTGAGACACCGCAAGCTGTCAGATGGTTGGCTGAGGTCCTGAACTTGACCTGGACAGCCAGATTTGGGGTGACAGGGAGCCCTCAACTTCTTCCACCTCTCTCCCTTCTCCTCTACCAGGGGCCCAGCAGGCAGCCTTGGCAGCAGTTGGTGTTTCAGAGAGATGTGAATTGCATCCTGTATATCTGAGTGCAGGGAAACAGCAAGTCTTTGCTTATAGCAAACCCCACATCTCTAAGTGTTCCCCTAACAGATTTTGGGGATAGCATCTTTTGGGAATACAAAATTAACTCTTCGGGGCACCTTGCTTCAAACTTTTTACATGCACTTAAATGCTGTCTCCAACTTCCAGGATCCCCTCAGCCCAACCGGGGCTTCTTGGGGAGAGAAGGCACAAGCACAGCCCTCACTCTGCCACAGCCATACTTCATTTCAGCTCCATCACAAGCAAAAACACCCAGCGTATGTCACAACTATCAAATGGTCTTTTAAGCTAACTGACAACAGACGCCATTCAGAGTCAGCATATTTTGATTACGGCACATTGTTAGCAGGATTCAAGAGCCCGCTCGCCTCGCAGTGTTGTTCAACACCAAAATTAAATTGCAGTATAATTAGCTAAGCTCCAGCTACACCTTTTCATCTGAATGGATGTGATACCTGCACAGGCTGTGTTGGGCATAAAATATGTTCCTGATTATAAAACGTTTGCTTAATCTCAAGGGTGCCGCCTTGTTTTTTAAGGCTCTCTGCAAGTCACGCACTTTGGTACGTGCTGCCCGTTATCTCCAGAAGGCTTAAAACTGGAATCCCCGTGATTCACATTTTCCAACGTTCATGGCCAAACCCTTCCACAGATCAGCTCCTCCACGTTCTACCCTTTCACAACAAGCCCAATCTACAGTGAGGCAGATGCAGCCAAGTGGCCTGGCTCTGCGAGCCACATGCCAGCGAGCCAGCGGCCACAAAGCACACCGAGCCTGGGCTGCGGAAGCCAGAGGACAGCGAGCTCCAGGGGTGGTTCACCAGGCTGAGGTGGCCGTGGCTCCCCAACGCCTCCACCCACTCATTGAGGAACTCTCAGAAGCACGGCTGGCTGCCAGCGTCACCCGAAAAAGTTGGACTGCGAGGTCTGTGCGGCTTCACTGGGCTTCCCAGGGAGGTCTCAGAGTGCCTAGTGAGGCTTGTAGCAGTGTAGGGGTCACAGCATGGCATGGCCCCACATGGATCTGTGCCTTGGGATGGGCAGACCTTGGGACAGACAGACCAGCCACCACCCCACAAATGCTTCTAGTCAACCCCACGGCTTTGTTCCTTCTGCAGAAGTTACTGCTGGCACTGCCACTTATTCCATCCAGTGTTTAAGTTTATCCCCTCCCTCCTTTAAATACATTTTTAAAGCGGTAATGACTCAGAAGACAGAAGTGGTTAAAACCAAAGCACAAAGCCACCAAAAGCAACCTTCAGCCTTTCTATTCAGCATAGTCCCTCTCCAACAAACATTTTGCTTTCCTCATACAATTTCTCTAAACTACCCACAGAGCGAAATAATTAATTACTTTAAGATACCACTTTTTATTCTCACCAATCTCTTATACTCTGCTATCACTATATGACATATAAATTAAGGTATCAACCCTACCTGATTATATGGGAGGAGAAGTAGAAAATCCCAGCTCCTGAGCAACTAATCATCTCACCTCAAAATCTCAGCAACAGACCTGGGAAGAGCATCTGCATCTCCCCTCTAGTCTTGTGCCATCAGCAGAGTGGCATTCCCCACCACTGCCCCTCCAGCATCACTGTATCAGTTCTCACCCAAAGGATCTCTCGAACACTTGTTACTGCAGACGAAACCCCAGCTCAATGCACATACTTGCATTTAAGGACAAAATGAATCCTCCCTGCACATACTAGTCATGTGCATGCCATCACTCTGGCTTTATGGAGTAGTAATAAAAAAAGAGATCCCTCACAGGGGTTATACAAATGTGGCAAGAGGCATTCGTACATACCACACTCCTTCTACAAAGCCATGCCATGAAGCACTGCCATGGGACTAAGGAACATGAGCAAAGTACAACGACGCTTCCCTAGTAAGTGGAAGCCACGCTAGTAAAACTGGTTTGCGCAACAGGGAGGAGGGACAGGAGTCTCCTGGGGTAACACAGCTGCAAAATCCTTTGGGCAGACAGCGGCAAAGGAGGGAATGAAAGGCTCAAGCATGGCAGCCACACTGTATGGGCTGTGCCAAGCATCCATGCAAACACCAGGCACCTCTTCCTGAGCATCCCTGCAAAGAGCAGGCAGTGCAGGGAAGCCGTCTGCCACCAATGCACCCATGTGCTTGAAAGGCTTCTCTCCCCACCTTTGTCATGCTCCTGCTGCAGTGATGCCCAGTGGTGTCACACAGCCACAGATCCACTGTTCATGTCAAGCACTGCCCAAAAAAGCGTGCATGAACACAAGCGAGTGAGAGCACCAAGTTGTGACTTCAAACAACCTCATGGTGACACAGCTGTACCCATCACTGAAACACTGCTGTGTCCAGGATGCAGCAGAGCTACTCTCCCATAACACTGCACAACAGTATGCAAGAGAAGGTTCACAAATTGCAAGCCACAGGGACACTCCCTTCATAAAAAATCTGGCCAACTCTACCTACACAAGGTACCTCTGTGGCACAGGGGCAATTCGAGGAGCTCAGGGGCCAAGGCTACAATGGCACACATCCGCCCCCCCCCCATGGAGCAGGGGGGGTCCTCTGCCCTGGCACAAGCCTAAAACCAAAGTCCCACCTACTGAGGCTCCAGCATTCATGCCCTCCCAGGAGAGTTTCTAGCAAGGGGCTGGCTGTGGTTAATTCTTAGCTTACTGAATGGAGCCAGGTCTCAGTGAGCACGCAAGAGCTGCACATCAGGTTGCTGCCAAGCATCAGCAAGCAGGTGATATCCCACCTGAGACTTGGGACATCTCTGCACACCTCAACCCAACAGAAATGTGGACAGCCAAGAGAGGGTTCAGGGATTTCATGTCCACAGATAAACCACAGCTTGCACTGATGAGACCGAACTCCTTCTGCACCAGGCTTCAGACATTTACTTTTACCATTTCTATTTGCACAGACAGCCGTAGCCCTGCACCCTGGCAAACAGGACAGACAAAGTCACAGAGTTTTTAATCTGCTCTTCACCTCCCCTCCCTAGAGCTACACAGCCCTAAATGAAGCTATTTAAAGCCAGCGTTAAAAACACCAGCGATGGTCTGACCTTCTTGATCACAACAAAACCGGACCAAAACCTTAAGACCAAATGAATGAAAATTACAAAGTAAAGTTTGCCTGCCCTGACCGTGTGCCAGCTGTAAGAATCTTAGATTACATCGACGCAGCTTTCCAAATTTTAAATACAATAATTTTCTGTATTAAGGGCCCAGTAACTCTAATGGAGGCATAATTAGGTATTGATGCCATGCCCATATGAGAGAAGCTTGAAAAACTTAAATAAATGGTGAATGGCAGGATTAATGCCGCAGCTTTTCATTTTGTACAGCTGTTTGAATACAGTACACTGCCTGTGATGGCATCAGCTGTAGCTTTACTCTTGGTCATGTATTTCTGAAGTTAAAACAGGCAGTTCTTTTAAGAAAACGAAGAATTATCCCTCTTATTGTTGGACAGCTTACTTCAGCAAAGAGTGTCTGGATATATATTTGCTTTATAATAGAAAAAAGGGAAAAGGAAAAAGCCAAAGCTGCAAACAAAATTAGCTGGCCAAATTCAAATCCCAGTGATGCTAATAAGAAAATTTTCATTTACTGCAATGGCCCTTCAGAACGGAGGAGTAAGTAATGCAGTTTTGGAGATGATCTGCCCAAGTGGGAATATCATATAGATGCCTGGAGAGTCCTTGAGAAAATAGTTCACCTCGGCTCTGATTGAAGAGGAAAGACAATACTTTGGTGAAATACAATTCTGTATTTCTAGGAAAGGCTCCAATAGCAAACTGCTTACTAATGCAAGAAGCCTTGTAAATTTTACTACGAATGGAAGGGGCAACGGGAAGCGTGTGACTCGGTGCAGCATTTGCACACACGGCTTATCCAGTGAAAAGTAAATAAATGGGTTACTTATAAGCTCTAGAAGACACCGAAAAATACCTCTAACAAAAACTCTAGCTCAGTGAATGTCACGCAAGAATATAAAACAGCTTCCAAATATATCTTACCATGATTATTTTCACCAGATAAATAAGTTCTCCTACAAGTTAGTTTTCGATCTTGGCTTTACGGTTGGAAAACTCAGCTGAAAAAAGTTAATCCAGATTTCCTCACTGTCCTTAAAAGCTGGCTTATCAGTGGACATGGAAGAAACTATCCATGCAGGGAGCGTGGCAGGACAGCAAACCACCATCACAAAATAGAACACTCAGGTTACTGAGAGGAGGACAGATACCAGGGGAAGCCTAATGCCATATTCACCTGGGAAATGCAATGTCCAAACCGCAGCCTCCTTGGACAGAGTGCAGACGGCTTCACAGCCGAGCTGAGCCGCTGCCTGTGCCACCTCGGCAGAATCCATCCCCATAGTCCAGCTGAGCCCCTGCCTGTGCCACCTTGGCAGAATCCATCCCCATATCCCTGGCACCATAAAGCTTCCCATTTTTTTCTCCTAGGCAGCATTAAAAAACAACAAACAGCTCTTGAGTTATGGGAGCGAGAGGAGGGTGCGGAGCCCCAGTCAGGGCAATGATGACCGCCGGTGGCTAAGTGCTGCTGCAGAGGTGAATATGGCTAACGAAAAGCTTACTTAAAGCTCGCATGGAGCCAGCGCCTGGCCGGCTGGACCTCTCCATAGCAGCGGGCACGAGGCCGCCAGGACGTTCAGGAAAGACGAATTAACTAAAAGTTAATGTGGATGTTCTCATTCAAAAGAAAAGTGGCCTACTCCAAAGGGGATTAGGCTAAAGTGAACTAAGGCCACTTTACTTCTGAATGAGAGCATCCACACAATAGTGCAATGCACTTTAACTAATGCACTTTAATTTTACACCCAATCAATTTGTCTTACCTCTCCTGAGTGTCTTTGCGTGGACAAACCCAGAGATTCATCGAGTTTTTGAGGCCAGGCAGGAACCATTAGATCGGCCTATCTCACTCCCCATGTTATGGGCCATTGCCTTTCACAGTTATCCCTTTATTGATCCCCAAAACTCATGGATGATTAACGTATAACCTCCCAACAGGGGAAGAAAAAAAAAAACATTTATTCAGCGGGGCGCCTGGATTTGAAGACACTTGTAAACCAAGAAGCCACCATGACTTTCAGCAGCCTGTCCCGACACCGGCAAAAGAATGGCCAAATTTGGGCATAGATCCATTTCTTTCCATCCTACCTTCCTCATGCCCCGCAAGTTCGCAAGGAAATGGCACTCTCTGTATTATAACTTTTAATTTTTATTTTTTAGCTAATTGCAAACAGGCTCTTTGCTTTCAGGACAAACTCAGAGGGGTTTTAATTCACCTTGCCAACATTTAGATTTTCAACATTTGCCCATGCATCTACCATGAATCTCAAACCACCTTTATCCAAAATCCAATAATCCCCAGAAACCACTCACTGCCTGCGCTATTGCCTTCTTACGCACAACCCACGTAAGCCTGAAATCTCCACATCGCTCTTCACCTCGTAGATACATATATGGAAAATAAATACATGAAGCCAAAATGGCAACAACCAACAAGGCAACTTAATGAGTAAGCAGAAGCGATGGGGATCTCTCGTGCCAGCACCCCCTTCACTAACAGAGACCAGACCCCTGCCACCACCACAGAGGGGCTGAAGCTTTCCAGGGATCCCCAGCAGCCTGGATGACACTGGTCTGCAGGGATTCTGCTCTCACCTATGCTCTGAGGATACATCTCTCTTTTTTTCTGTTTCAAGGTAGTAAGGGGGAAAAGGCAACCACACTAAGCATGCAAAGAAGAGCTGAACCAGCTGCCAGCAAGTTGTCTTTATGTCATGTTACAGAATATTAGCAGTGAATTAGACATGGGGCCATTAATCAGAGGCAGAAATACTCAAGACAAAACACAAAACATGCACTCTGATAGAGATACCCTCTCCAAACACTGCAGTGATTGCAGGAAAAAAACCCAAACATAAACACTGATTTCCAAATTTGCCGTGCGATTTAAAGCCTGCTTGGAGCAATGGAGCATCAGGAGAGGAAGGTAGCATAAACGAGGACATGAGGTGACACTGCAGCGCACCCCAGTCTCTCCTTCTCCTATACAACCCCCCCAAGCAAACAATTCCACAAACCTCTTTCTTTTCTTAAATTTGTTTAGATTACACGAGATAGCTCCTAACTGCATGCTCACATGGCCAACAAAACCCAGCGCAGAAATGCAAACAATTCCACAAACCTCTTTCTTTTCTTAAATTTGTTTAGATTACACGAGATAGCTCCTAACTGCATGCTCACATGGCCAAAAAAACCCAGCGCAGAAATGCAAAACAAAACAAAACAAAGATTCCCTAATTTAAAGAAGCTGTGCCGGATTTTTGCCGCTTTTTAAAGTGGTATTTATCAGCATGACCTATTTCTACTTATTTTGATTGAGCACAATATAATTTGGGGGGGGGGGCGGTTAACTGCTAACATTGCCCATTCTGGGCTGCAGTAACCCTTTCATGTGCAGAGCTGATCACCTTTACAGCTACCTGCAGACAAGTGGCCAGGGAAGACTCAAACCCTCAGCCATAAAGGTTAAGCTGAAGGTAAACCTCATTCTTCCACACCTTCCTTGCAAACTTCCACGTTGTCCCAAAACAACAACCCGCAGTCCCTAACACAAAGATGCCGCAAGCTCCCACTTACAAGAACGCTTTGGGATATGCTCGCAAATGTTTAGGACGAGTTCCAGTGTTACCTGGGGTTTAAACTCAGCTCTGCTAGGTTTGATATTGAAACAGATGCAAAATATTAGGGAATTAAACTATCCTTTACAACAAAACATAACTTCCGCCTGAGAATCTTTACACGGAAGTTAGGCCTGAGCAGGCAGCTTAAGGAAGGCAGTGAATATTACACCCAGCTGTAAGGACAGCCGCATTTGGGCTGTAGAATGACTTAAATAAAAACAAAACCCAAAACAAACCAGCAAAGATTCTTGAACTGAAATTATAAATTAGAGCAAATCTATCCAATCTCGTATCTACTTAAACAACTGATTTACTTGCTTAAAGAAATGGAGAGCAAAGAAAAACTTACATACCATTTCAGCCATAGTGAACGGGTCCAGAATATAAATTAACATGTCCTATCTTTACATCAAATAGTCTGCCAGCCTCAGGCATGGTAACAGCCCCTAAATATCACAGGAAAAAAAATCACCTGAAAACAAACTAAAACAGGATTCACTGGCTCAAGGTGGCATGAAGTCAGTGGAAGAAAATGAAATTTTGAGTCTTTTAAATGTTATTTTACAGGTCTGCCTCAGAGCCCTGCTTTGCTGTAACTCTTTCATTATGCAGAAATAAATTCTACCTTACACCCTCTGCACTGCATCTGTTATTTTGATGCCTGTTCCTCCAATACGGGAGTACATATACGGAGGGCATCAATATTCTTAGTTCCCCCCCTTAAAACCATACATGGCTTTCCCATGCAAAGAAGCCCCCCAGTAAAATAGCATTTCCCAGTAATTTTTTTCCTCAAGGCATTACTTCTGTATTGGCTGCAAGTTACAGCTAATATATTTGAAGTATTTGGGAAAGTTAGCCCAGACATAGCAAGTCGATCCCCTAAACAACCTCTCCGCCTTCAGATATGCTACATATTGAGCTCCAGTTTATGATTCTTCATAAGGAATACGTTTTAAGCAAGTTTTTACATTAATAAAAAAAAAAAGCTGCTGTTTGCCTGCATTTTGTTCAGAGAAGCTCTGAAACTGCGTGCATAAAAAAAAATATCTATTGCAACATAAATGGAAGTGTTACTTTATTATATACATATATATATGTGATATACTATCACCCAAGAAGGGCCATCTAAAACGCCACAGTTGCAAACATTTAAGACTGTAACAAAAATAACTGAGACTCCAGTATCAGTTTACTATCCTTCAACAATTTCCCTGACAGTGGAGTCAAATAATGTTGAATTATGGACCTTCTTACAGGAAGTCTTATTTCATGTTCATTTTTTGATCATTTCCCTTCTAGTCCCTATAGGAATTTGGCTCTTTGCCTGTTTGCTTTTAAAAGTTTTTGCACATGTAATTGGCTTGTGCATTATTAAATTACAATTTTTGTCAAGTAATACTACTATGGATTTGCTCAAAGAGCTTATTTACTGTAAGAAAACACTGGTTTGTCCCTATAAAATTTATCTTATGCTGCTAATGTACTTTATTTGGATGTGGTGGCTACTTTATACTGTGTTTTCCTCAAAGGACTTTCTAAAGGCTTTCTGTAGACACGCTCTCATAGGGCAATTTTTTTTCAGGACTAGAGCACCTGGGTGCCAAGGTGATGCAGCTTCAATAAAACAGCCCCATGGTAATAGTTTAGGGTTACCTAAGAAACTCAACTCCCACTATCTGACTAGAGACAGTCTTTGGGGTTCTTTTCATGGGATGCAGTTTTCCCAGTCACATCACCCAACAGCTGTGTTTAAATCTTTCCAGGCTCTGCCAAACATTTGAAAAATAAAACATGCAAATGTTTGCAAAGCTAATGATTAAAAAAGGTTTATTTTGAAACTTCTGAAGATGGGTGCAATCTTTCAGCTAGGGGCTTTTAAAAGTTCCGGGGCCTGCTTGATCTTGAGTTCAATTATCCCCACCTCCCCCCCCCCCCCCCCCCCCCCCCCCCCCCTCCCTCTTCCCCCCCTCCACTC